>JBCNJP010000007.1:126754171-126782816 GCA_039602395.1 Deinandra increscens subsp. villosa
TGCTTTGGCCGGAAAATCTCCATATAATTTAAATCTTCTCTCTTCTCTTTAGTTTTCTATCTCTTTACTTTCATGGGGGTCGGTAACAAATTTTCATGGGGGTCGATCGAGATCAGATCGTATATATAGCAATACAAAAAAATATTTATGGGGGTCGGCCGAACCCCATATGACTAGTGTAGGTCCGCCACTGGTTTGACCGGATTTCAATTCAACTCTATTTCTCTCATCATAGATTAATGGAGAAGACCGCCGGCGAGTGGACGGAAAAGCAGGTGATAAAATACCACTCTTCGCCGGACGGAAAATCACCGCCGGAAGAACTCAAGCTAGCTGCCATCGCCGTCAGCCTCAACATACGCTTGCGATCGGCCGACATGCCATTCGCTATGCAAGAGCACGCTCTGCGTCTCGCCAGATCGTTCATCGACTCGTCTTCTTCCCGTCGCCCTAATCTCACGCTCCTAGCTCGCTCCATCAAAAAGGTAACTAACCTCATACGTGTTTAATTACGCATCTACGAACAGAAAAATTAGCGTTAATTCGAATTTCGATCGAATTTGGTAAAATTTTGGTAAATCGGATATGAAATGTTGTAGGAATTTGATCGGTGTCACGGATTGGCATGGCACTGTGTGGCGGGGAAGAGTTTCGGATCGTTCGTGACGCATTCACCGGGAGGATTTGTTTACTTCTCTGTGGATTCGTATTATTTTCTTCTTTTCAAAACTGAGGTGCACTTGATCTCCGAAAATCCTCCTCCGGCGACTTGCCGTCGTTGAATTTGTGCGTTTGTTTTTTTTACCTTACGACTACTCGATACAGATCAAATTGATTGGCAATTTTAGAAGGACCTCTGAAAATTGATCAAACTTTTGTTACTTATCACCTGCTTCAAATATTCATTTCCACAGGCTATGAGAATTGTGCTTTGTAATTAATTGTGAAACAGTTACGATTTCTGTAAATGGAAAATTTACATCTCTGTTTTGGATTCTACTGTCTTCCATTTCAGATAGCTATTAACACAGATGCTATATTTGGTCATCAAATATTAGAGTTCCAATTAACTAGGCAAATATAAAATATTTAGAAATATGAACTGAAGTGAAGGAGATGTTAAGATCTCCCCGGCTTAGGGTTCCAAAATAAAGTCGGTGATCTATGTTACCGATTCCTTGCCGCTGTCGTTGCTGGCGGTGTCGCCGGTGCCTATTTTTTGTGGATGTTGACTTTTTGTTTCACGCCGGGTGGTGAATACTATGCGTCGATTTCTGAATAATTCATTTGGAGTTCTTTAAACTTTAAAGTACTCTTGGTCCACGATTTTTCTCGAGTGGGAAAAAAAGATTAATTTTTTAACGAACAACTAAACGAGAGTTAAACTTGCGCCACAAAGTTTAATAACAAAATGTCGTATTAGCTACTCATCAGTCAACCGGTTTTAGAGAAAACCAACTCCGTATAAAATCTGCTAGCTCAAAGACTTGAACTCGTGACCTTAAAGTTACGAGTCATCCTAACATCACTCATACGACTCATAACTTTCTTATAACCTTTTTGAGCATTATTTGTCATGTTCAGCCACATCAAACTTTCTTATAACCTTTTTGAGCATTATTTGTCATGTTCAACCACATCATTAAGGTGGTTATGACTAACAATTATGTAGTTATAACCATCGTAACCCTCTCTTATTATTTTCTTAAATCTTCTCAAATAAATATCGATCAATCAGTTAATATGGACCAACCGCAATCTAGTCATAGAGCGCTATACATAAAATACCCATGCCTTATAACCCCTTGAGGGTGGTGTCTAGGTGTTATGGGCAGGGGCGGACGCAGGGAAAAAAATCAGGGGTAGCGTTAAAAAAAATATTTGTAGGGACTAACGGGGGTTCGGGGGCAGCGCCCCTCGAGAATTTTTTCTTTAGGTAATTAACGGGCTTTTAATCATATTTTCAAGGGGCTTTCGATCATATTTTTAGGTAAAAACCATAAAATTTCTTCCAGGGGTCGCTAAAAATTCGTTTCAGGGGTCGCGAAAAACCAAAAAGCTAAAAAAAAAAATTGCACGTCGGGGTAAAAGTTCAGGGGCAGCGGACGCTACCCCTGGGCATAGTGTAAGTTTGCCCCTGGTTATGGGACTCCATGGCTCCCCCATAAAACCCACTACACATGCCTTAATGGGTTAGGTTAAAGACTTAAAACTTGTAGGGTTAAAATTTTATGTTAAATTGTATTAAAAATTCATAATCTTAGGTGGCGTTTGGTTCATTGAATTCAATGGAATTGGAATTGATATGTTTTCCTTTCAAAATTGTTCTTGATTGGGTAAAGAATGAATTTGAAAAGCAATAACGTCATTTAATCCATGGACATTTTAAGAGTTAACTTTTCAAATGGATAAAACTTTAGAACTTTTTCAAAATGGACATTATGGGAAATTTCCGTTGTTTCACCATAAAGAAACATATCACCAAAATTGAAGGAACGCCAGCATATATTTCTTATTCATGTCTTTAGGGTAGGCGATACCGAAATCGGCATGCATACCGTCTTCCTCGGCGTCTTCGGCATCGGCAAGGGTTTGAAGGTTTTTCAGCAATTAAATGCCGAGTGATACCGAGGGGTAGAGACCGTTGAACGGTCATTTTTTTGACCATTTGGAATTTTTTTTAATCAATTTCAAACACTATATATAACTCTCCCATATTTCATAAATTTTATACATCTATACTTCAATTCAATCTCATAAAAAAAACCTCTACTTTTTTTTCTCTCAAAACATGAATCGCCCTCGCCCAAGGTATAGAATCCCACCCGAGCTTATGACTTCATCTAGTAGTTCGAGCGATTCGGACAATGACGCGATGGGGTTCATGAATCTTTGTTATCGCGCTGTTTTAGACGAAGAAGCTCGAGAGAAGAATACAAGGACAAGTATTTCTCGAAATCATAGGGCAAGTCATGATCGCTTGATTGAGCTATATTTCGCTGACGAGCCACGTTTTCACGAAGGTATTTTTAAAGATAGATTTCGAATGTCTAAGAATTTGTTTAATCGTTTTTTGAATGATGTTGAAAGTAACTTCGAGTGGTTTACTTTTCGTTTCGACGCGAGGGGGCGTCCAAGTTTCACGGCTTTACAGATATGTACAGTAGCTATTCGTCAACTGGAAACCGGTAACGTACCTGACGAGTGACGAATACGATGAATTATTGGAAATGTCCGAAAGAACATCACGTGAATGTTTACACTACTTTTGTGATGCTACAATTAAACTTTATAAAGATGAATTTTTGCGTTCACCGACTAGCCATGATCTTGCTCTTTTATATGAGTCCCATTTAGAAAGACATGACCTTCCTGGTATGATTGGTAGCATCGATTGTATGCACTGGGAATGGAGAAACTGCCCAACAAAATATAGAGGACAATATCATCGTGGTGATCATCCAAAACCAACGATAATACTAGAGGCAGTTGCTTCACAAGAAATGTGGTTTTGGCATGCTTTCTTTGGTGTCGCAGGTTCGAACAATGACATAAACGTGCTAAATCAGTCAACATTGTTCACGAACGAGTTGAAAGGTATTGCTCCGAAAGCTCCTTTTACGGTTAATGGTCGGGAATACAAACGGGACTACTACCTTACCGATGGTATATATCCCACTTGGTCTACTTTTGTAAAAGCGTATACACATTCATATGTAATCAAGGAGAAGAAAATGAAGAAGGTGCAGGAGGGTGCAAGAAAAGACGTCAAAAGAGCGTTTCGTAGCTTAAAAGCTAAGTGGGCCATAATCGATCGAAAAACACAGCCAACAGACACTGATTTGATGGAGAATATAATGTACGCTTGCATGATACTTCACAACATGACACTGAAAGACGAGGGCACGACTATATCACCGGTACACATTCGTGATCCTCCAGTCCAGCCGGCCGACAATGAGGATGTTTATATGGAGATACGGGATAGCGAGACACATTTTCAGCTACGATTCGCCATTACGGAGCACATCGCTGCAAACTTGGAAGTCGAGCTAACGGAAGAAGAGCTAAACGCAAATCCTCCAACCTAGATTTGTATGTTTTTTTTTTAATTTGAAGAATAAATGGTGGTTGTTTATTATTTTTTTTGGAATTTGGTAAGTTTTTATTTTATTTTAGGACTTTGTAATTTTTATTTTTAAATTAATGAATTATATGTTTTTATTTTATTTTATGTAATTGTTTTTGTTTAAAAAAAATGAAAAAAAAATATGTCTAAAACATGATTTAGGCAACCATACCCACCACCAAAACATCAATTCTAAATCAATTTTCTCTCTCCTGTTGGCAGGTCATGATTGGTCAGTTTCATGATTCTAAAACATGTCTTAGGCAACCATACACCCCACCCTTTGTGTTATCCATATATAGGGAGTCCATTGATCCTCTTTGTTACATGTGTGAATGCAAATGAGATTTGGGAAGAGATAGGTGGTTGGTGTAGCCTCATTCTTAGTGTGAGGGGGAGTCTTCAACAAAAGTTGATGGAAAACACGGAAATCACAAGAAAAAATACATAGGAGACTGGTCTTGATGATAATTGTCAGGTAGTAAGATGCAGGGGCGGACCTAATGTAGGCCCAGGGGGTCTCCGTGGACCCCCTCAACCATGTACGCAAAGTGGAAATTATGTGAACGGTTTTTTTATATAAAAATATTTGTGAAGAGTGGGAGTTAATAAATACCTAGTTTGTGAAAATAAAATAAAGCAAGCAACTAGCCTAGTGGTAAGATCCCTTGTTTAATTTTGAAGGGGTGCAAGTTCAAATCTTGTCCTCAACTTTTTTTTCATTTTTCCTGGCTTTCTTTATTAATTTTAGTACTATAAATGAGGAGAGTAAATGATGCTACTTTATTTTCCACCTCTTTTTTATTTACTTTCATTATAAACTCTTTTTTTTTCAAATACATTCATCATAGACCCTTTTTATAATGCAATATTACAATATATAAAAATAAAGATTTTTTTAATAGGCAAATTTTTTGTCATATTTTTTTTTTCACGCGTTACTTTTTATTTTCTCTTCATATTTAGCCGTTTACTAGTATTTTTTTCCTATTATATCTTTGTCAATGTTACGGCACATAATTTTTTGTCAAATCATGTAGAGTTTTTTAATCGGTTATTTTTCTTTACTCGCAATGTCGTGCTGCAACGCGCGTCTGTAACCAACCATCTAAAACTAGTGACTCCGTAAAAAAAATGTGGACCCCCTCAAAAACTTTTCTAGTTCCGCCCTTGGTAAGATGGATTTGGAAATTAAGAAATGCGAAGAACTTTGAGGATCGGAGTCTTGATGCTACAAATCGAGCTTTGATCTCGAAATGGGATTGGCGATTTAAGGTGGACCGGCAGAGTCTTTTGATTCATGCAATCCACTTCTCCCTGAGGATTTATGGCATGCTTCCTCTTCACAAATCCGATACTTTTCTCTGGTTCAATCATAGAACAAAATGTAATCTTTTATGTATCTCTTTGTAATTTGTTTAACTTCTCGCTAGTTTAATAAAGTTTTGTCGTTCATAAAGGCAGAGTCTTTTGATTCATGCAATCCACTTCTCCCTGAGGATTTATGGCATGCTTCCTCTTCACAAATCCGATACTTTTCTCTGGTTCAATCATAGAACAAAATGTAATCTTTTATATATCTCTTTGTATTTTGTTTAACTTCTCGCTAGTTTAATAAAGTTTTGTCGTTCAAAAAAGGAAAAACTTAGGAGGATCAAAACGCATGCCCTAAAAGAATAGTTATTTCTCAAACCAAACACATTATTATGAAATGAAATTTAATACCAATTCCAAATTTCCAAGGATACATGCGAACCCAAACAGATTACATGTCAAATGCAAACCTATGCAAACATGAATTAACTCAAAAGTTATTCAACCGAAAACAATGATTTAGTTCCTTAAAGAAACAAAACACGATTTAAATCCAAATATGTCGCAGAGATTTAGCTGAAATAGACGCCATCAATCATCATCATCAGTTCCCCAAAAATCACAATCTTTAGAATCATAACCATCATCATCATCATAAAAATCATCATCATCATCGAGCAATTTCTTCTTTTTACCCGCCGCCGCCTCAAACTTCAGTCGTCCACCACCGAATACTTCCCCTATCACCACCGAGTATGCGGCGATATTATTCACTGGTTGCCGAACGAAACTGTTGTATATATTCACCGGAGTTTCTGCTGCTTTGATATTTGTCACCGCCGCGGCGGGGCGGAGATGGCGGCTGATGAGAGATCGGATGGAGTAACCGCACGATCGGAGCATCATTTTTGACGACATTTTTACTTACAGAGTATTAGAAACGGTGGAGGCGAGGAGGGCCTTAAGAAGAAGTTGGAGGGTTTAGGGTTCTATACATCCATAGATGTGGCGGCGTAATCTGATCGTGTGATATGACACGTGGCATAATCAGGGGCTAGGTACATATTTTATAGCTATATGTACATGTCTCTTTTGCAACGAGGTTTTTCGATAGTTACTAGCGGCCTAACAAATATCTCGAAATTATTTAAAAGAGTTAAACTTATTTTTGGAAAAGTTCATATTCACTAGCGATCGGTCATAAATCTGGAAATTCAAGTTTGTAATCTCTTAGTTAAAAGTCTCCACTCATCATCAATCGTCACTCAAACAAGTTTTTCAATCTTGTAATTAGTTTGTTTAATAAAAGCTAAACTTCTATAGAATCAAATTGGAAATATTTTACACGATTTTTTCAATCTTGTAATTAGTTTGTTTAATAAAAGCTAAACTTCTATAGAATTAAATTGGAAATATTTTTACACGGTTTAAGATCTTTTTTCCTCTCCAAAGTCACTCAACCTTACCTATGTTTTAATCTTGCATAATTTTTTTTATAAACTTTAACATTTTATAAAATGAACATAGGTAAATGAAAAATATATGAATATTGGTAAGTTAACTTTATATAATTTTAACATTTATAAAAAGTTATAGAAGATTGAACCACATGATTTTTTTAGTGATAACTTTAAATCACTTTAAGGTTATGTGTAGTGGTAACCCTCCTTTGTTGGAGGTTATATGTCATGTAACAGGTGACATGGCGAGGGGGTTATCACAAAAGCGGTATAATGGGAAAGACTTTATAATACAAATTAATTTTTTTTTTGAACGGCAATTTTGCTTAGCGGTATATCGGGACTGGTTATCCTGGACCTACCCACTGTCCCGAGTCCGAACCTCATAGCGAGGGAACCCGGGAACGCCCCCCATTTGCACCATCGGGCGGGAACCGGGCAAGCCCGTAAACCCTCCCTTGTGACTCAAGATCAAGCAAGCTCAATCATTCATTGTCCACAAATATCTCACAAAGTGGTGTGAGTGAGACTAAAACCTGGGTCTCTTCAACCACAAGCTTAGAATTTAACCACTACACCAACTTTGCTTGATATAATTTAAAAAAATTAAAAAAGAAAAGGTGACCAATGAAAGAGGGAGAGAAAAAAATTAGCCAAATAGAGGAGTGAGGGAATGGGGGAGATGTGATATACTAATATGTATACCGTCAAAGGGGAGAAGGGGGCTGGGCATAAAAAATGTTTTTAGCGCCCCAGTACACATAGCCTAATTAAACATTTGAAAAGTTGAGTGATAAAGTTATCAAAATCAAATTAGAAAAAAAGAAACATATTTAATAATTGATTTGTATAAACTATAACTGTTAAACAGGCGTGTATGTATGCTGGTGGGTCAACCCGATCCAAAGAAAAGGTGACCAATGAAAGAGGGAGAGAAGAAAATGAGCCAAATAGAGGAGTGAGAGAATGGGGGGAGACGTGATATACTAATATGTATACCGTCAAAGGGGAGAAGGGGGTTATAACGCCTGGACGTAGTGGGGTAGGGGCGCCATAGGGACGCTATGGGGCATAAAAAATGTTTTTAGCGCCCCAGTACACATAGCCTAATTAAACATTTGAAAAGTTGAGTGATAAAGTTATCAAAATCAAATTAGAAAAAAAGAAACATATTTAATAATTGATTTGTTTAAACTATAACTGTTAAACAGGCGTGTATGTATGTTGGTGGGTCAACCCGATCCAAGCTCAAATTTTTTTACACGAACATGAACACGACCCAAACCTGAAAATATTATGGAACAAATTAACCTGAACACGACAGGAACATTAGCAGTTTGAATCGAACATGAGCAGTCTGACCCGGAAATTTTCTTATTTTTTAAACATTTTAGTGCTTTAAAATTATAATTTTACATAAAAATTATAAATATAAGTAAAATAGTTATCTATTTTAATCATACAAACTTATGTTTAATTTTTTATTTAAGTTTAACTTCGACGGTATGATCTGAATAAAACCCGAAACAGATCTAAGTATTTTAAGTTCGTACAAAGAATTCACAACCCTAATTTCAGCATGACTCAAATTGAGCAATTTAAACTTGATTTAAACTGATCCCCCCCCCCCCTCACAACTTCTAGTAAGTTCTGTTAATCCCAATCTAGGCTTTGTCGTTTTGCATATGAATACGAATACATTATTGACCGTCATGTGCCTACTGAGATCCAAAACTTATTTTCATATTCTTTTGTTTTTCTGTGAACTTTTCTTCGAAAGTTGATGATCCTTTTACTTCACACATTGAAACTAGAAGGTGTTCATCGAGTCCAGTTCAGATTATCCAAGTTATTCGAATTGAGTTATTCAAAATTGAAAATTTTAAAACTGAATTCAAATTCGATTAAATCTACCTAAACCAATTTGAATAAGTTTATTTGAATTCGAGTTGAATTCGAATCCATTTGAATAAACCAAATTAGAAAAAAATAATATCCCTAATATCTTATAAATCTATACATAGTACTTAACATCTCAAAATGAGCCCTAAACGACCTACAAACCTACTCAAAATAACCCCCAAAAATCCTCAAAGGAAACTAAATACTTGGTGCTAAATCAACCATAAAGCTTGTCTAAATTAGCTATAAATATACTTCTATATCAGCCAAAAACCGATGAACATGAATTGATGATATGGAATAGAAGTTGAACTCAGCGGCTGTCTTAATATCTACGATTATGAAAGTGGAACTAAAACAAATGTGAGGGATCAAGAATAAAAATGCCATTCTTTTTAACGGCAAATTTGGATCACTGACGGGGGCATTACCCACTGTGACGCCCACTCCCAGTCTTGGTTCCAGGAGGGGTCACGTGTCGGATTTACTCATGAACACATGGTACAACAGAGATAACTAAGCAGCGGAAATTAAAAACTTTTCATTTATATATATAACAAGTTACAATAGTAAGGAAGATAATAACATAATCTATAACTAGATCTTATCTATAGCTATGCCAGTCTACTACCGAGTCATTCCTGATAGCTTGCCCATCTAATCTGCCCTTGCTAGAGCCCTTCCCTTGCTACTTTAAACATCACCGATACCTGACATACATGCTTTTAAAGGTCAGCTTACGCTGGTGAGTTCTAAGTATTTAAAACTTTTACCTTTCCTTGAAAGGTTTACCTCAAACATTTGGGCCTAACGACCCCTTCTTTATAAAATTTGATTAGATATAAAACATAACAGAGTTATACCAAAACATTTAATCATTCATCCTTTATCAGGTATAAGACATAACAGAATTATACCAAAACATTTAACCATTCATTATACTAAGCATTGTCTATTGGAACCACGTTAGCTCCTCGGGCAACCGTCGCCACCCGAAACCTTTCATAGAGTAACCGTCGTTACCCCGGGGAACCGTCATTCCCCGCTTATGATTGTACAACCACCTTTTCCCTTTTCACTAGACAATATCCGCTTAGATTAAAACCTTTTCAACCTTTTAAACCTTTTCATCTTTTTCAAAAGTCAATTTAAATAACCTTTGTATTTGGACTCGTAACCTTTTCAATAACAGTCCATCACCCGTATTTGAAAATAAGCGTTTCATAAATATGATGTTATGGGTCTTATACAACAAGGCTAATAAGATCATATTTACCTGACACTAATTCACAAACATAGGCTTAGACCAAACATTCACATTTTCCATTTCTCAAATCTTTATATAAAAGTTTTATCCTTTACATTACCCGTTTATTATAACCTTCCTGAAAAGAGTAAAACAGGTAATAATAACTTTAAAACAGTTACAAGTATTATAATTTTTCCACGTATGTGTATCAACACAAAACAAGTAAAAAGGCATCTCAAATACTTTTCAAGTAAACAGTTGAATATATATCATTGTATGTATATCAGCCCGAAAACATTAAAACATTTAAAAGTGGGCTCATAGAACTCACCTTATTCTCTTAAGCAGTTAATTCAGAGAAAATCTCCGCAATGCCTTCCAATTAAACCTAATCGCGTATTGTACGGTGTTAACGCAAGGTTTAATATAATAAACACTTTCTATGTTTATTTTAACTCTTTATTAACTTAATAATACTTCATTAATTAAGTTTATTCCTTGTAAAGGTCAAAATGACCAAAATGCCCTTTAAGCCATTATCATTTTCTTTTGTTTATAGTATGAAGACACGCATTCCTATAAGTAAACGCTCACTCCGGGATCCCCCAGTGAGGGATGCCATTTCCCAGTTGGGATTTATGCGACACCCTTGCTTTTGCCAGAAACCCCAGTGTACAGGCGTCTATCCTTCCGGTCCGCGTGAACTTCTAAATATCCGATTAACTCGGTATCTTAAATACTTTATCATTTATCCATCTTAACTTTATATATACTTATTATATATATAGACGTAGTTCCATGTCAAAAATCAAGTCTCCATACCCTTCGGATTAGTTTATATCAAACAATCATATTCCGAAACCCTAATTTCCCATTTTTCTCATTTCTTTATCAAAATCCATTTTTATTCAAAACTGACTTAGGGTATTATCCGTTATAACATTTTATAACATGCTTTAAAATTTCAAAGCTTAGTTCTTTACCGTTTACTCGGTATTGACAGAACAGTGTCTAAAAAACCCTAATTTTTGACAATTACACTTTATATATATTTTTCAATATATATTGAACATATTCTTTAATTCGATAATTACTTTATAATTATCATTAACTTTTATATTAAATATATACGTTTATATATATATTTAATATTTAAATATATTCTTTTAATCATTTTATTTAAATAAAATTAATTAACTTTTATATATATATATATCCATATATATATATATATATATATATATATATATATATATATTTATATCATTTATCCCGTTCTATTATGATTTGATATAAACTTTAACTTAAAATATAATATTTGTATTAATAACAAATATTTAACGTGATTACCTTTTTGACGGGTCGTGAAACGAGTCCGAACAAAATAATAAAGTTGTCCGTTCTTGACAAACGAATAGTCCTTCCCGACTATTTTCTTGCCACGAGCATTTCCCCGTTATCGGTTTGTCATTTGGACCTCGTTACGCCACCGAAACATTGTCCGAAAGTGAAGACGGGTTAATTTGTCGTCCTTTTTCTAACTTGAATTACGAACACCTACGACTGCCGTACCACCACCGCCTACCACCGCCATCATCACCGCTGTCCCGGTGGTTGATCGCTATCACCGCCATCCCCCGACGTCAAACATACGCTACCGAATCTTAATCGAAAGAGGGGACGGTTTTAACGGGTTTACCGGGTTTTAAACGTAACCGGTTTTATCATCTCGATCCATAACCACCATCTCTCGCCGTCCATCATCTTCAAGCTACTGCCGCCGGGTTCACTGGTAAAAACAACGGGAGGAAGGGGTTGCGAGGCTGCCGGAGGTCGCCGAGACAGCCGGCAGAAGGTCGCCGGTGGGTCACTGGCAGCGTGACGGCGAAGGAGCTGGGTTAGCTCGGTTCAGTCGCCGGAAGCCGAGAGGGAGCAGGGTCGCCGGTTTCTGGTTTTACCGGTTATCGCAGGTTGCTGCTGCCGCTGCTTGTCTGTGGTTCGTTGGGTGTGAGCGGCTGCCGGAGGAACGAGAGTGCAGGGGGGGGGGAAAGGAGAGGGCTGCTGCCGGAGAACCGCCGTGGGATCGCCGGCTTTTTGGTCGGAAAAACGAAGAGGGGGAGAGGACGAGAGGGAGGGTACGAGACTGCGAGGTGGTCACCGGTTTGCTGAGAGAAAGGAGAGGGACGAGGGAGAGAAGGGCTGCTGCTTTTGCAGTTTTCTTTCTTCTCTTTTCTCTCTCTTTATTCTTTTCCGTTTCTTTTCGTCGTATACTACTGATTTCAATTTGTTGTGTGCTTCAATTGTACATAAGTGTGCATGTATATATACTATACACATGAGAAAGGAATGTATAGGAAAATTAAACACGTATATACGATGACTAAGGTTTTCAAACGATGAATCTTACAATCAATTTGACAGGTATTATGTTGAGGAGTAGGGATTAAGCAAAAGGATAATTAATATATTTTGTGTGGTGTAGGATATATAGGTATTATACCCGTATTCTAAACCCGTTAAATAATATAATATATTATAAACGGTTTATAAAAATTTCCGAACACTTAAAATATTACGGGAGTTCAATAATTATACTCGTAAGGTTTATTCGGTGGTTAAAACGTTAACCTTTGAATATTCATTTAGTTACGCGGTAAAAGTGCGTCTAACTATTGTCACGGTCTCGGCCGTTTCACAAACCAAATACGTCTTCTCGACCGAAACTTTTAATAAATATTGTAATAATTATTTATACTTTGCCGAGGCGCTACAATCATCTCGAACGGCTAACCGAACTTATCTGGATTAATATCGTGTAACGACGACGGTCACCGATTTCACCGTTTTTCGTGCCGAACACTGTAATTATATTTTATAAAGGTTATAAATCAAGTATTTAACAATACCTGATATTCTACTTTCGTCTCGGTGTTAATTTAGTGACGTTCGTACTTAAATACGGTTTATTACAAACCGGACCCAAATCACTATTTTGCGTTTTCCCGCTTCGTTATAACTCGGATCTAAGATCCGTCTGCGCCCACGATCTTTATTTTTCGTTATCTATCACATTCTATAATTTCGCCTCTTGACGTTTCCGCGAATATCGTGTCGAATATTCGTACGCGAATCGTGGCGGTTCTCTATTCTACGTATATATATATATATATATATATATTGTTTCACGTGTAATAGACACTTAACAAATATAGCACACGTATATAGTTTAAGTCATAAAATTTTGGGGTGTTACACCCACCCACCCGATCATCTCCAATCCCCATCAGGAGGAAACTCACCATAGGTGAGAAAACCCTCTGGCTCAACCTGGACCCCCATTTATTTTTTATCACAGGTGAGACTTGAACCCAAGACCTCCCACTTTTTAATGTCTTGGGTACATCACCTTAGCCAATTGAGCTAAGGATCATTGGTAATAAAAATGCCATTCAAATCATCGGATTTGATTACATGGGTAATTGACTAGATTTAATTAAGACAACTCAACAGTCTTTTAGTTTGACTCATAAAATATTTTGAATATGAATAAAACTTTATCGTAAAATATTAATATATTATATATACAACTATTTAAAATGTATATAATGTTTATTCGAGTTATTCGAGTCAACTTGGTTTGGGATAATCAGACTCGAATTCGTTCCGAATTTGAACTCGAATGAGTTATTTGGTTCAAATCAGGATTTGACTCGAATAACTCGAAATTCGAATTCGAATAAGTTATTCAAATTTGATTCGATTTGAATTTCGAGTTATTCTAGTCCGATTTGAATGATGAACACCATTAGTTGAAACATTAATTTTTTTTAAAAACGGTCCAGTTTAAATAAAATTAATTTTTATTTATTTAATCTATATACCTACCTACCCATTTTAACCCAACCTCGCCACGTCAAACACCACCTTCTTCATCTTCTAGTACAAAAAACTTCATCTTCTTCTACCCATCTCTTCTAATCTTTTTTTAAAACACCATGAATCCAAACAAACTACCTTTCTTCAATCCCAACCAACAACCAATGTTTAACCCGAACCAACCACACCCAAGTCAACAAGCTTTCTTCAACCCCAACCAACAGCCGATGTTTAACCCGAATCAAGCCCTAACGGGTTGGGGTGATTGCTATTGTCCCGTTCCAATGTATGGGAATTGGGGATTCATTCCTACCTCTCAACAACCCAATTCCCAACCCGAAAACCCAACCCAAGAAAACTTCTAAGAGATCATCCCGGAGACTCAAGACGACCCCGACACCAAAGCCGACCCCGAGCCTCAAATTACTCCCCGGCTCGAAGAAGACACAAGAAAAAGGCAACCGAGGAACCCATCGAAAAGCCGAGGCAAAAGTGGACACCAGAGGAAGATAAGGCGGTCGCCCAAACTTAGATCGATGTCTTGGAAGACGTGACCGTTTGTAACTTTTTATTTTTTTTCCAAAAAAATTAATCTATATTATTTTTTTTTGTATCTTCTAGTTTTTTTTAATTAAAATGTATTAATCTCCTTTTTTTATCTTCTATTTTTTACTTTTTTTTTATCAATCTTTCTTATTTTTTTCTAGCGACGGATCAAGTTTATAGTGACTTTGGGTGACGAGTGGGTGAACATTACCACACGATTATTAGTAAAGACCATCCCAAACGCACCACCGACATGTTAACCTCAAATTGGAGGGATATCCATCTTAAAGGGGAGAAGTTTACTGCCATATACAACAAACGTTTAATGGCTCATCGAAGTGTCGATAAAGCGTTGGTTTTGAATGATGACGAACGAGTATAGAAATACTTACGATTCAACATTCCAACATCTCGCCGCTTTTGGCTTGATGAAGAATCTGTTTCCAAGTACCTGACAAAGAAATTCAAGTGGGAATGAAACACCATGACCTCGAACTATGGTGAATATCCCAAATCACCTTTCTCCAAAGGGCCGATTTGTCATGCTTGAATCCCACCACCACTTGGCTAAGAGAGCAAGGTTGGCGTCCTTAAGAGAACCGAGACCGAGGCCGCCGTAATTTTTGTCAACCATGATTTTGTGCCATCTCACCCATTTAATTTTGTTTCTGTCAAGAGAGCCACCCCAAAGAAAATCTCTACGAATGCGTTCAAGAGTATCGATGACACAAGAAGGAGCTCTATACAATGAACAATAATAGGTAGGAAGCGAGTTAAGAACGGATTTGATTAACGTAATCCGACCGCCAAAAGAGAGGGTTTTAGCTTTCCACACCGACAATCTCTTTTTGAAAGTGTCCATCACAGGCTCTCAATTCTTAACCAAATTTATATTAGCGCCAATCTGAAGCCCGAGATGTTTGAAGGGGAGGCATCCAGCTTTACAACCAATAAATTAATAATTATATTTTTGCATATATCCGTTATCCAATACAACTCTTTTTCAATTTTACTGGATTGCCTGGGTGACACCTGTCTAACATCCTGAGTTTCACACTTTTTTACTTAACAGTACCGCAACAATACCGCACCAACCGCACCAATGACGTAAGAGGTTCAACTCTTTGTTTCCTGGCGATCTATAAGCTAACCCTTCTGTTTTATACGCTTCAGCATTCTTCGTTTCATCCACATCCCTGCGAAGATTTCTCGAGTTTCGACAACAATCGGTGATCCTTTCCATACACCGTAACTGAAATTCTGACTTGATCAGGATGATTGGCATCTGTTTCTGATTATCTCAGGTATCAAATTCTGCCTTCTATATTCATCTGAATCTGTGGAGTTGTTGAATTATATGCTTATCCGGTTTATCAGATCATTTGAGGGAAAAGGACCAAAATCAGCCAATTTTCTTTGTATGCGAACCTTTCATCATCATAGGGGGTGTTTGGACATGTGTTTTAACAGTGATTATGAATAATCAGCTATTTGATTGATAGCGTTTGGATATCTTTGCTTGTTTTAAGAAAACAATAATTACTTATTTATGGAAGAAATTGATAACACGACAACAACCACACTTTGATTAACTTGATTCTGTGCTACTTTAATCGAAATTAATATTTGACCTGAAGATAGTAAGATTTTATCGTTTTTTTTCACTTGTAAAGTGATTACAAGGTAACCATTTTCAGAATGCACATCCAAACACTCCCTTGTTAAAAATACTCGGATTTATCTCATCATGAACATGTACTATTGGTTGATGTGATAATGTTATTGAATTTATTGACATATTGCTATGTAAATATGTAAGAAATCATTGAATTCTCACATATAATATGGAGGGCTAATGCCAAAGCCTATCCATCAAGGGGGGTGCATAGCCATCAACTTCTGTCTTAGCACAGGTTTCTAGTTTGAATTGAGCTTCCACTAGTTTCTGCCTTTGAAGTTTGACCCCTTGAAGGCCACTTACCGAGGTCTGATTAGTTAGCAGCTTGTGAGTTTTATAGTGATTGGGTCGGATGGCTATCAAAGAGAAAACATGGAGGGCTAATGCTAAAAAGTAAAAACTTGACATGGTGGTGGTGTTCGATCTATAGTTGACTTTTAGGTAAAAAGGATGCGCACATTATTGATTATATAGGAAGCAGACAAAGCAAGAACTTACAAATTTAGGCTTCGATATTATGTTGGTGACTCCTGATGTACTTTGTTTGGCTCATGTGATATTTTCTCAAGAGCTCTTGTTCTACGTTAATTGTAAATACATCATGGCATCATACATATTCTAACACGTTATTGGAACCATCTGGATTAATACATCAGAAAGACTGTAAAAGACCATACAAACATTAAGCTTCATTGCTTGTTACAGGTACCATTTTGTAATCATTGTGCTCCTGGAATCTCTCAGGGAACATAAACCGAGCACCAAAACATTGCTGCAAGAAAATGATCAATCCAAACACCAAGCCTCCACAAACAATGACAATATCCCAAGAAGGTGAGTAAAAACCTGCTCTTGGTTTTGCATAAATATATAACCAATAAAACTGGTGATGGATGATATACCTTTGACCCCGGTAAAGGTCATATGCATAAGGCAGTAATCGTACGAATGTTGTCCCTATATAAAACGAATGACTCAAAGCATTTCCTTTCGAAAGATGGAAAATATTGAGTAGTACTTGTGGGAATAGGAAACCATCAATAGTTAGTCCAGCATAAGACCTCAAATCCCCCCAGATAGAACGTTGACTCTGACTTGAAAGTTGACTTCTAATAGTGTCATTAGCGCTCTTCTGATTCATTAGTAACATGGCTGACCCACCGATTATATACGTCGATAAACAGATTACAAGTGTCCGTATCTCATGAATCCAACGATTCCTTTTAGCATACCATGTTAATTGAAGAAGACGGAATTGCAAAATGAAAGCCCACAATGTGACTATCCTCACAATCACCTCATTCACTTCAAGCAATACATTACTCCCAATTGACACACTTTGTGGTTTCCCTGCGCGTGAGAATATGGCCTTAAAGTTAAGTACTAGAGGAATCATGTGCCCAAGAGTAAGGATCAACATCATCAAAACAGAAATGAAATTAACCATTTCAGGCCTCTTCTTCATATGAAATAGTTGTCTTCTAGTAAAAATACACATCAGTGTGTCTGTAATCAAGACCATGATGATTTCTAAATCCATTGTCCATATTAATTTTCTTGCTTCAGTTTTAGTGAATGTGAGTGGCAAGATATCGAGCTTCTCAAAGTACAAAACATCACTTTTTTCACGTAAGCTCTCGATATTTCCCTTCATATAGCCTCTGTTACCTCGCGGGAATTGGAATTTCACCAGAATCTCACAATCAAAAGAAGCGTTTTTGATCAAGTTTCTACAACCAACCATACAAATTTGTCCTGTTTCATCATCATAAAGCCCTTCTGCGGATATCTTCACACTATTATAATCAGTTAAGGATAGGTTTAGTGAAGAAATCCCGCTTCTTGAGAAGGAACTAATGTTCAGCGTAAAACTGATCTCAAAGGTGATGTTCACCGGAGCACTATAGGCGGTGGTTGAATTCTCTGCCGCCAGGGGTAGCGCCTCTGAATTCACAATTGTGTAATCGTTGAACGCCCGACTTCCTACAAAGATCGCGAATGCAGAACCACTTGAAACCATGTTCTTATGTTTGACTGAAATGCCAAAACTAAAATACCCGGAGTGATGCTTGACCCCTACACGCTTCTTCATTGGGCAAACCCGTGTTACTTTCTCCAATTGTGTATATTCATACTTCTGCCCGTAATTCTCCCGGCTATGATCAAAGCTTTGAAACTCGGCCATTCTAAATGACCCTGAATCATCTGTGAACTTCGTAGTCCAAATTTGACCCTCCATGGCATGTGTTTTCATGATTGATCGAACTGGGAACCACAAAGTCAACCTAATCGAGCAATCCCCTACACGGGCACTATCCAAAGGATCACTCTGGTTGAAGATATGACAGGCAGTGATGCACAACTCATCTTTTGGTCCATTCCAAGTTCCTTCTCCAATTAACGATATGCCTGGTCGGAAAAAATCAAAGTATGGAGTAAACCTTCTGTCTTGAAATTCGACTGCGAAGCGAACTTTTTTGTCTTCCCTAGAACATTGAATCGCATACAACGACACAAAAGTAGGCAAGTAAACATCATCTTCCCCAAATAAAGAACAGTTCTTACACTTACTCGGATATTCCATCCTGTAAGTTCTGAATCCTTGCATGAAAATCGAACATATATCTAGAGATCTCATACTAGGTACTGAATCTTGCAGGCTTTTAACTTTAGGTACACTACACTCTTCATTAGATACCAATGTATAGTTGTATTTGAATGGAGCCACTGGAGGGAATCCCATCATAGAAATCGGGTCAAAGTAGTCGAAATCATTAGGAGAAGCTAAACTCTCCAGGATTCCATTTACTGAACTGTTTTTCAATGTTATGAACCCAGGGAATTTAAGCTTAAGAACAGCATTTAGTTTAAGTGGATTACCTTCTTTTGTGTACCAACTAGCCGATCCGACCATACATAGCATATTCGTAGACGCCGACCAGAACCCATCCATATTAAACTCCAACATATGTTGGTGTTTCTCACTGACCCGTGAAGAGTTAGACCTGATTTCAGAGAAGTTGGACGGGCGATGATATATGTTTGATGTGAAGAGACTCAATCGCGCCTGGATTTTGTACGTGTCAACAACGTTTGTTCTGAATAGGTTACGGGTGGCTTCAAAGTGGATGGGCCTTTGAGACGTTGGATCTTGATCAAGAATATTTCGACCGCCTGTGTAGTGGCTTGAAACAAATTCGAGTAATGGGAATCTGGTGAACATTCTATTTGTAGGGATGGCTTCAGGAGCATAAGAATTACAGTGATCAGAGTAGTGAGATTGTTTGGCTGTTGAAGGAGAAGGTTTTTGAAGTAAAGACAGCGAAGAAGATGAAGAAATGGAACAAGGTTTCAGAGGAGAAGAGTGAAGGATTCATGGCTGCAATGAAAGAATTTTAATGGTTTGACTTGGTTTAGATATCCTTGGGTGTTGATAATGGGTTTAAGTGGTCAATGGATGTTATGGGCAACTTGCCACCTTCCAAGGAACTAACATGGTTCCTATGAAGTGGGATTAAAGTAGTCATATAACTTATACAAGTGATTTATTGAAGTTAATTCAATTAGAGAGTGGCAAAGGTTGGATTGGTGAATACAATTATACAAATCAATTTGTACTTAAATAATTCCGATTGAGTTATTTAATAAATGAAACAACTTTTTATATAGTTTTATTTAAAACCGAAAAGTAACATACACGACTTAAGTCAACACGAGGGAGACGGCAACAAGCTGCGCCAACCCTTTTTGAAAATATGACCACTAAAATTATAAAAATGAGACCACTAAAATTGATGGAAAATGTGATTCCTTTCACAGATTCCTTTGACTTCCTAAAATGTCAAATAACAGTACATACAACCCAATCACTTTACTATTTGACCTTTTGGCCAACTCTCATCTACTTGTTTAATGCTATTGGCATCTATTAGCTTACATTCTAATAACAAGAAATGAGCTCTTGACCTCTCTGATGAAAAATATTACAAAAATCATATCAGACCCTTTTTTATTTGCACTTTTAACAGCCTTATCATCATATTATTAGGTACAAATGATCGTTTAAAACCAACCATTGCAAATTACACTAGTCAATACACCAATTTGGCATCTTAGTTTGTTTTGACATAGAACTTCGGAACTTCCAAATCAGTAACTTTCATCTTCTTCAGACTTTGGTCAAATTTAATGATTTAAACACATCTCAGTGACCAATTAAGTTAATTTCCATCATTTAATGATGATCAAACATCTTTCGATATAAAATCATTATTAAGACACATTTGAACACTCTCGCTCATTCTTGAATTAGCTAACATACTCAACATCAATGGATTCTAATATAAAGAGGGTATCTCGGCAAACAGGTGCATGTTTCTCCTCGTTTCTTTTGGTTTATCTTAGTTTAATTGGAATGAGAGTTCATCTTTCCAAATTGTAGTGAATCTTCATTGATTTTCTTTCACCTTCTTTGATTGACTCCTCTCTTCTTCACATCGTGTTTTGGAATCGGGTTTGAAAATACACCACATTTTCTGCATTGAGCAACTTCGGAACAATTAGGAATTTCACATAAATTATGGTTTTCCTAAAATTCGAGACACCTTGTTGTTGGTTTGATCCTCACTATGGTTTGTTTCTGATTATTTGCATGTGAGCGTTTAGTCAGCTTAGAGAGTTGAATCTGCGTTGAGATCAAACCATTCCAACCATAGCTTGTTTACACTAACATATATAAAATAAATTAGTTTAACGAAACAAATCTCTTTTTCCTGCACAATGGCAATAGCCAATTAACCTTAATAAATTAAAAGATTTGTTATGTTATGCATATGTTGAACTATTATGTTTGAATGATGTTTGAATTATGTTATGTTTGAATGATATGAAATGAGTTGATTAAGAATATCGTAACATTTAAATTATTATTGTGTGCATCTGGACAATAACCGCACCCCGACATATTTCACCATCGATTGAGTTGTGACATTTGTAATCAGCAAAACATTGCCATTATCTCAAATATGGATTTATCATACTCAAACTCACAAGAACTCACCTTGGATATAAATGCAACTCTTCTAGCAGCACTAGAATCTTCCTACAACCTCTGATAATTGTTGAATATCAATACAGGACCCTTATCAGCAACACACTCATTAGCAAGATGGAAAATGGTGAGTGAGGACTCACCAAATGAATTTTAGAACTTTTGAAAGAGAATCACTGACTTAACAACTGGAAGCATCATCTGGCATCATAAGCAGACGTTCATGAAAGGTGGAGAGTGTAGAAATAAGCCAGGCGTGATGATATAAGTTCAAAAACTTAGTTTCATCAACTGGGTCCGTGGCGGATCCGCAGATGGTCACATAACCCATCTCGTGGTTTGCAAGGAGTGTATTTCAGAAACATGCGGACCCTCTCTGGGTGCCGCACCCGACCCGATCATCTTCCCGGTCTTGCTTTGCTTCGACCATGATCCCATTTTCTTATTTTTGTTTTTCTTTCGATTTATTTCATCCCGATTTCCTAATTCAGGACAAGTGTCACATATATTAAGTATTAGATATCCAAGATAGCCTCTTGGAATCATATCAGGTACCTAAGCACAAATATACCTATTATCGCATAAAATGACTAACTTATACCTAATGACTAACTTATACCCTAGCTAGTCCTAACCCGAGCATCCATACCCATTTGTCCAAAAATTTGCTCGTCACATAATCCCGTTAAGTTTCCATAAGGGTAGTTAGTCCTACTGATCATAAACACATTTCTTAAACATTAAGATCAAGTAGGTTAAAACCAGAATAAACGTGAATGGATTGGCAATTTGAACAACAGTGAACATTTTGGTCTGGCTCATCGAACAAGACCGTCCCATTTCGCATACTGGAACAATTTCAACGGTCCATTTGGCTGTCACATCAGCGTCGTCTTCCTGTCAAAGCGAACCGTCCTGTCTCGGTAACCACCAGCATGGTCCGTCACGACCTTTTGACCAAAAACCTAATTTCTGTTAACACATTTCATGTTGGTTTTCATTTGGGTTTTCTTATCCAATACTTTTGTGATGGTCATAAATTAAGTAATTTGACCAGTACATTCACTATGGACACCTATAACCCACCTAATGTCGGCTAGTAGTAGCCGTATGAATCTCAAAAGTAAGTAGCCGAATGATTTAAACATGTATCCTTTTAAGCGGATTAAACCCCAAACGAATCGATTAAACCCGGTTTTAAATCATGATTTAAACCGATATCAGAACCCGTATTGATTTTTAAGAACTCAAAAATCAAAATCGGTTTCCAACCAACCAACCAACCAACCATGATTGAGATCCGTAAACCAATCGCATATTCCCCCACCCAAAAGGGTTTGTTTTTTTTGTATTTTTTTTTCCTTCGAAACTTGATGATTCGTTTGCTTTGAATCCCGACGATCTAATTTCATTCCATAACCCTTCAGTTTTATACACTCCGGTAGGTTTTCCGTTGTATACATCCAGCATTCATTCTTCGTTTCATCCAAATCCCTGCGAAGAAGAGTTCCGGCAACAATTGATGATGGAAACTTGTTTCCGATCATCTAAGGTATCAAATTCCGCCTTCTCCATTCTTTAGTAACATATGCATAAGCACACATTGGAAACATACTTGTTTATTTATTATATGCTTGCTTATTGCCTTGAAAATGTCAAGGGTTTATCAGACTGTTTGGGGGGAAATGACCCAAATAAGCCAATTTGTTTAATGTCAACCTTTCTTCGTCTTAGGGGTGTGGGGGTTTTTGGACATGTGCTTTGAAGGTGATTATGAATAATATAGAGCTAGGGTTTGTGACTCTGTGTGCTTGCTTTAAGGTGTAATAATCACTTATTTGTGGAGTAATAGATAACACAACAGCAACCACACCTTGATTAGCTGGTTATTTTCTATTGCTACTTTTGATAAAACTTATAATTTTACCCCAAGATATTGAAGATGATAAGATATATTATCATTTTACCACTTAGTAAGTGATCATCAGAAAACTATTTTCAGACTGCACATACAAACACACCCTTAACATATATAGATTTATCTCATCACAAACATATATCGAACTCTATATGTATTGCGCTACATCAGAAAGACTGCTAAAAACCATACAACCAACATTAAGTTGCATTGCTTGTTACAGGTACCACTTCATACTCAAACTGCTCCTGCCTGGAATCTCTTTGGAGACATAAACCGACCACCGAAACATTGCTGCAAGAAAACGATAAACGCAAGCACCAAGCCTCCACAAACAATGACAATATCCCAAGAAGGTGAGTAAAAATCTGCTCTTGGATTTGCATAAATATATAACCTATCAAACTGATGGCTGATATACCCTTGACCCCTGTAAAGGTCATATGCATGAGGCAGTAGTCGTACGAATGTGGTCCCTATGTAAAACGAAAGACTCAAAGCATTTCCTTTTGAAAGCTGGAAAATATTGAGTATTAGTTGTGGGAATAGGAAACCATCAAGAGTTAGTCCAGCATAAGACCTCAAATCACCCCAGGTAGAACGTTGACTCTGATTTGAAAGTTGACTTAAAATAGTGTCATCACCGTTCTTCTGATTCATTAGCAACATGGCTAACCCACCGATTATATACATTGGTAAACAGATTACAAGTGTCTGTATCTCATGAATCCAACGATTCTTTTTAGCATACCATGTTAATTGAAGAAGTCGGAATTGCAAAATGAAAGCCCACATTGTGACGATCCTCACAATCACCTCATTCGCTTCAAGAAATCCATTACTCCCAATTGGCATATTTTGCGGAATCCCTACGGGTGAGAATATGGCCTCAAAGTTAAGTACTAGAGGAACCATGTGCCCAAGAGTAAGGATCAGCATCATCAAAACAGAAATGAAATTAACCATTTCAGGCCTTCTCTTCAAATGATATAGTTGTTTTCTTGTAAAGACACACATCAGTGTGTCTGAAATCAAGACCATGATGATTTCTAAATCCATTCTCCATATTGATTCTCTTGCTTCAGTTTCAGAGAATGTGAGTGAAAAGACATCAAGCTTCTCAAAGTACAAAACATCGCTTTTTTCACGTAAGCTCTCGATATTTCCCTTTATTAAGCCTCCGTTTCTGTTACCTTGCGGGAATTGGAATTTGACCAGAATCTCACAGTCAAAAGAAGCGTTTTTTATCAAGTTTCTACAACCAACCATACAAATTTGTCCCGTTTCATCATCATAAAGCCCTTCTGCAGATATCTTGACACGATCATAATCAGTTGAGGATAGATTTAGTGACGAAATCCCACTTCTCGAGAAGGAACTAATGTTCAGCATAAAACTGATCTCAAAGGTGATGTTCACTGGACCACTATAGGCGGTGGTTGACATCTCTGCGGCCGGGGGTAGCGCCTCTTGCCACGGGCTGAAGTCTGAATCCATAATTGTGTAATCGTCGAACCCCCAACTTCTCACAGAGATCGGGTAAGCCGAACCACTTGAAACCATGTTCTTATGTTTGACTGACATGTGGAAACCATAATACCCGGATTGATACTTGGCCCCTACACGCTTCTTCTTTGGGCAAACCCGTCTTACTTTCTCCATTTGTGTATATTCATATTTCAGCCCGTAACTCTCCATGCTATGATCAAAGCTTTGAAACTCGGCCATTCTAAATGACCCCGAATCATCTGTTAACTCCGTAGTCCAAATTTGACCCTCCATGGTATGTGTTTTCATGATTGATCGAACTGAAGGGAACCACAAAGTCAACCTAATCGAGCAATCCCCTACACGGGCAGTATCCAAAGGATCACTCTGGTTCAAGATATGACAGGCAGTGATGCACAACTCATCTTTTGGTCCATTCCAAGTTCCTTCTCCAATCAACGATATGTCAGGTCGGAAAGATTGATCATATGGAGTAAACCTTCTGTCTTGAAATTCGACTAAAAACCGAAGTTTTTTGTCTTCCCTGGAACACTGAATCGCATACAATGACACGAAAGTCGGCAAGTAAACATCATATTTCCCAAATAAGGAACAATTCTTACAATTATGCGGATATTCCATCCTGTAAGTTGTGAATGTTTGCGTGAAAATCGAACATATATCTAGAGATCTCATACTAGTTACTGAATCTTGCTGGTTTGTAATTTTAGGTACATTACACTCTTCATTAGATACCAATGTATAGTTGTATTTGAATGGAGCCACTCGAGGGAACCCCAACATAGCAATTGGGTCAAAGTAATCGAAATCATTTGGAGAAGCTAAACTCTCCAGGGTTCCACTTACTAAACTGTTTTTCAAAGTTATGAACCCAGGGAATTTAAGCTTAAGAACAGCATTTAGGTTAAGTGGATTACCTTCTTTTGTATACCAACTAGCCGATCCAACCATACATAATTTATTCGTAGACACCGACCAGAACCCATCCATATTAAACACCAACTTACGTCGTTGCCTTCCACTGACCCGTGTGTGTTTCCCAATGACCCGTGAGTAGTTAGATCTGATTTTAGCGAAGTTGGACGGGCGATGATATATGTTTGATGTGAAGAAACTCAATCGCGCCTGGATTTTGTACGTGTTAACAACGTTTGTCCTGAATAGGTTACGGGTGGCTTCAAAGAGGAAGGGCCGTTGAGACGGTGGATCTTGATCAAGAATGTTTTGACCGCCTGTGTAGTGGCTAGTTACATGTTCGAGTAATGGGAATTTGGTGAACATTCTTTTAGTAGGAATGGCTTCCAAAGCATAAGCATTACAGTGATCCGAGTAGGGAATTGTTTGGCTGGGAAAAGAGAGGGCTTTCGAAGTAAAGGCATTGAGGAAGATGAAGAAATGGAACAAGATTTCAGAGGAGAAGAGTGAAGGATTCATGGCTCCAATGAAAGACTTTTGATGATTTGACTTGGTTTTGATACCTTTTGAAGTTGATCATGTGTTTAATTGCTCCATTTATGATATGTGAATCTGGCCACCTTAAGAAATTAAGATGATTCCTATGAAGTAGGATTAAAGTAGTCATATAACTTATTTAACTTATAAAAGTGATTTATTAAAGGAATTCAATTAGAGAGTGGCAAAGCTTTTATTGGTAAATACAATTATACAAATCAATTTGTACTTAAATAATAATTTCCGACTGAGTTATTTTATAAATTAAAAAAATGAGACCACTAAATTGAAGAAAAATGCGATTCCTTTCACAGATTCCTTTGACTTCCTTAAATGTCAAATAACAGTACATACAGCCCAATCACTTTTCTATTAGCTTACATTCTAGTAACAAGAAATGAGCTCATCATATTATATTAGGTACAGCAACATAATAAAAAAGATATTATGTTACTTGTAAATTTTAATAGAACTTATTATTTTACCCCAACATAATAAGATATTATCATTTTACCACTTAGAAAGTGATTATAGATAACTATATATCAGTATGCAAATCTAAACACCCCCTTAACAGGAGATTTATCTCATTACAAAAACATGTCACTACATCAGAAAGACTGTTTAAAACCCCTACAACCATTAAGTTTCATTGCTTGTTACAGGTATTACTTCATACTGAACCTGCTCCTGGAATCTCTTTGGCAACATAAACCGACCACCAAAACATTGCTGCAAGAAAACGATAAACGCAAGCACCAAGCCTCCACAAACAATAACAACATCCCAAGAAGGTGAGTAAAACTCTGCTCTTGGATCTGCATAAATATAGAACCAATGAAACTGTAAAGGTCATATGCATGAGGCAGTAATCATGCGAACGTGAACCTTATATAAAACGAATGACTCAAAGCATTTCCTTTCGAAAGCTGGAAAATATTGAGTATTACTTGTGGGAATAGGAAACCATCAAGTGTTAATTCAGCATAAGTCCTCAAATCACCCCAGGTAGAACGTTGACTCTGATCCTTTTGCGTTGATACAGCCGGTCACCATCGTTGGTTACTTCCGTTGTGGAAGATATTTGAGCAATCAGAATCACTAAACAAGTTAGGGATGGTGGAGTGGTGGTGGCGGTGACTGGCAACATCAGAAGAACAAAGGAAACGCCAGTTTCGATTAATCTTCTTGAAGCCCCAGTTCCTATTTTGCACGGACTTTGGTATGTTCATGACTTCCCTGTTTTGACAGCCTTAATATATAGGTTGTTTATTGTTTACTGTTTAATGTGCTATTTAATCTTCATAGTTCATGGTGGCCGGCGGTTTCATGTATATGATGATTCTGATGAGGGAAAGAGGATCACATAGAAAATACAGGGTTTATGTTTTGTGATTTTAAATTTAAAAACTGTAAGGGTATTCTAGTCAACTGACATCAACTTAACAAAATGAATGTAAAAGTGTTGGTGATCCGGATGAAAGTGGCAAAGGAATACAAACCACATACTATCACATAGACATGCACAAAAAAACGGTTACTGAACCGGTTAGAAAAATAAACCGGAAATCGGTTACGGTTGTAACCGGTTATTAGAGAAACCGGTTCGGTTTTGTAACCTAACCGCCGGTTAGGGATCGGTTACAGGTTCGGACGGAGAAACCAGTTATACAACCGGTTATAAGTTGGTGTGTTTGCTATTCAAGTATGCAATAAAAAAATGAACTTTTTAATGTTTTTTTACTAATTGGAGGTAAAAAAAATCACCCAGCTCGTCCCTAACCAAAAAACCGGTCCGTAGTAACCGGTTCCTTACCGGTCCGTAACCGGTTGCAATCAGGGGGTGTTTTCCAGCTCAGAAACCAGTTATTGGAAAAACCGGTTATTATGTCAAAATTTCCTAACCAAAACCGGTTAGTAACCGATACCGGTTACTAAAAAAGCCTGTATACAATAAGATTTAAGACCATGCATAGAATAAAAAAGAAGTTAACTTGAGATTGAACCAGTCTATCTATTAATCTATTTAGATGAGGCCACGTGTATATCACGTGAGGAAGGGTAAAATAATGCTTTTCCCCGCTTAAAGATGAAAAATGTTAACAACTAGATAAACATGCATCTCCTGTAAACATATTTTAACTTCTCCAAGTTATCACCACCACCTGAATTCAAACAATGAGCAATACCAAAGGAATATGTGAAGGTTGGAGTAGAATGAGTTTTTTTGTCTTTGGATTCTTTTGGACAATCAACTTCATTAACAGTTCCTGGGCGGGCTTCAATGTATCTATCATCATGTATGATTTATAGGTGATGACTAGGTCCGGTCCGGCATGCCGGACCAAGATGACGTAAGACCGACCCGACAAGCCGAACCACGAACGCAACTATAAGGTCTAACCAAGGTAAGACCCCCCAGCGATATGGCGCACGGCTGACAAGAGCTCCACAGATATCGACCTAAGACTACAAATCGTAGGTCGGCAACGCTGACTACACTGGTGAACTTTGTAATTATGAATAATATAGAGCTTGGGGGGAAAATGACCCAAATTAGAT
>JBCNJP010000007.1:126783316-126829259 GCA_039602395.1 Deinandra increscens subsp. villosa
AACAGATTCTTATGACTATTCATCAAAGCAGGATTGAAAAAAAAAATGTATCCGAGATATAAACTCTATCAAAGTAACAAATATTTAGTCATGAATAACATAAGAACCAAACTAATGCAATGTTAGACATGTAGACATTTTGCAAAATAATTGCATAAGAATAATTGACTTCATCTTAGCAATAAAGATGGAAAAACATTACAAAGTTTGATTAACTCAAATCACTTTTTGCCCACAGATTATTTCTATAAATAATGGAGTATATCTTCTAGTTTAACTATATTATTTCAATAGCGACCAAATTCTTTTAATAGAATGCTTTAGAATACACATGAACGTCCCATTTGAACCATTTCCTTTTAAACAAATCTTTTTTTTATGCATATGACCCAATAGATATAAAAGCCTACCCTGATTCAGTTAGTTAATACGAAATCAGCAGCATCAAACCATTAGTATATCATTACACTCGATAAAAAAATAGTAACTTTTAAAACACTAACCTTTATCTTGACTTCTTTTACACACATAAGTCATAAAAATAGTGGCAATAGGCCACAAAGATCGATGACAAAAATCAAAAAAGGCCAATGAATCCATCGATTGATCCAACAAATTAGAAACAAAAAAAAAACACAAAGAAAGTAGACATCGCGGGTCAACATGTTGTCATTATTTTGGTAGTACCATGCTTCATACCTTAAAAATACAGCATATAGGAATGTAATTTCTGGGTGGCTGAATGCTTACCGGAGGACGGAAACAATTCTTTTTCTGCTTTGCTAGTCTGCCCATTAGTGCTGTATAGTGTCTCCAAACTATATCACAAACGGATTACGCAGTTTCATGGAAGTAAATTCATAAATTTTTACACCTGAAAGAAATTCAAAGAAAAGTAGGGATAACATGAGTACCAAGACGCTTATTCAAAGCTTCATTCCACATATTAGTGTTGCATATGTAGGTCACATTTGATCAGGTATAATCACAACAAAAGCAACCTACAACATGATTAGAATTCATTAGAACAAAATAGATTATAGCCTCCTAATTAACAAAACAGATTATAACCTCCAAGTTAAACAAAACAGAATATAACCTCCAAATTAGCCAAGTGACAGTAATTCCTTTGCAATGGTATTAAACATGGTTCATTAGCAGCCACATATATAATCAAAGTTTTTATTAGATTAATATACATTTGATAGAAAATCGATTCTAATGCTGCAAGAAAAAACCTTACACGCAACTGATATTTATGGAGTTAAAATTCAAACAAGTGCATAATTCAGTTCAAACAACCTTACACAAATCACACAGTTCCAATACTCATACACACAAAAATCCTTTTTAACAATTTGAAAATACATCAAATTAGTAAAACAACAGACAAAAAGAAAAAATCCTGTAACAAGAATGAGTCTGAAGTCAGTTTTAACTACACATTTTAAGTAGGTTAAATAAATTGAAATAAACCATGTTATTAATATGACATACAAGATGTCTATCAAATATTAAACACACTAAAAATCCAATATGTGTCTGCTGCTAATCTGCTATCATGTATGTGCATGGATTAAGGTAATAAGGCATAGTCTAGAATATGCTATATAAAGAAAATTAATGATAATTAAACCATTGGAACCACTGCAATACCCTTGCAAGCTAATAAGCACAAAGTCAGCAACCTAGATGAACAAGAATGTATTCAGTAAATTACATAAACAACGGAATAACTCATATAAATCAGTTTTTAGCAACATATAAAACCCATTGTAATTGTTCCATATTATCGTAACCAAAAGTGAGACAAAAAGTACATACTCTTTCACTCAATCACTGATTCGCTGCTACTCCTTTTGCTCATAGAGGAAGTATAATATGTTCCAAAGACCCAATATAATCAAGTAACAGACTACTTTGGGCTTCATGTTTGACCAAATCAAGTTTTTATTTTTCTTTCAAGTTCCCCCTGCTCGTTTGGTCAAAAATTACAGCCACTCCAATTTACATTCATTAATATTCATGAGATTGCTGCCAAAAGTCAGTGATGTTTGTGTTCTCTCTTGTTTCCTTGTTCTTAGTAACTGTTCCAAATGAGGAGCAAGCTGTAATGCAACAGAAGTCGTGAGAAAAAATTAAAGTCATCAATCAAAGTCAATATATAAGAGAACAGTTACTTCGAGTGTGAAAATTGATGTCTAGTGACTCTACTCACTAACCAAGCACCCCCTCAAATATGAATATGTTCATTAGATGGATGACCATGGCTGCTAGAGTAGACTTAGAAACAAAGATACCAACTTTTTTTTTAAAATAAAAGATTGTAAACGAAGACTTACAAACAAAGGAGTACCTGACCAGCAATTGCTTTTGCATACTCACCTCCAGCTTCATCACTGACTTGAAGGAGGACTTACAAACAAAGGAGTACAAACCTTTAAACTGCCCGAATGTCTAGTCTGACGACAATCTGACCTATGACCCGTTAGCAAAGAAATGAAACTTGAATTTGACCTGTTAAATCGGTTACATAAGAATTACAACTTGAACGTAACAGCCTTTGCACATGAAGAAGAATATAAATACAAGATTAGAGATATAAATATTATAAAGTATACATGAAAATTAATATCAATGACAATATGTTGGCATAATTGATTTAGATCTTCTAAAGACTCCAACCCTTTTAAACCAAGCTTGAATCACTACCAACATGTATATTATCTGTAGTACTTGAAATCAGATTTAAACCAAAGCTTGAATCACTACCAATATGCAACTGTAGTACTTGAAATAAACCAGGTCTGGACACCAAAAGCTGATAAATGGAAGATTTGATCCACTATCAACATGTGTTAACATCATAAACCAGGTTTGAAGACTTGAAATACCAGAGATGAACAGTCATTAACATCACTTAAAATGAATTTGAATTGTGATTTCTAAAACATAAAAGAGATGAACACACAAACTTAAAATCGGAACCGTACCTGGATTTGTAGAATCAGAACTTGAAAGAAACAAACTTTGATTTGTAGAATCGGAACTTGAAAGAACCGTACCTGGATTTGTAGAATCGGAACATAAAAGAAACGAATTAAGCACGAACTTGGTAAGATAAACTAAACGAAACCCTAACCCCTAATGCGTGACAAGAAACTGACCTCACCTCAGGGATTTACGAACGATGCGTGACAAGAATCGGAGGTGTGGATTGTGTGTATTTATAGGAACAAACTCACCTCAGGGATTTCAAACTCTTCATTTGAATTTCAATTGACCGCCAAGAAATGAAGAAGAAGAAGAAGCAGCTGTCCCATCTCGTCCCATGAATTCTCCTTTCAATCTCACAACCAAAGAACAAGAAGCAAAAATTAATTAAAAAGCAAAAGGAGATCATAAATGAACGCAGTGATAAAGATAGAAAGCATACAGAGATCTCGAAATAGTGATGGATTGGAAGTCGAAAATTAGGTTTACCTGCAGACGAAATAATGAACACGGAGACAAGCTTTTTCATATCTTTAGTTTTCTATGTACGATGGTCCCGATAAAGCAATCTCCGCGCCTGCTCCCCATAAAGTAACTACAGATAAAGCATATGTATGTTTGAATTTTGAAATTGAAATTTGTCCTCAATGACCGCCGAATCCTAATTTTCAAGTGACTTGCTTGTTTCACTTGTACATGCTGGTTTTGTATGTGTACCTTTTATTTATGTTTTAATCTCTTGTACACAATGCTCAACAACTTGTACCTCTTAATTTTCACTTGTACCTTATGCATAAATAAGTTGTACATCTTAACTTTCAACCACTTGATAGAATATGCATAATAAGATAGTATAGATATTAATATTTTACAATAAAGTTTTATTCATATTCAAATTATTTTATGAGTCAAACTAAAAGACTGTTGAATTGTCTTAATCAAATCTAGTCAATTACCCATGTAATCAAATCCGATGATTTGAATGGCATTTTTATTCATTGATCCCTCACATTTGTTTTAGTTCCACTTTCATAACCGTAGATATCAAGACAGTCGCTGAGTTCAACTTCTATTCCATATCATCAATTCATCTTCATCGGTTTTTGGCTGATATAGAAGTATATTTATGGCTAATTTAGACAAGCTTTATGGTTGATTTAGCACCAAGTATTTAGTTTCCTTTGAGGATTTGGGGGTTATTTTGAGTAGGTTTGTAGGTCATTTTGAGCAGGTTTAGGGCTCATTTTGAGATGTTAAGTACTATGTATAGATTTATAAGATATTAGGGATATTATTTTTTTTTTCTAATTTGGTTTATTCGAATGGATTCGAATTCAAATAAGTTTATTCAAATTGGTTTAGGTAGATTTAATCGAATTTGAATCCAGTTTTAAAATTTTCAATTTTGAATAACTCAATTCGAATAACTCGGATAATCTGAACTGGACTCGATGAACACCTTCTAGTTTCAACGTGTGAAGTAAAAGGATCATCAACTTTTGAAGAAAAGTTCACATAAAAACAAAAGAATGTGAAAATAAGTTTTGGATCTCAGTAGGCACATGACGGTCACTTTAGGCCCATCAAACCATCAATAATGTATTCATATTCATGTGCAAAACTACAAAGCCTAGATTGGGATTAACATAACTTATTAGAAGTTGGGGGGGGGGGGGGGTGTTTTTTCAGTTTAAATCAAGTTTAAATCAAGTTTAAATCAAGTTTAAATCAAGTTTAAATTGCTCAATTTGAGTCATGCTGAAATTAGGGTTGTGAATTCTTTATACGAACTTAAAATACGATATGAATTTATTTCAAAATATGTAGGTTTTAGATTTAGTATAAATGAGTTTAGATCTGTTTCGGGTTTTATTCATATCATACCGTCAATTTGATAGGATGACCCATTTAACCTACTTATTTAATATTTTTATATGTGTTTTAAGTGTTATATTAAGTTGATATTCTAATTTTTATCAAAGTTAAACTTAAGAGTTAATTACATTTTGCGTCCCTGTGGTTTGCGGGTTTTTGCCACCTGAGTACAAATTCTAAATTATTAACAAATATATCCTGTGGTTTGCATTTTGTTGCCATCTGAGTCCTTGAGACTAACGGGGGTTAGCTTTTTCTGTTAAGTGGAAGGGTATATTAGTCATTTCATACATGAGGGGCTATTTATAAAAATTAATAAGTTAATGAAGAGGAGGACTATTTCTGTAATTTACATAACATCACCCCTTTCCTTTCCTCCTAAAAAAACCCTCCTCTTTTACCTTCTTCTCCGGGGAAAAACATTCACTTGAGCCCCCACCGGCAGCCACCATCACCCCCACTCTAGGCCCTGATTGCAGCCCCTCTCTACCATAAGCCACCCCCAGTAGCCACCACCACCGCCACCACCTCGACCCGACCCGTTGTGCCTTGCAAAAGAAATTGACAGTCGCGGTGGTTTATGGCGACGGTGACGCAGGTTGCAGCGGCGGAAGAACCGACTATCGCGGTGGTTTATGGCGTCGATAAAGAATTCCGCCTCGAAGCCCTCCATTTCATCTAATAATTCTGATCGTGGTGGTCAAATCTCTCTATTAGGAGAGATTTCAAAGTTGTAAAATCTATAAAAGCACCACCGCCGGCACCACCGCCGGAACGTCGAACCGACCACCGTCTTCATCTTTCAGGTATGCGACTCCCCTCTCCCGTCCTTCCCCCTCTCTAAAGCAGTCCAATAATGGTGATGGTGGTGCTTGTGATGAACAACGATGGTGGTGGAGAGGGTTTTTTTTGGAGAAGAGGGGAGAAATCTCGATCGGTAAGAAATCTATAACCCCTATTCTATTGTCATAGAAATAACATTTTTGATCTATAACTGCGGCTAAGAAATCTCGAACCACTTTGTGACCTGATTTAATGCTCAGGGAACGTTTTGATGGTGATGAGTGGCTAAAGAAGGGCTGTCGGCGGTGGCCACGGTCCCCGACCGCCGTACAGAAAACGACCGGTGGCGGGGATCTCAAACCCGAACACCGACAACTTCACCTCCTTGAACGTCGACGGTGGTCGGATCTTGGAAAGGAAGACGGAGGTGGCCAGATCTTGAAGGTCGATGATGGTCGGATCTTGAAGGTCGATGGCGGCCGAATCTGGAAGGGAACGACGGAGACAGGAGTGCACTTTGAGTTAAAAGTGCTTTTTGAGTTAAAAAATAATCATATTTATTTATTTTAGTAAAGTTACAAAATAGTCCCTGATCTTTGTAACTTACATAAATAGTTCCTTGTGTATAGATTGACTGAAATACCCTTCTACTTAACAGAAAAATCTAACCCCTGTTAGTCCCAAGGACTCAGTTGGCAATAGAATGCAAACCTCAGGATATATTTGTTAATAATTTGGATTATGTACTCAGGTAGCAAAAACCCGCAAACCACAGGGACGCAAAATGTAATTAACTCTAAACTTAAATAAAAAATTTAACATAAGTTTGTATGATTAAAATAGATAACTATTTTACTTATATTTATAAATTTTATGTAAAATTATAATTTTAAAGCACTAAAATGTTTACAAAATAAGAAAATTTTCGGGTCAAACTGCTCGTGTTCGATTCAAACTGCTAATGTTCCTGTCGTGTTCAGGTTAATTTGTTCCATAATATTTTCAGGTTTGGGTCGTGTTCATGTTCGTGTAAAAAAATTTGAGCTTGGATTGGGTTGACCCACCAACATACATACACGCCTGTTTAACAGTCATAGTTTAAACAAATCAATTATTAAATATGTTTTTTTTTTCTAATTTGATTTTTTTAACTTTATCACTCAACTTTTCAAATGTTTAATTAGGCTATGTGTACTGGGGCGTTAAAAACATTTTTATGCCCCATAGCGTCCCTATGGCGCCCCTACCCCACTACGTCCAGGCATTATAACCCCCTTCTCCCATTTAACGGTATACATATTAGTATATCACGTCTCCCCCCATTCCCTCACTCCTCTATTTGGCTCATTTCCTTCTCTCCCTCTTTCATTGGTCACCTTTTCTTTTTTAATTTTTTTAAATGAATTCATTTGTATTATAAAGCCTTCCCCTACTATACCGCTTTTATGATAACCCCATTGCCATGTCACCTGTTACATGACAGATAACCTCCAACAGAGGAGAGGAGGGTTACCACTACACATAACCTTAAAGTGATTTAAAGTTATCACTAAAAAAATCATGTGGTTCAATCTTCTATAACTTTTTATAAATGTTAAAATTATATAAAGTTAACTTACCAATATCATATATATTTCATTTACCTAAGTTCATTTTATAAAATGTTAACGTTTATAAAAAAATTTATGCAAGATTAAAACATAGATAAGGTTGAGTGACTTTAGAGAGGAAAAAAGATCTTAAATCGTGTAAAATATTTCCAATTTGATTCTATAGAAGTTTAGCTTTTATTAAACAAACTAATTACAAGATTGAAAAACTTGTTTGAGTGGCGATTGATGATAAGCGGAGACTTTTACAACCTTGAATTTCCAGATTTATGATCCGATCGCTAGTGAATATGAACTTTTCCAAAAAAATAAGTTTTAACTCTTTTAAATACTTTCGAGATATTTGTTTAGTAATAAGTATCGAAAAACTTAATTACTATATGAAATATTCCGCTTATTTTCCCTTCTAAAGAACCTCGTTGCAAAAGAGACATGTACATATAGCTATAAAATATGTACCTAGCCCCTGATTATGCCACGTGTCAGATCCCACGATCAGATTACGCCGCCACATCTTTGGATCCATAGAACCCTAAACCCTCCAACTTCTTCTTAAGGCCCTCCTCGCCTCCACCGTTTCTGATAGTCTGTAAGTAAAAATGTCGTCAAAAATGATGCTCCGATCGTGCGGTTACTCCATCCGATCTCTCATCAGCCGCCATCTCCGCCCCGCCGCGGCGGCGATAAATATCAAAGCAGCAGAAACTCCGGTGAATATATACAACAGTTTCGTTCGGCAACCAGTGAATAATATCGCCGCATACTCGGTGGTGATAGGGGAAGTATTCGGTGGTGGACGACTGAAGTTTGAGGCGGCGGCGGGTAAAAAGAAGAAATTGCTCGATGATGATGATGATTTTTATGATGATGATGATGGTTATGATTCTAAAGATTGTGATTTTTGGGGAACTGATGATGATGATTGATGGCGTCTATTTCAGCTAAATCTCTGCAACATATTTGGATTTAAATCGTGTTTTGTTTCTTTAAGGAACTAAATCATTGTTTTCGGTTGAATAACTTTTGAGTTAATTCATGTTTGCATAGGTTTGCATTTGACATGTAATCTGTTTGGGTTCGCATGTATCCTTGGAATTGGTATTAAACAAGCCTTTCAATTAGCGCGTTGCTGCTAGCGTAACATAGTCAAAGCAGTTTGGAAACACGTAGAATAACCCTAAGCAAGAAAATAGTGATGCAACACCGAAAAGAACCATTAAATGGATCATTACATGAAGGCACCAAAAGTGTTGAGTGTTTGAAACATAAAATCACCACACCCAAACAGAGCATACTCATAATAGCTAACTCATAATGCAACCAAACCACTACAACTACATAAACACTGACCCAGACAACCAATTGAGGCATAAGCTTTCCCAACAGGCCATTGTTTACGCCGATACGCCTCGAGTCACGGTTCCTTCTTCAGCTCTGTCTTGAGTTTCAGCCTCTTCTCACCGCCTCCCTGCTTCTAGTCGAAAGTATTTTTCCTGTGGTTTAGCCAGTTACTAACACATCCACCTGATCCATCAACATCGATCATATTAAAGAAATTTGTAAGAAATTTAGAGTATACATTAGTAGGAACTTATCTTATGTGAGAAATCAGATTGTTTGTAGAATCTAATTTTTTTATGTGAGAACTTCTTTAAACTATCTGATTGTTCTTATGTGTGAAATCAACTTAGGTTAAACAATTGCAAAGGCCAAACAATATATATAAACTGTTTTAGAAATCCGATTATGTAAAAAAATACTTATGCAATAGCCTACTTTATATCAATTGGCTTATAAAAAGAATAGGAGGCTTAGTATATTGCATCAGTTGTCATGTAATGAGATAGTCAATTTTTCTTAACTTTAATCAGAACTGGAACTGTAAGCTGGGATGTAAACAAAATAGAGAATCTTAATATGCGTATATATGTAGCAATCCCTTAGTTCGTATCAGTCCTCATATATGTAGCATTCTGTCCTCGTGTAAATGGTAGATAAATAATAGTGATTTTATTATCTTTTATCCGAGATAGTAAACAATATATTCAAATAAAAGTTGCTTTTTATCTTTTGATATTATATAGGTAAACGTGTCCTATTCATGTGTAAAAAGAACTCTGTACACTATTAAGCATATTAGCAAATGAATAAATGTTTTTTAGGAGAATAAAAGTTTGATGGACCTGGTTTATCTATTATAACTTGCAGAGATGATTAGATGATGGTAGAGATGACAGAATGCCCTAATCCTAATGCCTTCCTTAAATGCTGCAAAAACATCAAACAAAATGATTATATCAAAAATTGATCAAAATAAGCATCAAGAATCAAGATACCTTAAAATATGCCTGTGAAATCTGATCCCCTGCCAAAAAAAAATTATAAAGCCAAATCTCATCACACAAAACAAAACATCAATTTGTTACAATATTTTTGTTTTCAAAGAAATATGTTTTTGAATATAACCTCAAAATGGGTGATAATGAAATGAATACACAAATAAATGGTTTAAAATGGGTTACATTCGGTCACTTGCTGCTCTTATTAAACCAACTCTTAAAATAAAAGCAAATAGTAAAGAATTTCATGCTAGTGCAGGGCAAATGTAGCAATTATAACACAAAAGGAACATAACCTTATAGACACGATAGTGTAAACAATGCCCCCTGCCATCACAAAATGGAGAAAACATATAGTATACTTTGGATCTGCTGAATCCACTTTCTGATTTTGTTGAAGAAAATGAGAGTTTGAAAAAAAGGGTATAAGTACTTATAGAAACCTTCTAAAAATCAATTCATCTTATAATTCTTTTAGCTCTACTACCTTTTTGTATGCAAACCAAGGTAATTGTACGTTGGATCTCTCTCTTGGATACTGGTGACCAAGAGATTGTCCTCCTCATCCACTGTGGATTTGTGGGAACCTTCAAATAAAAATTACGATGAAAAAGGGGACTAAAATGAATGGAGAAACATAGCTATCAAACATTTATTCCACAAAAGCAGATACATACACACATATATTCATGCACAAAAAGGAAGTTTAATTAAAATATATTCTTGCAAAAAAAACGTTTAATTAAAATATATACTAAAAAGCTGATTAGTAGGAAAAAGAACTTAAATTTAAGGTGAAAGTACACATGGTGTGAGATGCCTAAATGAGAGCAAGGAACATTTGAAAACATAGAAGCAAAGATCACTCACCAAAGATCAAATTTTAATATAAAGAAACATGGATCTGCCAATTTTGAGCAAAGTTAGTAATGGATGTGGGGCAGTGCAGCTGATGCTGCAGTTGCAAAGGCTCTGGCCATGCTCAATGTGCTCTACCACCTAAAATGAAGAGAAAGAAATTGTCAATTATATACATGTAGATATTTGATTTAAACCAACATCCATATTTACAGACAGATAAAATGGGAAAAAAAAACATCGTTACAACGAAATGGTCGAACGGGTTGAAAGTGACCCAGGTGTATTTAAATAAAAAGGAAAAAGCAACACATAAAAAAACATATAAAGGGCCAAACATCGGTTGCAAGGCAAACTATTAGCACTACAATCCGACACCATATACAGGTGCATACCAGTTTAGAAGAAATAGAACGATAAAATCATGACAGTACGGGTTTCATATTTAAGGGGATGTTCAACGTGTTTACTTCATCAACAAACCATAAAAAGATATAAAGGGCCAAATATTTATTAGAAGAAACAGAAACATAAAAACATAACAGTGCTTTCATATATCCTTCAGCATCTTTACCTCCTGAACAACCCATACAAACATATAAACGACCAAAGATCTCTTGCAACCAAAACTATAAGCCCTAAAATCCGGCACTATACATAGTCACAGTTCAATTTAGAAGAAACATAGCAAAGATGATGATATCTGATGATCATAAGAAGATCTCATGATTAGTTACTGAATCGATAAAACTGGAAGTAGCTTGGACGGTTAATTGACAATCACTGGAGTAAATTAACTTACGCTTTGGCTGATCGATTGAGATGTGAAATTGCACAACAAAGGCTTAGATCCGGCGTAATCGATGTCGTACTCGTTCTCTACCGGAACAACGCCGTCGGTTAGGGATTGTATCTACGGAGGATCTGATTAGGTTTTTGATCCGGAGTTTTCAGATCTATATGAATCACCTCTTTCAATTTCGGAGATGAAATCACCGCCGGAAGAAGAAAACGAACCAGAGAGAGAAATTGAAGAAGAGATTGTTGTCGGTTGAGAGAGAGATGGGGCAGAAGAGAAGGTTGCGTGAAGAAGAGTTGTCCTTCATATCACTGTAGTGGCCTGTAGCTCTCCTGAAAGCATGGTTGAAGTGTGGATTGTAAGGATGCGGTGGGTGAGACAATCAGGGAAAAGAGGTAAAGGATAAGAGTTGTAATAGACGCTTAAAAAGTGGTACCTCATGATGCATAAGGACTTGTAATTCATGCTCAAATGGTTGTACAATAAGTTGTAAAATGTTATATAGTTTAATTTCATTTCATAATAATGTGTTTGGTTTGAGAAATAACTATTCTTTTAGGGCATGCGTTTTGATCCTCCTAAGTTTTTCATTTTTTGAACGACAAAGTTTTATTAAACTAGCGAGAAACTAGACGAAATACAAATAGATACATACAGAAAAGATTACATTTTGTTCTATGTTTGAACCAGAGAAAAGTATCGGATTTGTGAAGAGGAAGCATGTGATGAATCCTCGGGGAGAAGTGGATGGCATGAATCAAAAGACTCTGCCGGTCCGGCTTAAACCGCCAACCCCATTTCGAGATCAAAGCTTGATTTGCGGCATCAAGACTCCGATCCTTGGAACTTCTTCGCATTTCTTGATTTCCAATCTACCTTACCACCTGAAAATAATCATCAAGACCAATTAATCTCCTATGTATTTTCTTCCTTGTGATTTCCGTGTTTTCCATCAACTGTTGTTGAAGGCTCCCCCTCACACTAGGAATGAGGCTACACCAACCACCTATCTCTTCCCAAATCTCATTTGCATTCTCACATGTAACAAAGAGGATCAATGGACTGATAACATGTTATGAATAGCCCACTCATTGAGGCCCAAATAGGAACCCAACCCAAACACAAAGAAATCCACCAACCAACGTATAAAGGCAATTACAGTGGCGGATCCAGAACAAAATTTTAGGGGTCGCGGTCAAAAAATTTTTTAACCATAACTTATATTGCAAAATAAAATTTTTATCGATAATTTATACAATGTAAAGTTAAATACGTACCTAAAAGATGTTTCCTCTTCGGTTTTTAAACGCTTGGAATCGAGCCATCACATCTTCCTCTTTTACTTTAAGAAAACTTTCTTTTTCCACCGCACAAAGTAGAGCGTTGTTCAAAAACTCATCACCCATTCGATTACGTAAATCCGTCTTGATAAGCTTCATCTTTGAAAAGCATCTTTCAACTGTTGCCGTTGCAACCGGTAAAACCAATGCCAACTTTAATACCCGATAAACCAAAGGAAATGTCTTATGGGTTCCGGTTTCCACCATTGCACGAGCAAGATCAGTTATTCCACCTAAATTTTTAAATTTATCATCTACCTTAACGGTGTGATAAAATACCGTAAGATCTCCCAAAAGACAACCTCTTTCACCGTTACTAAAATCATTCAAAAATACATCCTAAAAGCTTGTTTAGGCTTTGGTTTCATCTTTCAAGCAATTATAACACAAACCCTAACAAATAATTCAAGAAAACAATACAAAGTGAGCATTTATTGATTCAAAAATACATCCTAAATGCTATTTTCTAACACAATTAATAATTAAACACATAATATTTGTTTCTAAATAACTAATTTATTAAACCCTAAAACAAGAAAAAAAAAGAAAAAATTAAAGAAAATAGTGCAGATTACCTGTGGGGAAGATTCCGGCAGAATATTCCGGCGCCGGGGAGGAAGATTCCGGCAGCGGCGGTGGGCCCTGGTGCCTGGTCGACGGTCGGAAGCAGGGAGACAGCCGACAGGGGGGTCGGTCTTCTTGGAAGGGGGGTGGGGAATTGGGGAATTGAAATTTGAAAGTGGGAATGGGATCAACCGTCGAGGCGTCGATGCTTTTGTTGATTTCTTTTTTTTTTTTTTAAACTTTTATTTAAATAACATAATTACATATTAGCCCCTATACTTATATGTTTCTTATTTAAATTGCACAAATTTAATAATAGCTCTTTTTTAGGTTATTAACGGGTGTTTTCATTATATTTTCGTATCGAGATTCAAATAAAAATCATAAAAACTGTGGAGAGGTAGTGTTATATATTTTCAGGGGTCGCGAAAAATTCGTTTCAGGGGTCGCGAAAAACCGAAAACTTAAAAAAAAAAAAATAGCACGTCGGGGTAAAAGTTCAGGGGCAGCGGGCGCTACCCCTGGACTACATGTAAATCCGCCACTGAAGGCAAAAGCATTGAACGAGCTAGGACAGATAAAATTAATATTGAATGAATGAATGGTGCTTCTTCTTCCCCCCATCATCTTTGTACTCCGTAATCACTAGTTTCCCATCTCCTTCTAGTTGCTACTATCAGTGTCTATCACTACTATTTTCCTGTAATCGATCATTGTGTAAAGGAGTATTAAGGGAAATTGTTCATATCATATAATACCTCTTCACTTCATAACATAAAGGACATAGAATATTCTAGGAATTTCATTTGATTAATTAAATGAACAAAAATGAATATATGTTAAGTTCGTTCAATTTGGGTGATATGTTTTTTTATGTCTTTTGAATAACATCATTCGATTCGATGATTATTTGTTTATGTTTGCTTATTAAATATTTTTCTATATTTTTAGAGTAAATTACGGATTTAGTCCCTGTGGTTTGCACAGATTTCATATATAATCCTTACGTTTCATTTATTACGGATATGGTCCCAAACGTTTGCCAAACCGTATCGGATTTAGTCCTTGAGCCTAACGACAGTTAAAAAATCTGTTAAATGAATGTAAAATGATTGTTATACCCTTCTCTTTAAAAACAAATTACAAATCAATAAATACATAAACTAACTTAAAAAAATTAATCAGGACCCACATTAATCACCATCACCATTTCTCATTTCATTTCTCTTGCAACAATGGCGTTCTGAACTTCCGGTGAACCGGCAAGATGACGACGTGAAAAGTCAATACGCATAACATATTATAAATCAAGTGAGGGGAAAGAATCAGCCGGAGACTCGGTACCGACATTACAAACATCGTGACTGTGACGAGATGAGGTTCAGATTTTGTTTTACTTAAATTAGTGATATCTCCGACGGTTGAGTTCGTCGGAAAACTAAAATGAGACAATACGATGTCGTTACTACCAATTTGAGATGAGATTAAACGCAGTCTCAAAAAATCAAAATCAAGAAACTTTACAAGGAATCGTAAATTATAAGCAATCTCAACAAAATCAAAGTATAAGATCCAAATCACATCCTAAATCGTAGTTACAGCCACATCGTTGTTACCGCCGATTTGAGGTGGGATTTAGTCGATGAGTTGATTGGACTCAAAAAATATAAACTTTAGAGAGAGAATCGACGGAAGAGGATTTACACCGTGCTGAATCCGAGATCACAATTTCATCATCGTCGCCAACATCGGTGGTCCTTTCCTTCGCAGCCTCTTTGAAACCTATCATCTAAAACAAGAAAAAATTGATGAACAAGCTTCTCAAGTTATTCAATATCATATCCAGCAGGTGAGCGGACTAGCGGCGTTGCTCAAGGCAGCGCTTCAAGATTGGAATCCGACAGCCATCGAGCTCTTGAATGGCGTTACTCGAGGAGGCGCTTCAAGATTGGATCGAATTTATCTTAGGGCCATTTGTGTCTTCCAATTTCTTCGTCGGTGAGGGACCAGAGATAGCTCAGGTATGTGTCTAATGAATTCGTTTGGATTGAAGAAGAATAATAAGAGGTTGCGAGAGATCCGAAGGTCCATCTTTAATTTAATTTAACTATTTTTTAAAGAGAAGGGTATAACAGTCATTTTACATTCATTTAACATATTTTTTTAACTGTCGTTAGGCTCAAGGACTAAATCCGATACGGTTTGGCAAACGTTTGGGACCATATCCGTAATAAATGAAACGTAAGGACTATATGTGAAATATGTGCAAACCACAGGGATTAAATCCGTAATTTACTCATATTTTTATGTTTAAACTTTTTAGTTTAGTTTAGTTTAGAAAAATTAAATTTTAATAATCTCACCTATTGACTACCGGTATACAATAATCTCACGTGAGTTTATTTTTTGACGATCCTACATATTCAACCTATTTTTTCTAGTGGTCCTCCAGTTAAATTTTTTAACACCCTTAAACCTCTACTGACATGATAGATGATGTTGAATAATCTATTCTTTCATTTATTTTAATTTCTTATTTTCATTGGCAGTCCAAGTCATTTCCCCCATTCAAATAAAATTTTTTTATATTTTTTAATCTCTTATTTTCCCTCACTATCTACCGCCACTACAACAATATAATTAAGGAAGGCTCACCATTTTACCAAAAGAATTGTTATTAGAACTAAAATTTTCGTATCATAATTATTCAAATTGTTATTAGAAATAAAATTTTCTTATCATAATTATTCAATTGTGATGCAACTCTATTTATAAATTTTATGTCACTTTGTTCGTATCATTATTTGTATGTTTACATTTTTATTTCGAAATTTTTATGTTTATATGGTTTACGTTAACGTATAACTGTCTACTACATAGCTGAAGTCAGTGTTTTAAAACCCGCTTTGGACCGGCCAGTTCAACTAAGCCAGTCCGGAATTGTCCAGTTTAGTCTAATTCCAAGCTAATTTTTGACCCGGGGGTTTTTAAGGTTCAACCAGCCGAAACCCGAATCCGGGCTGCTAGTTGAATCGGTTTTTAAAACTTAAGTCACATACTCATGTTAAAAACTAAAATTTTAAAAATAAATTATGTCATCGGCTATCGCATACGATTAGTCTTTTGTCAAAGTATGACCTTGTATTTTATTTCATGGTGTATTCGATTACAATTTTAAAACAAAATTCTTATAGTTTAATTTAAACTTATATTATATTTTTGGATAATTATAATTTGTATAGGACTTTATTGAATTTTTTTTACATTTGTAATGTTTGAAAGATTATAAATTATATATTATCAATTTAAATGTTTAAATAGTCAATCTGATTGTCGATCTTTAAAAAGATACAAGACTATTTAAAAAAAATAAGATAAGACCCTTCTACTATTTATCAAACATAAAAAATGGCTTGAAATTTTTGGATACGCCTCTTTTAGTATTTTCATAATGGAGTTTGGATTTGTAATCGTGGTTGGTATATCAAAATCTGAGTATGAATTTTTAATACAGTTTATCATAAAATTTTAACCTCACAAGTTTTAACCTAACCCACTAGGACATGTCACATGTGTAGTGGGTTTTATGGGGGAGCCATAGCAGTCCCATAACACTCCAGACACCGCCCTCAAAGGGTTACGAGGCATGGGTATTTTATGTATAGCGGCTAGGTTGCGGTTGGTCCATATTAATTGATTGATCGATATTTATTTGAGAGGATTTAAGAAAATAATGAGAGAGGGTTATGATGAGTTATAACTATATAATTGTTAGTCATAACCACCTTATTGATATGGCTGATGAAGATGACAAGTAATGCTTCTAAAAAAGGTTATAAGAAAGTTATGATATTGCTGAACGTGACAAATAATGCTTCTCAAAAAGGTATAAGAAAGTTATGACTAGACATATGGTGTTACTATTATAACTTGTCCGGGTTGTATGGGCGATGATGAGATGACTCGTAACCTTAAAGTCACGAGTTCGAGTCTTTGAGCTAACAAGTTTTACAAGGATGTGATTGACTGATGAACACCTAATACGACATGTTGTCATTAAATTATGTGACTCGGGTTTAAGTCTCGTTTAGTTGACCGTAAAAAAATTATTTTTTTTCACACTAAAAAAAAATCGTGGACCAAGAGTACTTTAAATAACTCCAAATGAATTATTCAGAAACCCACGCATAGTATTCACCACCCGGCGTGAAACAAAAAGTCAACATCCACAAAAAATAGGCACCCGCGACACCGCCAGCAACGACAGCGGCAACGATCCAGCGGTAAGGAATCGGTAAAAGAGATCACCGACTTTATTTTAGAACCCTAAGCCGGGGAGATCTTAACGTCTCCTCCACCTCAGTTTCATATTTCTAAATATATTTGCCTAAGTTAATTTGAACTCTAATATTTGATTACCAAATATAGCATCTGGCTTAATAGCTAACTGAAATGGAAGACAGTAGAATGTAAAACAGAGGTGCAAATTTTCCATTTACAGAAATCTCAACCGTTTCACAATTAATTACAAGCACAATTCTCATAGCCTGTGGAAATGTATATTTGAAGTAGTTGAATGTAAATCTGCAAAAGTTTCATCAATTTTTAGATATCCGCCAAAAATTGCCAATCAATTTGATCTGTATCTAGTAGTCGGAAGGTAAAAGAACGCACAAATTCAACGACGGCAAGTCGCCGGAGGAGGATTTTCGGAGATCAAGTGCACCTCAGTTTTGAAAAGAAGAAGATAATACGAATCCACAGAGAAGTAAACAAATCCTCCCGGTGAATGCGTCACGAACGATCCGAAACTCTTCCCCGCCACACAGTGCCATGCCAGTCCGTGACACCGATCAAATTCCTACAGCAATTCATATCCGATTTACCAAAATTCGATCGAAACTCGAATTAACGCTAATTTTTCTGTTCGTAGATGCGTAATTAAACACGTATGAGGTTAGTTACCTTTTTGATGGAGCGAGCGAGGAGCGTGAGATTAGGGCGACGGGAAGAAGACGAGTCGATGAACGATCTGGCGAGACGTAGAGCGTGCTCTTGCATAGCGAAGGGCATGTCGGCCGATCGCAGGCGTATGTTGAGGCTGACGGCGATTGCAGCTAGCTTGAGTTCTTCCGGCGGTGATTTTCCGTCCGGCGAGGAGTGGTATTTTATCACCTGCTTTTCCGTCCACTCGCCGCCGGTCTTCTCCATTAATCTATGATCAGAGAAAGAGAGTTGAATTGAAATTGTGGTCAAACGAGCAGAGAAATTTGAACACAAGGCGGGCAGGTCTGGACTTGTATGCGTGTTAAGAGAGAGAGAGAGGAGGAGTCGTTGGAACAATACTTTGACCGCCTGTACGAGTATGATAGCGAAAGGATTCTCATCTCCATAACATATTTTTTATAAATATTTATATATTATCGTACAGAAAATGTTATTTAATGATGGAAGAAAATGATATTAATCATGAGTGATTATATATTAACAAGGTCTACTAAAAAAAACAAATGTTAACACGATCTTTTTGGTCAAAATATTTATATGGATTTTGTATATTAATAAACATTTTTACTAATAAAAACAGCTTTTTAATAGGTTGTTTAGACCCAAATGATAATTTGGGACTAAATGTGGTAGTTTGGGGTTTTTTTTTTTAATAAGGTCATTTGAACGTTGTTTGTACGTTTTTTTTAAACAAGGTCTTTTTAATAATTTTTAAAACGGATATTCTATTCATACACTTCCAAGACATTATAAATTTACACTCTTATACGGGACGTATAGGGCTATACGCCACCATATAGAGAAAAAGACTAAATACTGCCCCCTGAATTTTAGAAAATTCTATTTTTTCGACGCTATACGCCCCATATAGGGCAATACACCCCGTATAGCACCCCCCCCCCCCGATATAGAGCTATACATCACCCATATAGCACCTACGTACTGACAACCTCATCCTTATCCGTACACTATACGCCCCGTATTGAGATGCAAGTTTAGACTATGGGATGTACGGATATAACATCTTTTAAAATGACCAGATAAATTTTGACTATCGTCATGAAATGAAATTTGTCATATTCAAATCATATTATAAAACTAAAGATGTTGCGTTAGGAAATAAGGTATACATGAGTTTGCTGGTGTGAGTGTGTCACGTATTTTTTAATAAGATGGATATGGTTGGTTAGGGGTGTTCAAAAATATCCGAGTCCGAATCCGTATCCGAATTATCCGAAAATTTCGGATATCCGGAATTTCGGATATCCGAAAATTCGGACTTGGACTTGGACAAGAATTTACAAAATTTTCGGAAGTTTCGGATACCCGGTATCCGAAAATTTAAATAAATTAAAATAATTTTTATATTAAAAAAATAAGGAATTATTGAATACTTGGACTATATTTATTTCTTTTGTCGTTTTTTAGGTCGAACTTATGTTTATTTGTATTTGAAGACTTGGAATATGTTTATTTGTTATGTCGTTTTGTCGTTTTTTTTTTGTTAAATTGTGGTTTTTTTAAAAAAAAAAACTGAATTTTCGGATATCCGTTTTAACTATCCGAGTCCAGTCCGAAATTTCGGATATCCGAAATTTCGGACTTGGACTTGGGCAACGAAAACTGATATCCAAATTTTCGGATATCCGAAATTCCGGGTATCCGGTTTTGAACACCCCTAGATATGGTTGTGTAAGTTGGTATTATTTTATTGTATATATAAATAAAAGGAACAAATAATTAGAATGGATATGATTGGTTGAAGAAATGGATACTCATGCCGTTGGAATTCTCATGCAGCAAACTCACATCACTCACTCATACCAATACACCATAAGGATAGGCGGTGTATCTTTGGGTACCCACCCTCCGGCTACTCTCGGTTTCGCGGCAATCCTCAGGTTTCATGCCTTCTCTCTCGAGTACTCTCCTGCAGTTAGTTTTTTTTTTAAACCAAACGGCTTTGTGAAACCGAGACTACCCGAATGTTTTGCTCTTTTTTTTTAAGCCACAACTCTAGGGTAGTTTCAATCAGCACACCCCCTCAAAACTACCCGGGTTCAATTTCTCTCATCTCATTCTCTCTTATGTGGCTTCTAATAATTTGCTAAAAAAACTATCTTAAGGATAGTTTTAGGGTATACCGTCTATCCCAAGAGGGCGATATTGGGTATTCCTTATATGAGTTGGTATGAGTTTAATACCAACTAACACTTACGTTATGAGTTTGGTGGGTATTCCATATCATCTTAGAACATAAAATATTTTATTACTTGTCGTAAACAAACAAACAAAAAAAACTAGTTTAATAAAAAGGGGTTTATTTCTATGTGTCTCATTTTCAATCACTTGCACCACATGAATGCAATGAATTGTAGAATTCACCTAAAATGCTACGTATTCTTATCATGGACAAGCCGTTTTAATAAGAATTTAAACACGTAATAGCTTTAAAAGATCGCACTAAGAGCATTCATAATTCATTTCTTGAAAATCTGTGAGTATAGACTCTAAAATTTGGGGTGTGATTATGAGTGTTTGTGACTTGTGAGTGGATGACAGAAAAAAATCACTATTCATCCCTATATTTAAGGAGGAAACACTGTATATTTCCTATATTTTATTAATATTTTTTTAAAGTGGTTGTGAGTGAAAGAGAAATAAAAGATAGTGATAAAGATATAAAAAAAATATTATGTAATAAAAAATAAGAGAAAAAATATAGTGTTTTTAGTTAAATTATAGGGATTGGAATATGGAATGAGTTGTGAATGCTCTTGTCAAGTGATGTACACTGTAATAAAAGAAAATACGTGTATAAATCTTATAAAATACAAGTTGTAATCTATATAAATCTAATAATAAATATAAATATAAGAAATTAACAAATTGCTATTAAAATTTCGAACACATAACAATATGTGAACGTGAACATGTTAATATTGGGCCCAATTTTAGAAACAACATGAATAAATTGTGAATTTATGGTGATAGTTAGTTGTGAACAAAGGTCGGCTCCAGTCAACCAATTCAGTGTCCGTTCGTTTACACGAGAATCGCATGGTTGCAAACAACAACCGACCACCCCGGGAGTTTAGGCGCTTTTCTTGACCCTTCCTCCCTAACTAAATAACAAACCTGTCCCCATTTACCGTTTCTTAATTAAAGAAACATTTTATCATATTTTATAAAAAATTAGTGTATTATTTCAAAGTGGCAAACTATTTAATAATTTTATAAGCAATTAAATATTTAAATTATTTTTCACATAATAAATAGTGTTGATGACTCTTTCACATCACAATCCTTGACTTAAATTGATGGTATATAGTGCTTAAGTTCTTGCATGTCAAATATCAATAAAATAGCGATATCAAAGTGTGTATAAAACTTGTCACTTCTGGTTCTCATGGGGCTGAGAGTCATGTCAGAATACATAGACTTAAAGTACTATCATGAGGATGTGTGAATCAGTCTTCTAAATAAAATTAAGTTATTACATATTCAAGGTTTTATTAGATGCATGAGTCATCGGTGTATTAAGTTAGGGATGAACTCGTAGTGTAAGAGTAGAAATTTATTTTGGGAAAAACTTAGTGATGACACCAAACACGATGATGATTGATTAGAGTTTTGTGGTATGAAGCTCCTAATTCGGAAAATTAAGCCAATTGAGTTATAAGTATGCGCGATTTTTATGTTGAATTTGCTTAAGGGCCAACGTTATCTGGTTTATTGATTAGTAATTGTAGAACCCCCTATTGAATCACCGATATCTTTGACTCGTTGATTTGTTGTAATCATGTGGTAGTCAAATCATTTATAACCCATAGGTCAAGAGGAATGATGCTCTGATACCATTATTAAGAATTAATTTAGAGATTATAGAAAACCAAAGAAAATGAGATAACTCTCAAAATAGTCGATATTTCTCATCAGGCATAAATCTCATTTATGTACGTAATACTACTGGTAATTCTCAATCTAGACCCTAAACTATTAAATAATTACCCATAAGACCCTACTTAAATGTACCGTAACAATAAAGGTTAGAGTTTTGGTCTTTTAAGATCATAAGTTCTATCTTGACTGAGGTTTTCTCACGGTAGTGGGTTTCCTCATGAACCGATAAAATATAGGTGGTGTTACTTAATGGACGAGTTTCCTTCGGAGACGTGTCAACCAATCGACTGTTACCGTTCAAAAAAAATGTTGCAACATCATTAATAAGAAAAGTTTATAAATTATACAAGTACTACAATTCACCGTTAAAGTTCGACTATTTGACTCGATGTTTGCTTTGGTTTCCCATCCCAACACTTTATTGATAACTATCGTCGGTTATGCTTAATTTACCGGAAGTTGTGCATTAATGAGCATAAGTGGCAAGGCTAAGTGAGAATACTTTAGGGTGGGGGTATGGGTTCGGCTTTGCCCCCATCGGTTTCACGGTTTGTTCGACTATCATCGGCTATCATATCACCTTGTTCGGCTTCGTCATTTTCAGTTTGCGTTAGAAGCCGTTAGGCTTTGCGAAGCCTAACCAAGGCCCCATTTTTCGACCATTGTAACATTTGTAACGGCTAGTAGCTTTTTACAGTTACTAGCTTGTAACCTAACCAAGATCCGGAATCTTTACATCTTTCAACCGAGCAAAATTGGGAACGGTAGTATTTTTATTCGATTGTGATGTATTTTTTTTCTTGGTTTACTTCTAGTAATCGTAAGGTAGCATTACGTTGGAATGATTGGGTGCTTAATCCGTTGATTGTTTTGTAATTTTGCTCTAGTTTGAGCTTGTTCTAATATATTTCACTGCCGTTCCAAAAAAAAAAACACAGTTACTAGCAATACGTAATTTTTTTCCCCTCGTTTTTGCATAATAAATATACCACCAAGTACTCACATTTCTTTTATACTACCATTTTCTATACTCATATTTCTTCATGGGTAACTATCGTCTTACGGTTCGTTTTACATCATCTTTTACCAACACCACTTGGTTTTGCTCACACTAAATCTCTAACATACATGATTTAAAATGTCTAGTTTTCTACTAGTTTATATGGTACTATTTAATCTGTAGTTCAAAAATCATAATTAGAAATGTCGCTATGATAGTATAAACTATCTAATAATCACACATTTTATGCAACCCTCTAAAAATCAAATGATTCCAAATTAGCACACAATCCTCCTATATGATTTAAGGTCTCAATTTTGATCACCTATCGTTTGAGATTCAAATGTCTTAATACAACATACAAGAACTTTTTAAGAGTTAAAAATCTTAGTTTTCGTTTGATTTATTCGTTTGAGATTAAATGAACTCATTGCTGTCTTAATGTACACTCTTGAAATTTAAGGATCCCACATCATTTTGGGTTATATATAGCCTTAAACTCAAAACACTTTCAGATTGAATTATTTTAATGGTACAACAGAAAATCGATCGGATAAAACTCAGTAATCAAGAACAAAGAATGTTGATCTGAATGAGAATTCCGTGTACCAGTATTTGATCAAAAGGACCTTAAGCCGAATTTTGAATGCCTTTGAAAACTGCCTTAAGGCCAAGGCAGTTAAGGCAGTTTCATTCTAGAAAACGAGTCCGGTTTACCAGGTTGAACTTCAAAACAACTTTCAAATTTCAGAAAATCAGATGCATTATTTATTGTATAATAATACTAAAATAAAAAATTTCCAACTCGATCCCAATCAGAGCTCTTCCTTATGAATCACGCGTTTGAGTTAATTTAGGTTAAATACATCAAGAATAGTCATAGTCTAAGTTTTGAATTTGATTATGTATGGTTAAGGCGAGTTCAAAAGATAATTTAAAGTTAAGGCTTTTCCTATAAGGCTATAATGTTTGTAAATCTATGAACATATTTTTTTTTAACCGACAAATATTCTATTTCATGTCTTCAATGAGGCTTGAATTTTACATCTCAAAAAAGAAAGTCATACACTTTTACTACTATACTAAGCTTTGAACGTGATAATCACTTTTATCGCCATACTAAACTATGAAGATCATAATCCTTCTTTATTTTTAAGTCCACTAGACTAACCTATGAACATCACAATCCTTCTTCATTTTCAACTCCAAACTCAAATGTCAACGATTCATGGTCTTCTTTTAGTATGTAACGTTCATTGTTGGCAGCCTCTAGCTTCTTGCTAGAGGTTTTTTTTATTGCCGTTCTAAAAAAAATGTCAACGATTCATAATAACAACCCATTTCTCCTTTTTGGCGTAGGTGGTTATTGCATGCTTTTCAAAGAAAATTACCCCTTATGAAATTGTGATTACTAAAAGACAAAGGTCCAATCAATTAGGACTTGTGCAAGTGGTATTAATGATGATGAAAAACTAGTTAATTGAGAGGTCATTAGCTCCATCCGTGAGCCCACATGTTTTACCAATTATCACCTAACTATTCGTAAAGATATATTTTTTATGAAATGAGCTCGACTAATATACCTTGATCACCAAAACATTTGCGAATATGACTATCCCTCTCTAATTCTCGATTTAGCCATGTGAATGTCCTTTAAGCCATTGAGATTTGAGACTATTCGGTAGTCCGCAATCCGCATTATTAAATGGCCGTTCAAGGAAAAAGACAAAAGACCCAAACGCGTATGAGCGCAAAGCACGTGTAACTCTCATCCATCCAATTATCTAATCCTGCAACAGAAACTGAAACCATCAGCCATCCACACACACCACATCCTCATTCTACTTTTGAACAGATCGCTTGGCTCTTTTGATGGCTGGTGTGCTTGAAGCTCTTACAATCCCCCGTCTCTCCGGTTTTCCGGCGGCATCGTTGTCTCCGATCATCTCTTCTTCCGTCCATCAGCTCTCTGGTCGCCGGAATTTCATCAATTTGTCGAAATCAAGCGGTTTGAAAATCCAGTCGTTTGCCTCTTCTGGATCGGTGAGCGTGAGGTCCAAATCAGGCCGCCGTGGAGCTCGTATTGTATGCCAGGCTCAAGAAGCTGTCGAAGGTTAGACTCGTTCAGTATTCAATCGTGCTAAACCGTTTCGTATTGTGCTTGCTCTTGACCTAGTTTTCGATCCAGATATCTCTTATATTCGTTATCAGTTTATAACTTCAATTGATGTAACGATTTTGAACTTCAAACTTCTAAATATGTTCATATTAGGGATGATTGTTTTGCCAGAGCTTCTTCGTACTGTCGTACTGTTTCCTAGCTGCAGATTTTGTGCTTTTTGTAGAAGATTGTTTCGGAGTATTTTCAAGCAAAATTGAATGGCATTCTAATTCAAATATAAGAACAGCATCATCCTTGTATCGCATTTCATAAATTTGTAACATGATTAGCTATTTATCGTATAACAACAAAATTCATACCATTTTGAAGTTGGAAAGAATTTGCTTGACAACAAAATCATATGTTAGCTCTTAGAGGATTAAAAATGATGCATCACATTTCATAATTCGTAACATGATTAGCTATTTATCGAATAACCTCAAAATTCATACCATTTTGAAGTTGGAAAGAATTTACCTGACAACAAAAATGATGCATATAAAGTTATCAACAAGATATGATTTGTCAATTTATCATCTCATACATTACTATGAACTCTAGCTGCCAAATCAGTACATGCTCACATTTGTATTTCACCTGATATGCATTTCCTCAAGTATCTAACTTTGCTGTTTCCAAACTTGCAGTCATTCCTGTGACTGATGCAACATGGCAATCACTTGTTCTGGAGTCCAATCTCCCTGTCATGGTTGAGTTCTGGGCACCATGGTGTGGGCCCTGTCGCATGATCCACCCTGTCATTGATGAACTCGCAAAGGAGTACACAGGGAAACTCAGTTGTTACAAGGTCAATACTGATGAGAGTCCTTCAATCGCAAGCCGATATGGTATCAAAAGTATCCCAACCGTCATTATATTCAAAGGTGGAGAGAGGAAAGATGCGGTTATTGGTGCAGTTCCCAAATCAACACTATCTACCTGCATAGAGAAGTTCTTGTAGAGGTATTATGTGCATATAGAAATACTTGATCTAGATTTGTTGGTATTTAGTTTAATAGTATCTTGTGTGCGACGTATTGATATCACCACAGTATTGATACTTTAACTCCAATAATTTCTGTATTGTAGCTTACTCTCTATAATTTCAAATGTTCCAAGTATTTGGCCAAGATTGGCCAACGTTTTCTTGTTGATGTTGTCAAACTGTTGGTTTCTTTGTACCTTGTTAATTTTATCAATATTTTTTACTGTCCTTGTAATTTTTGTCGTGATGGATTTTACGGGTACGATACATGCACCATATTGAAACATCAATGGGCGGGACTAGAGAGGATTTCATGGACGTTCTGGCTGGCCAAAAATCTGTTAGAATGAGCATCTAATGTTGTTTTCTTGAATTTTGACCTCCTAACTTGCCATTGGCAGAGCGGTTGAAGTGGATATAAATAATTCTATAATGACCCTCCCAGGAACTTGTTTATGGCACTCTAGGCTTCAAGTTCATGAGAAATAATAACGTGTTGAGTTGAGTTAATTATAAGAGCTATGGCTTCAAGTTACACATTTGGGTCTAAGTGACGGCTGATTTGCGGTCCGTTTAGAGTTGACTATTGACTCGGTTAATGGTTGATGTGTTTGTTTGCAAAAAAAAAACTTCTGATCAAGTCAATTTTTACTGACCCACCCCCAAATTTTTGTTGACCCAGTCCAGTTCCAATTTTTTTTTTTTATCTGAGTCAGTTTTAAAAAAAATAATGCAAACAGGACCTTAAGTTCTAAAAGTAGTTGCAAGTAGGGGGTTTGTGGATTTGATTTTGTAACATGATTGGGTTTGAAGACTGAATTCTATTAAATTTCCTATTAAGTTTATTTGAAATGACCATATAAAAATAATACTCGGTTAAATACTTAAATTTAAATTTATATAGAAAAACTTTTATATCCTTTTAGGGTGAATGGGGTGGAGAATAGATGGAGACCAGGGAGGGCCTACTCTTGGTCTTCCGTCCCCCACCCTCTTGTGGTGTCGTCTAAAATCGTCATCCACGAGAGCACCATACCAATTTATTGTAGGAGAATACCATTATGCGAGAGGGAGGCTTGGATCGAGGGGGACTTAGCAGTGAGTGTCAAGTGGAAACATCAACAAACTCACGAACAAGGCGACAACCCTTTTTCTTTTTTTTTACAATCAATCGAACAAATGAACTTACAAAGAAGGAAATTAATCCTTGTTTGTAGACTCCTTAAATTTAGTTACCAATAAAACTATTTAAAGCTAGTTCATCTAATAGTTCATCTAATAGGAAACTAAATCAATTCACACCAAAAATACACTTATAAAACAAACTCTTAAATTTTGACACTTTTAACAAATCAAGTTTAGTCTCATTATCCACCCTCTACTCGAAGGACTGCAACGAAATGCCATAAAGAGTGGTATTTGGGTACGACTCTTCCCACCCTTACATAGCCTAGGGGTTGTTTACGCAATTTGTTCAAAATAATAATACCTAACCCCCTACTTGTAATGTGAATGGTAACAGGAAGGTGGTGATGAGTGGAGTGGAAACGAGACCATTATTTGTAAGCATGTAAACGAACCGAACGTTCAGTAAATCTTTCATCAGAAAGTTTGTTCATTAAATAAATGAATAAACACGAACATAATTTTATGTTCATCTAATTAAATAAAAGAACATGAACACACGTCGCGTTCGTGAAGGTTCGTTTATTTATGTTTGTTTATTTGTGTTCATCTATGTTCGTTTATTTATGTCCGTTCGTTTATGTATGTTTAACTTTATTAATAAATAAATTATTTATAAATTGTAATTAGGCCTACACATTTTTTTCTTCTTTTAGGGTTTCACACTTTCATCGAGCCATTTTGTGCCAGTCACTTTACATTTTGTCCTCGCCACGACACCACCATTTTTTTGGGTTTGAAGTCATTTTGTACAGTTACTTTACTCTTTGTATTCATCATGTGTATGTTTTATTCGTTTAAATTTGCGTCTGTTTATGTTCATTTAAATTTGTGTTCGATTATGTTCGTTTACGTTCATGAACTATTCGTTTAGTTTTTAACGAACGAACATAAACAAAAATAAACATTTCCATTTTCTTAATGAAAGAACACAAACATAAAAAAAAATTATTCGGCTAATTTGCATGTTCTTGTTTGTATTCGCTTAAAGTTAATTTAAAAAATCCGAGTAAACCAGAGGGACGATTCCTATAATTTACTCTAAAAAAATTATTTAAATGTTCACTTACAAACCGTCGAATCTTCGGATAAATCGATCCAAAATCAAGCAATCGTTTGTTCCTCCTCGGGAGTCCACTACACCATTGGTTTTTTTTATCCTATTTATTTAAAGAAAGGACCAAACCACTCTCCCCCTCCCCAACTAGCCTACTAAAGGATAGTTTGATTGTAAAGTGGTAACTCCTAATAAAAAAATTATGGATTCAAATCTTATAAAATTCAGGTATGATGATTTTAAACATTAAAAAAACATCCTACTAGCATTATCACCACCACACATCGTTAATTTTGTCTTTATCATCAACAATTCAACATTGATTTAGTTAAATGAACGAACATGAACATGTTGTGTTCGTTCACTCGTGTTCATGAATATTCGGTAAGGTGTTTGTTTATGTTCAGTTAGGTGATCATAAAAAAATTAGTTATTTAAAACTTTTATCTTTATAATTCTTATTTCTAGTTTGTGCTTTTTCTTTAAAGATAATTGTGTTTATGATTATCATGTTAAGTGTTTAAATATATATTTATTTAAGGTGATTATGTCTATCTTTGAGACTAAGAATATTGATTTTTATTCTTTAGAAATAGTATATGCTTGGTTGCTTTCGTGAACAAGTTCAACTTCTTCATGAACAAACACGAGTAAGAATTTTTATTCGACATGTGTTCATAAACCGTTTGTGAACATATTCAATGCTTAGCAAACAAATATGAACAAAGATTCGTTCGGTTTATTTACGATCTTAATTTTTTAAAGTAAACACTATATGGTGTTGATCTCTTGGTTTAGTGAATAGTGACGTCATGAATAAGAGTTAGATTATCTTGAGGTGACATGAAACATGAAAATGGTTAAAAGAAAAAACCACACATACAAACATCCATATGCGAACGAAAAGTGAAATCAACTCCATGATATCTCAAAGCAATGAACATTGCACCCCATGCCTAAACCAAACCTAATTCGGTGATTAGGTCGGATTGTCGGAAATCAGTCCCTCAAAACAGCTGTCATTGCCCCCCTCCATCCTCAATTCTATGTAACTTCCAATCGACTTCCCTCCCAATTCGTATTTGCAGATCTTCTTTTCACTCCCATTTCAAACTTATACAAGATTCATCTCAAAACGATTCAAGGTTCGTCTTCTCTTCTCTTTATCGCTATAATTTCTTGATTTTCGATCATCTTCTTCAACAATTACGCCTTCTTTTTATGCGATTACTTGCTAATGGCGTAATTGTTCATGTTTCTTAGTTCAGATCGATATCTAAAGGTTTGCGTCAGTTTCTGTTCGTTTTAGGTTTACGAAATTAGGGAAATTTTCTCAGCATTTGATGTTCTTGATTAATGTATGCACAATTCGTCTAATCTGATTCAGTGTCGCCTAAAAAGATTTCAGATTTTTAGGGTTTTGATTATGATTTTCGTATTTAGAGTCTATTTGGATGTAATCAGGTTCCTTTTTCCACATCTGATTATCTGTTAACAAAACTCAGAATCAGAATTAGGATCAATTTTGGCACCCTACGGAAACTGAATTCTCAGTGATCACTTTTGAGTTTTGTCACACACATTATGCATACATTTTACTATCATACACACATATATATATGTGCCTGTGTATTTTAAGTTTTTAACAGATTGTTGTTTTTGTGCAGTGCTAATGGCTTTCCAACACACACCATTGCTTGATTCCTCATCACACACAAACTCGAAATCAGTTTCTGAAAATTCAGCAGGATTTTGCGAGTGCAACATATGTCTGGACTCCGCGAGAGACCCCGTGGTAACCCTATGTGGCCACCTTTACTGCTGGCCCTGCATTTACAAATGGCTTCATGTCCAAACCGACAAACAACCGAAATGCCCCGTTTGTAAAGCCCACGTCTCCAGTTCATCGCTAGTTCCACTCTATGGGCGTGGCAATTCCGCAGCATCAAATGAGCCCGAATCTGAATTGAAAAGGGCTCATCAGTCGGAGCTAGTCGTACCCAGCAGACCATCAGCACCTAGCGGTTCAGTTTTACATCTGAACCAGCAGATCCATCGGGTCCCTTTTCCGGCTCAACCTTACCCGCACCCACACCCATTTGGGGGCTATGAGTTTGGACCGTCTAACCTAGTTGGGGCCGTGGCGCCAGCCAGCTTCTCAAACCCAATTGTGGGGATGGTTGGTGAGATGGTGTGGGGTATGATTTTCCGGAGCTCTGATTCGAGTGTTTTTGCTGCTTATCCTAACGGGCCGTATCAAAACCCGTATCTAGTTTCGGGCACTGGTAGCCCGAGGGTGAGAAGACAAGTAATGCAGGTTGAGAAATCGCTAAACCGGTTGACTATTTTTCTGTTTTGCTGTTTTATGTTGTGTCTTCTCTTGTTTTGAGGCCGTCCTTCAACTGTATAGCTTGGGTTCCGTTGGTTTATGAAGAAAATATATGGATTCACATCATGAGCTGCTCATGTAGATTCGCAGTAATGTTGTGATGATACCTTGTATTTATGAGTTTGGTTAAGTGAATAATTTATAATAATTGTGTTTTATAAGCACTTGTGTTATCCTTTTGTTCGCTGCACCACAATGTGTATCAAACATGGTTTGAATAAAGGATGGATATAAAACATATGAAAGATGAGTATCATATACTATATAACTCGCATACGGTTTTCTATTACATGCTAAGTACTTATGTGTGTCTAATCAATGATACACCCCAAAGTAGGTTGAACTTTGTTTGACCATCACTATTTGTGTCTGTAGAATGGTGTGCTATTATTCTGTTATGTGTGAGTCACGATGAGGCTTACTAGGACCTGCCTATTGATGTTTGTGAGATTGGTGCACCTTTTGTGGGTAAGAAGGTGCACATAATAGTGATGACGATGAGGAGCCGATGGATTTGGTCCCATGAGACAAGTGGTACAAGGTACTTCGAGCTGAGTGGAGGCTCAAGATAAACAAGTAAAATTTGGATGTTGCGGAGCGAGAGATTATGGATCTCAAGGATAAGCTGCTTAATGCTTGACGACACATTAGCAGGAGTGAGCTCACGAGAAAACGACAGAGGTAGACTTGGCTAGAGCCAAGAGTGATATGTATGAGACTAAGGAGGTGTGTGCTAAAGTGAATGATGAGTATGTTAGGGTGGCTAGGGAACCGAGCGAGTCGAAGACACAAGTTGAGCATTTCAAGAGAAACTTGATGTGTAAGTATTCTAAAACGAGTGTGATGAAGAGTAATGTCATATCTTTGGACTAATGGTCTATGGGTGGGTTACCCTTTAGCTCATTTTACTTCCATTTTAATTTAGCTGAGTGACTAATTTTAATTTAGGTGTTACGAAAGTATAAATCTTTAGACAATAACCCTAATTTTTAAAATCTAGGGACGAAGGACGATTTCGTAATTTACTCAAATATATATGAATGATTTTTTTGGTTTGTGCTAATGTTCCCCTTTCCTTTTTACTCATAGTTCATCAAAACCCTTATCAAGGTCAGGAAATCATCGGCAATGGCGAAGGACCGAGGCGATTCTCCAGATGATGACAGACTTCTAAAAGGAGCTTCATCCAAAAGAGAACACCACCATCATCATCACAAATCCAAGAGGAAATCCGAAGATATCCCCGATCCCGAATCCAACATCTCATCCGAATCGGATCACGGAAGCAAAGGCCGTCGGAGCCGGAGCAGGAGCAGCAAAAAGAAGAGCCGCAGGCGGTCCAGGTCAAAATCACACAGGGATTCCAGCGAAGAGGAAGACGACGATCGCTCGGATTCCGATACTGATTCGGAATCGGAGTCGGAGTCGGAGACAGGGAGCTCGGAGAATTCGTCGGAGGATGAGAGCGAGAGCGAGGATGAGAGACGGCGGAGGAAAAGGAAGGAGAGGAAGAGAAGGGAAGAGAAAGAAAGGGAAAGGAAAAGGAGAAGAGAGAAAGAGAAGAAAAGGAGAAGGAAGGATAGGGATGAAGATAAGTTGAAGAAGAAGAAGAAGAAAAAGAAGGACAAGAAGAAAGAGAAGGGGAAAATTGGTGCTGTTACTGATTCTTGGGGAAAATATGGGATTATTAGAGAGACTGATATGTGGTAAGTGCTTACTTCATCTTCTTTGATTAGTGTTAATTACTTACTGTTCTGTTCATTTTTTATAATCTGTTTCACAAGTTAGTAATATTACCTGCTAATCTGAATTAGGATTCATACACCTGTGAACCTTGGGAACCTAAAGTATGAAGGGTGCTTGCTACCTCATTGTTAAACTTAAATGATTTTCTATGAAACTTTTGTCATATTTCCTTGCCTCAAGTCCATATCTATATTGTTTATTTGTTTATAAAAGTAATCTTTTACTATCACCTTAGTCCCCAATCGTTTTACTTGTTGAGGTTACCACAGAGCTTGTGTAACACAACAAGTTGTAATCTATCTGAAAGTCAGTTTTAGACCAACTATGCATCTTGTGGGATCAAGATTGTTTTACTTGTTGAGGGTACCACATAGCTTGTGTAACACAACAAATTGTATCCTATCTGAAATTCAGTTTTAGACCAACTATGCATCTTGTGGGATCAAGTAGTTTCACAAGAATTTGCTGTAAATTCAGTTTAGGTATACTAGGTAAAAATGCTGGTGCAAATTATTAGTTAAGTTCTTCACTTTTAGATGGTTGCTCACAGTTTCAGTTTTTCTTGCAAGCTTCTTTTGTAGTTAAATAGTTCAAGCCTTAGCCTTCTTTTCTTTTTAGAGGAAAATGCTAAACAAAGCTTTTAAGGTTATGGTTAACACCAATTTGTATAGTATTTCTTTACTATTTTTCCAAATATGCAGTTAGCAATAGCCATAAGTTGGCTGATAATGTATATATTTTATAGATATGATCTTTCTGTATAGATGAAGTCATGAAACACAATCCTTTTTAATCAGAAAAATGTCTTATGTATTACATCTCATCAATGGTGTTGTAAGCCTGTACTAATGTTGTTGCTAGAGTTGAAACAGCCATTGAAAATGACATGTTTGTTTTTAGGTTAATGGCGGGTATGTTTTCCTGGATTATGGGTGATCCGAGAAAATAAACATGATGAATCATGAATGTCACTTTGTTATGTGTCTTGCATTGTAATGTCTCTACATGCATTGAGGAGTTGTAGGTGTAGATCACAGTTTTTTTATAGAGGTTTTAGTGGGGATTAACTAGGATGGTGAAGAGTATGCATTGTAGTTTACATTGACAATGAATGTGATAATTTTATTTTTGTTCATGCATCATATTTGTTTCTTAAAGAAGAATATTTCTGCACTCTCTTTATGTACTACATATGTTGGGTTGATAGGGGTTCTGTTGTAATTAGTATGAAAAAACTGATAACTACTTCTGAGAGGAAGATTTTAGATATGTGGGATCTTGTTGTTGCTCCCTCGGTCTTGGGTGGGATGGCAGATGTTGTTATACCTCAATAAGATGGTGACTGTTGTGGATGCCATGCATGAAACAGATATTGATGGTTCATACCTTCTTCTTAGGTAGAATTGAGTCATGGTGTATGTAGAGGAAAAAGAGAGTGAAAAGACTAAGAGACTGTTAAGTCTGAGGACAGTTATGATGAGGCCTATTCTTAGATATTTTGGGGTGACAAGCTCTTGAAAGAGGTGATTGACACATGGGGGTTATTGGTGTCTATGGGGCCCGATAAATTGATGAGGCTGGACGAAAAGAATTAATAGTTGCTGCAAACTGTAGTTTACACAGGAATTTATGGTTGTTGGAAACCATAGCAGCGGACCTTTTGCTTGTTTGATCTCTTACGATCAAATTTGAAGGACATGATAATATAGGCAACAACCTTATAAATAAATTCGAAAGGGGGTGGTAGAAAAATTACCTATCATAATAATAAACAAAGTTATAAATTTTCATTAAAATCTCTAGGGAGTGATCTTATTTATCATATGCCTTTGACTTAACTTTTAATTACCCTATTATCCACCCTTATACAGTTGTGATTTCCATTCAGGGCTTCATAGGTTCTTGTAAGGTACTTATTGTTTTTGCATTGTTGCATCCATAAAATGTCTTAGTTTAAATCTTGGAAGGATTTGGGTAAGAGAATGATTCTTAACCAGCTTCATGGAGATGCTATGTGTTTTAATCATGTATTTCACTTATGATATGTTGTGTTTGTTTCTCTATTATCATTTTCATAGCATAAAACCAACACACATAGATATAAATAAGCAGATGGCCATGTGTGTGTCAGTGTGTGTATTCAATTGTTTTACACAGAAAGTTGATGGTTTGCTTCTGCCCTTTTTTACATGATCTTCTATTTGCTTGCAGGAACAAACGACCAGAGTTCACTGCATGGCTATCAGAAGTAAAACAGGTATTAGCTTTGCACATTTCCTTAAAAAAGGTTTGAAGTTTTTTTTGCATGTTGGCATATGCTAATATGAAACGTGTTTTGATTTCCAGGTGAACCTTGAAAGTCTGCCAAATTGGGAAGAGAAGCAGATGTTCAAACAGTAGGTTCCGTTTTACACATATTAGTCACCTTTTAAAAAGTTGCATATGCTAGGTGTACAAATTTCTTTTTGTTTCTATTTTTTCATTTTCTATTTGACACTAGTAAATGCAGCAAAATGTCTGACCTCATTATCTGTACAGGTTCATGGAGGACCATAACACAGCCACATTTCCTTCTAAAAAGTAAGTAAAAGAATCACAAAAGTCCAATTTTCAGATCCATTTTTGTCACATAACTCAAAGTTGTGTTAGAGGTTGTAAAGTTTACATATTATCGATGCAGATACTATAACCTTGATGCTTATCACCGAAGGAAAATAGAGAAGGCCATGAAAAAGGGCTCCGTGAAAGCTACAAAATCAGAACGTGTTGTGTTTAATGATGAAGAGCAACGACGGTATGTTTCACTCCGTTTTACTAACAAAGAGAGTTCAAAAATAGGGGTTTAATCATTAGATTGCAAACTTCTGATTTAAAGATTGTTGTCAGATTAAAAGAAATAGTATTTGACTCGAAAACACCTATTATGCTCTATTTTCAGACTGGAATTGCAGAAAGAACGTGAGAAACAGAAGGAAGCAGAGGTAGAAGCATTGAAGCGCTCGATGCAAAGTGGAATGGTACTTGATAACTTTATGAAACCCCTGATTGCCTTATTGAATTACAGAAATTGAACTTACTACATGTGTATCTAACCCTCTTGATTTCTTAGGCACAAGCAATGAAAGAACAAGCTCAACTGAGAGAAGAGATGAATTATTTGTTCAAAATCGGCAATGTTGAGGTGAATATAAAAAGACAAGGAAAAAAAGAATTCCATGTTTAATACCATATATAAACTTCTGATTGGTTGATGTATTTTTGTATTACAGGCGGCTAGTGCTATTCAAAGGCGATTGGATCCTGATCTTCCTATGTGAACAGGTGTATCTGAAGCTCGACCATTAATGGTTTTAGGTTTAGCATATATCTTCTTACCTGTGCTTGCTGAAAACCATGGATCGCCCATTAGCAAATGAGAATAGTTATTACACCTGGCTAGCCTGGTTATTTACGTGTAACTTTTAACACAAGAAACCTAATGATCGCAAGTTTTGTTCTCGTGACTGAAATTGATATCTTGTGTGTGATATAAGTGTTAAATGCAATGTGGATGAGTTAAAAGGACATAAACTGCTGGTATTACAGAACGGAATGCAGGTGAAAATGGCTTTGCCATATGGCATTCGCCTAGGATTCTCTCCCTTGGTTCCATCCGTTAGCCATGGTTCATGGTCAGACTAGGGTTGTAAACGAACTGAACCGAACATAGCTTTGTTCATATTTTGTTTGTTTAGCATTAAACGTGTTCATGAAAACACACCGGACAAAAATTCTTGTTCGTGTTCGTTTATCAAGGAGTTGAACGTGTATACGAACCTAAACAAATATATACTAAGAGTTATTTGCAATAATGTTACAAAGATCTAGGTTTTAAATGACTAAGTTTTTTTAACAAGATGCAAGTTTATATTACTAGAGTTTTAATTTAAATGTTAGGTGAAAAACTAGATATTATATATATAAAAAAACATCTAATAAATGAGCATAAACAAACGAATGTGAACATGAAATTATGTGAATTTATGAACATAAAAAAATAGTTTACCCAATGTTTACAAACATAGAACGTGACATTTGTTCATGTTTGTTCTTTTAACTAAACAAACAAATTTTTTTGTTCATATTCGTTAATTTATTAAATAAACAAACGTAAATGAACTTCTTGTCTGAGCATTGATGAGTTCAAATGGCATAACCAATAACTCCAAAGGACTATAGCGTTTGATTCTTGTTTCGTGCTGAAGTTGATCGCCATGGGTTGAGTGTAAGCTAAAGAGACGACCAGTGCCCATTTGCAGAACATTTATACACATTGAAGTGATCTTTATAACCCAACATAAACTCACATAATTTGTATCCAACCCTATTAACTCGAACTTCGCCCACTTTGAATCTCACAGTGCATTGTTTGAAAAGAAGTTTATACTAAATAAACACTGATATCAGAAGCGTGCACACGCACACGCACACACACACATATGTACTATAACGAATGAGCTACGTTTTCATGTGGTGACATAATAATACATTATATAATTCCTTAACATGTGATGCAGATTCTGCTGGTAAATTCTTAACCATAATAGCAGGGGAATAAATTCAAGAGACCTTTATCTTAACTGTTTTTGGGCAGGTAATGAGTATGATCTAGTAACAGTTTCTAGCAGAAAGCCTGGTGAAACTGAAGAAGATATTGAAACAGATGGCCGAACACGAGGGGCGTGAAATGTCATGACTGTAGGTAGTTGTAATTCAACTGCCAAATCATCGCCAGGTGCCGCCTCTGTTGGAGGACTACCAAGCTGTTGGTTTTCAAAATCTTCTAGAGATACCACAGTGCTGGTTTCTGTTTGAACAGTTGAACAATCACCATATATTCCCAACTTTCTCCTTCTCTTAGCTTCCTTTCTCCATCCTTGGATTGTTTCTCTTATTCTTTGTGGAATCAATGCCGCCTTGTGATTTGTGCCCATCTGCAAAACAACACGAGGTCGTTTAGTTTTTCCCGCTTAAGATTGGGTTGTGTTTATCTCAAACGGGTCAAACGAAAAATAGCCCACCGGGGAGGGTCAAACAGTTACAAGTAGACTTAAGTCTACTTTCGGTGTATATATCCTCGTAAATCTTTTTTTTGTTCAGATATTTAGATTATAAAAGTTGAACAACAAGTGTTAGTCAACCTAACCTCATCTTACTCGTTTTGACCCATTACCCAACCCGCTCAACTTGCCACCTCTCGTGTAGAAGAATTTTACTCTCTTTACATGTAATTCTGGCAGCACTAATTTCGCTAAGAACCATACCTGAGTAACTAGGGCATAAAGTGGTAAAGTGCTATAGCTGCAGAGGAACTGCCCACAGAACCTAATTTGTTAAAAGAATTAGAATACAGATTTATTAAGGGGTGGATCATTAAGTAAATAACTCTAGTGATTAAAATCATATGATATTAAGTAGTTTATGCTAACCCCAAAATCAGCCTGATATACACCAATATGTGTTGCTTTAGGAAGCAAGAATTATATCCAAATTGCCACTGCAACAAACATAACACACATCATTTTAAATAAATAACCACATAAAAACTCCCCTTATGCTCAATCACTTTAATATTATAAGATAAACTATTTGAGTAAAGCAAAGGTAATCAAGGAAAAAAGGAAATTACCCATAACCAAAAGAACGAAGCCAGCTCGAATGCATTCTGAAACAAGTATTAAAATGTTGGTCACATATCAGACAACACTGTTCAGTAACATTAATGGAAACTAACTCAAAACCAATTAAAACGATATGACGGTCAAGATTATGGAATTTTAAATTGATAACATATGTAATGAACAGGGATGCATATTTCAGTAAATGAGATCTAACACAACTCACCTGAAAAAGAATAAAATGAACAAGTGACAACAATAGTTCTGGCTTTCGAAACCAAAAGAGCTCGTCTCGAGGCTTTAATCTGGCTTTAGTAAAATACCCATTAATCACAGCACTCTCAAGTGCCAAAGTAGCTATAACATGTTGCAGTTTTGCCCCCAAGAGTAGAACAAACTGAACATAAACACAAGAAAATGTGTATATGATTATAATTTTTTGAAAAATTAAACAAGAAAGGAACCAAAAACTTGTGGTGAACCCTAAAGGCAAACAGTATTGTAAATAAGATATACAAGCAAAGCTGCCATTATATTTATGTACAAAGTTTCTTTTGTATAGGAGAAAGTCTAGACGGATGATATTTATTGTGAAATTTACTTGTTTCTTCTAAATTAAAATTTCCATGAAAAAAAAGAGCATAGATGGGAATGTAAATAGGAGAAAAGAGCTTATTGAGCAAGAATTTAGTACTTACAGCAGCTGGGACTAAAGCAATCCAGAAATAGAGGTTAGATCCTGTAAAAAAAGGGTTCAAAATGTATTTGAGATTTTGTTTTCACAAACATGTGTGACATAAACTATCAAAAGAATTTCAAGCTTCCTCGGTGATTTCTATGTGACACCAGCAATAAATAAAAATTTACCTTTCACATTAAACAACATAAAAGCTACCACGAGTCCCCAGAGCGGGCCACTGCAAGAAATAATAGAATTTCAACAGTTTCTAAACCGAGAAAAAAACAAGTAAGGAATTTATCAATTTTTGATCTTTTTGATTCTTGTAGTAGCCAGAAGTACGAAATACGGCCATAAATCCATAATATCCCTACAAGTTATGTAATCTAAGAGCATATATATTTTTTTACCTCAACCCAACTATCGTCTGGAATTCTTCTTCCATAGAGCGAATCATATAGCTGTGGAAATCATATTTGGATGTAAGGTTGTGGTTCTGCAGAATAAGAAAAACATTAAAAAACAACATTTTAATAATATAGATCTTGCAGCATTCTTACATAAATTAGTAACTAAAAATTACTTAATCTAGCTCAGGGTTCAAACCATGATGAAGGCTTCACGTAATGTAAGGTAGTCAGCACGAACAACTGAACTCCCGAACTGCCGAAAGAAACAAACCTGCAATTTAGATTAAGAAAATAGAATAATAGTAGATTAACATATGATTTTTTTGCTAATACATAAACATTTCCCATAAGTTATTAAATTACAGCAGTCTGAGAGAGAGAGTGTACCTACCATCCAAGTGAAGAAGCTATTCCTAACTAAGGGACTTGACATGTGGAATTTCAAAATGGCTGATTGCCTCCTCATTATCTCATTTCTTGATATTTCTGCATATGAAAATAAGCTCAAATCAATTTACCTAATGCTAAGCGATTAACGTTACTAAATACGACCATATCATACCGCTTAGGACACCATGTCGGTCCATTTGAGCATCATCCTCCCATTTCCTCCAACTGTGAATCTGGTTAAATTACCACAATAAAAAGAAAACTTTAAAACAACTATTGAGCATCAGTAAAAAATAGGAAGAAAAAGGATAAAACCTTCATTACTGCCAAAAGCATGGTTAAGCAGCTATAAAACACATGTGTAATTGCCATGACAAAAATAAAACGATGCAGGTGCTCGAGTCCTTCATCTGACATAAATGGCTCATAATTCTACATATTCAAAGTTAAGAACATAAACCAGTAAAATAGAAGTTAGATAAGCCCTAATGATCATACAAATAGTATTCTCACCTTTTTACAAATTTTGTTATCTAATTCAATTAAATGTCTACGTTTACCATCCTCAACTTGTTGATTGTCATCAGGCTTGCTGCAAGGATAAAAACCACCATTGTAGAACTTTGAAGGGATGCAAATACTGGATATACCATTAGAGGTGGCTGCAAGAAGGAGTGATATGAACCCAAGAAGCATCAACTCTGCAAAATCAACCATCAACCTTTACCTACTAATTACGTCATTACGATAATGGCACGCTCAATTATCTTTAACAGTTTTCATATACCATTTACCTTCTTTCATTTTCTCCACAGCAGCAAGCAATGGCTTGCGGTTCGCTTTCTTCAACCACTGACATGTAGAAGAACATACATATTAGGTTATGAAGATTGATGATTTCATTTGAGGAACTAAAGAAACAGAGCAGGATGATAAAAGGACTGACGTTGACCAAGCGATGAATTGATCGATCCATGAGCAAAGAGACAAGAACTAAAACTGTCAAAACTATAGCAACAGACCATGTTGGAGTTATGGCCAAAGATCTTGATTCTTCTCTGGCATCCTCAGAATACATTTATATACCACTTTAAAGTTTAGGAAGTTATGATTAATCGAAACCCTTAACAGATATTTAGTTGAACAGCTTAGGTGCTCGAGCTTTAAGTTGAAGAACATTAAACTATCAGCATAACAGGCAAATAGTACTGCCAGTAAAATGCATACATATAATAACAGATACGATGATGAATGAGCAAAAAAAATAAGGGGAATCCAGTACACCCACTATAGTCCAGAAGCGATTCGACAGACAGAAACCAAGATCACACATTTCTTAGTTTCCGAATAAACTATGATTCAAAAGCTATTAAAGAAGTGATATATTGTTTCTTCTAGAAAGGAGTAGCAGTCCCTCCACATGAAATCTTGATTCTTACCTCGTTATTGGTTCTTTTATTAATGTGAGGACGGTTTCCACTTACTAACGCAGTCGTTATAATATTGCCATAGATAAATAAGTAACAAACTATTTGTAATAATTTACACACCCTCGATAGGACAAACAAAACTACAACTTTGTTTATAATATATAATTTTAATTTTAATTTAAAAAAAAAAATCACCATTAGTATTTTGATTTTACAGATTTGAACCCACATAGACATTTAAACTCTCAACTGTTTAAGAAGAAACTCTATACTCATTAACACTTAGCATTGCTAGACAATAAACCCCATCTGCAGGTTGATTCACAAAAACAATCTTTTCCCACACCCGACTTGTCTTTCTTTTAGCGAATAAAACAAAATTTTAAGCATTGAAACACTCTCAAAGGTGTATAAATTGTTAACAACAGCCTATGCGTATATGCGCTAAAAGTACAGCACAGCATCAAAATCAGATAAAACTACAAATGAAAAAAAAAAAAAAACTAAGCAGGTAAACAAAAATCTATGACCCCTCTTCATTTGCAGCATCCCCCTTTAACTCATTCTCAGTAAAGAGATCATCTTGCACTGGAACATCTTTCAGTTGCTGTGAAGAAACAATATTTTGTATGCTTCTTTTTGCTGCCAATTCTTTGTTCTCATCCACCACTACATCTTTCTCTGCCACACTAGTCTCTTCGACTTCGTTTGCCAGGTCTTCTAGCTTTGGTGGTGGAACAAAGAAGGGTATTTTACCCCTCTGCCAATCATGTAGAACCATCTTTGCTGCGGTCATCAGATCAGGTTCACCTCCCTGTATAAACAAAAGTGTTTTAGTAAAGATTCACAGTTCTGGATAAAGATCATTTGGGTTCAATATAATTACAAAAAACGTTTATAACAAAAAATAGCAACTTAGTTTGTGGTATGCATCAAGTAGACACGTTGAGAAACTTTTGAGACCATTAGTATGTATCCTTTTTGCTAAACATTCTTATCTCACATGTTTGATATGTTAAGAGGAAAAAACTGACCAACCCATTCATACCAAAATAGCCACCTCTATTTCACTTCCAAAGTTTATTTAGGAATAAAAAATTCTAGATGTATTTTTTCTTTAGGATGGAGTATCATAAGAGAATCAATCTAAATTGTAGCATTCTGTTTTCCATCTTATTTTGCTTATCTTACCTGCTTTAGGTTTTGCATGAAATAAGTTGGGCAAATAAAGATTGTGAACATGGATGGCATTCATATCAATCTACTCGGTTGACTTTTATGCATTGGTGGTAATGCTAGAAAAAGAGTGAAATAAACTTGAATACAAATTTTACCCTTAGAAGTTTTCCTGATAATTTGCATAGTTGAACCAGAAAGTCATTCTCATCTTCCCTGTCATACAAAGAAAACAAAGTTTAAATACAGTTCGTCATTCTAGCATATACCAATCTTTCTTTATGAAGCAAAAATTTCAGGAAATAAGGCAGACCACTCTTTTATCTTGTACGCTCTTTCAAGGTGCTCTTTCTTTACACGGTTTAAAACTTCACCAATGTGTTCTGTAGCATCATGCAAATTTGTAACTCGAACCTGCAGATGTAAGAAATTTATTTGCGGTTTGTTATAAACTAACCATAAGCAAAACCTTGAAATAAATAATTATTGTACACCAAATTTAAGTTTCACATACCACGCCCTTCAAAACGATATCAGTTTCGGTATCACTGCTTCCATAAACAACGCCAGGGCAATCAATCAGAAATATCTTCTTTGTGAGTGTTATGTATTGCCAAACTTTAGTCTCTCCAGGAATTGGAGCAACCTTGCAAACCTGTGCAAAAGAAAGTTAGGCCTGTCATGTGTCAACTATTGATCCAAATATGATAGGATTCAAATATCCAAAAATATCAATCCATAAACCCAATTAGGGAACCAATAGGTCGATCCATAGATTTAGAAAAAAAAACTACACAGGTTTTTTTAATTTGCTAAACTCGTTGCATTCGCATAAAAAAACAAAACCAAAAAAAATATAGACAAAAAAATAATAATAAGATCCAAAAAAACCCACAAAAAGACAAAATTAGGAGTTATCTTTTGTATTATGGTACATTATAAGATTTCTATGCCTATCATATACTATGTTTCTTATTATACTTGTAGTAAATGTAAAGTGACCTGTGAAAGCTTATTTGAAGACTATGCTTCATTGTCTATTCATTTGGTTTTATCCTCTACAGTGGAGGAAAAACAATCAAGACTAATTTTAATTTACACCTATAAAAGGATCAATTAGTTTAAACTTTGACCAAGAAACACTGAACATCAAACAAAGCTACCGGAAATTAAGAATATTTTATTTTTTAAATTTGTTTGGACCGATCAGGATCATAATGAATTAAGTTGGAATAACTAGGTCATAAGGTAGATCAAGATTCAATAGCTAGTGGGCCAGATACACTATCATATCGCAGGTTAAATCACAGACAGATCCGATCAAATAAACCCTCATAGTTTACTTTGTGTCTAAGGGGACTACCATATATTTACACCTATCATGTCTAAAAAGTTCATGATATAGCAGTTTCTACTAATAAAATAACATCATCATATATTGCAAAAAAAAAAACAAAACAAAAAGTATCTGGTATGAGAAAGTCACCAAACTTTATGTAATAAACAGTAAACTTACATTTTTTGTACGCAGCGTGTTAATTACTGATGACTTTCCAACATTTGGGTACCCAACAAATCCAACCGATATTGCTTGCTTGTCACTTTTTAAGCGTGAAAATTGTCTCAACACCGACATAAGAGAATTCTATAAGCAGTAAAACAGAAGATCATTAAACAGACAACAATACTACAGAACGAAATATACATAAATGCGTAGATGATATCAACTATGACATTGGCATCCTTGACGTATGATGATGATAAAGACAATTCTTGCCTTTCAAATATTCCAAATTGTTTAGTGGGCACATACCTTGCCATAAGACTTATTGATGCTTGCATGAAATGCTAAGGTAGGATATTCTTTAGATAGTACCCTAAGCCATCCTTTTGTGACCCATGGTGGGGTCAAATCACACTGCACAAATGCGAGTAGAACAGTTAATAATCACTAATTCAACGGCGGGGCAAACGAGAGAAAAAAAACCTCAAAATTTATCGAAATAGAGCATGGCTACCTTGTTTAACAATAAAATCATGTGTTTGTGTTTGCAATGCTCTTTTATATGCTTCTCAAGATGATAGCATCTAGTACCTAGAGGATCTCTAGCATCCAGCACCTGTAACAAAAGCATGTGAGTACATCTACACTAATTCATTCCCCCAAAAATTATTCAACACCAAAAATACAAATAAATCACAAAGTTTAACTCATTCACACAGCCATGCACATGAAATATGCACAGAGAAAGAAAAACTAATTGCATAAACATTTGATTGAAACAGAATTGTATTAATACGACACTAACCTGGATAACAACATCTGAAGAGTCGATGACTTTGTAAAGCTCACCCCATATACGCTTACTTTGACCTTTCTCAAACATGGTGTGGCGAACTAGATCCCTAAATCCATCCACATTTTCTTCCGTTGGATCGATACCACCGCATTTTTCTTCAAATGCATCTACAAAGTTGGCACACATATTAATGCAAGATTTGATCAACTATCAATTCACTAGAAGATTATTTAATAAAAGAAAACTACACCATATTTAATAAACAAAGAATAGTTTCTTCTCATGAAAAACTGAATTCTCAAAGCTAGATAAAACTAGACTACCTTGGGAACCATCAGCCCTCTTGACTAATGACTCGTAATCAGTCACCGTCAAATTAGGACGTTTCCTCTTCCCCTTCGGCCCAAATGCATCAGCAAACGGCTGGGTATCAAGAAGGTGAACTCTTGCTTGCTTCAAAAGCAACACAAAATTAGACAGAAATTCGATCAAATTATCACATCCTAAAAATCAAATATCATCTTAAATCTTCCATTCGATAATTTACCTTCTGATGATCATTCAAAAGTGACATAGGCAACTTCCTCTCCTTTAAAATAACATTATAATTACTTGAAAGTCGAGTTTGTAGCTCTTCACGAAAGAATTCAAGCTCCTTCTGATTCACAACTCTAGTGTTACCTACAGATATTAAATTGGAATTCAATATCATGCGCTTAGGTCTTTATTTTATGAATCATAAGCGAAATCGCACGTACCAAACCAGCGGCGATCGGGCTGAATACGGGTGGATGGCAACTCCCTCGACTGAAGGTCGTATTTGAGAATGGTTCCTTTGGCGTCACGCTTCGGCCTCGTGTTGTACATCTTAAGACGGCGAACGGTGGCGGAAGTACGGGCGCTGCCGCCGCTTTTGTTCTTGTTGCCGGCATCTCTGTTGACGTCGAGAGAGTGCTTTGGCTTTCCCGATACGTTCACGGACCGTTCTTTCTTTTTCACCATTTTTGCGAGTTATCCGAGTTCTATCGCGAAGCCTGCAAATCGAAGTCGAAAAACGGTCTGGAGCCGACAACGGGACGCAACTAATGGTGATTTAGGGTTTTATGGGATATTTTCTTCTATGGTGAATGACAGAAAGGGTCCCTTCATTTGTCTAATAGACACTTTTAGTCCAACAATTTGCGGGAAGGACATGACAAGATTCGAATTGGGGCTAAAAACGACACGTCTTGAAATTTCCTTAATACGTTAACATCCTGATCCTCGAAATCAACCCATCTCGTTTAAAATCCCCAACGGGTCTTTA
>JBCNJP010000007.1:126829759-126863231 GCA_039602395.1 Deinandra increscens subsp. villosa
ACCTAATGATAATCGATTAACGTTGACTAAATACGACCATATCATACCGCTTAGGACACCATGTCGGTCCATTTGAGCATCATCCTCCCATTTCCTCCAACTGTGAATCTGGTTAAATTACCACAATAAAAAGAAAACTTCAAAACAACTATTGAGCATCAGTAAAAAATAGGAAGAAAAAGGATAACCTTCATTACTGCCAAAAGCATGGTTAAGCAGCTATAAAACACATGTGTAATTGCCATGACAAAAATAAAACGATGCAGGTGCTCGAGTCCTTCATCTGACATAAATGGCTCATAATTCTGCAGATTCAAAGTTAAGAACATAAACCAGTAAGATTAGAAGTTTAGATAAACCTTAATGATCATACAAATAGTATTCTCACCTTTTTACAAATTTTGTTATCTAATTCAATTAAATGTCTACGTTTACCATCCTCAACTTGTTGATTGTCATCAGGCTTGCTGCAAGGATAAAAACCACCATTGTAGAACTTTGAAGGGATGCAAATACTGGATATACCATTAGAGGTGGCTGCAAGAAGGAGTGATATGAACCCAAGAAGCATCAACTCTGCAAAATCAACCATCAACCTTTACCTACTAATTACGTCATTACGATAATGGCACGCTCAATTATCTTTAACAGTTTTCATATACCATTTACCTTCTTTCATTTTCTCCACAGCAGCAAGCAATGGCTTGCTGTTCGCTTTCTTCAACCACTGACATGTAGAAGAACATACATATTAGGTTATGAAGATTGATGATTTCATTTGAGGAACTAAAGAAACAGAGCAGGATGATAAAAGGACTGACGTTGACCAAGCGATGAATTGATCGATCCATGAGCAAAGAGACAAGAACTAAAACTGTCAAAACTATAGCAACAGACCATGTTGGAGTTATGGCCAAAGATCTTGATTCTTCTCTGGCATCCTCTGAAGACATTTGAGGAACTTATGATTAATCGAAACCCGCTTCAGACTTGAATAATCTTAATGTCCGTCTAAGAGTAACCTTTAACAGACATTTAGTCGAACAGGTTATGTGCTCGAGCTTTAAGTTGAAGAACATTAAACTATCAGCATAACAGGCAAATAGTACTGCCAGTAAAATGCATATATATAATAACAGATACGATGATGAATGAGTAGAAAATAAGTAAGAGGAATCCAGTACACCCACTATAGTCCAGAAGCCATTCGACAGACAGAAACCCAAGATCACACATTTCTTAGTTTCCGAATAAACTATGATTCAAAAGCTATTAAAGAAGTGATATACTGTTTCTTCTAGAAAGGAGTAGCAGTCCCTCCACATGGAATCTTGAGTTTTACCTCGTTATTGGTTCTTTTATTAATATGTGGTAAATCAATGTGAGGACGGTTTCCACTTACTAACGCAGTTGTTATAATATTGCCATAGATAAAATGTAACAAACTATTTTATAATAATTTGATCAAACAGCGTTACACACCCTCAATCTCGATAAACAAAACTACAACTTTAATCTATGAGACTCGATGTCGACAAACAAAATTGTTAACCGCCTATGCATATATGCGCTAAAAGTACAGCACAGCATCAAAATCAGATCAAACTATAAATGAAAAAAGGAAAAAAAAAAAAAAACTAAGCAGGTAAACCAAAATCTATGACCCCTCTTCATTTGCAGCATCCCCCTTTAATTCGTTTTCAGTAAAGAGATCCTCTTGCACAGGAACTTCTTTCAGTTGCTGTGAAGAAACAATATTTTGTATGCTTCTTTTTGCTGCCAATTCTTTGTTCTCATCCACCACTACATCTTTCTCTGCCACACTAGTCTCTTCAGCTTCGTTTGCCGCGTCTTCTAGCTTTGGTGGTGGAACAAAGAAGGGTATTTTACCCCTTTGCCAATCATGTAGAACCATCTTTGCTGCGGTCATCAGATCAGGTTCACCTCCCTGTATAAACAAAAGTGTTTTAGTAAAGATTCACAGTTCTGGATAAAGATCATTTGGGTTCAATATAATTACAAAAAACGTTTATAACAAAAAATAGCAACTTAGTTTGTGGTATGCATCAAGTAGACACGTTGAGAAACTTTTGAGACCATTAGTATGTATCCTTTTTGCTAAACATTCTTATCTCACATGTTTAATATGTTAAGAGGAAAAAACTGACCGAGCCATTCATACCAAAATAGCCACCTCTATTTCACTTCCAAAGTTTATTTAGGAATAAAAAATTCTAGATGTATTTTTTCTTTAGGATGGAGTATCATAAGAGAATCAATCTAAATTGTAGCATTCTGTTTTCCATCTTATTTTGCTTATCTTACCTGCTTTAGGTTTTGCATGAAATAAGTTGGGCAAATAAAGATTGTGAACATGGATGGCATTCATATCAATCTACTCGGTTGAGTTTTATGCATTGGTGGTAATGCTAGAAAAAGACTGAAATAAACTTGAATACAAATTTTACCCTTAGAAGTTTTCCTGATAATTTGCATAGTTGAACCAGAAAGTCATTCTCATCTTCCCTGTCATACAAAGAAAACAAAGTTTAAATACAGTTCGTCATTCTAGCATATACCAATCTTTCTTTATGAAGCAAAAATTTCAGGAAATAAGGCAGACCACTCTTTTATCTTGTACGCTCTTTCAAGATGCTCTTTCTTTACACGGTTTAAAACTTCACCAATGTGTTCTGTAGCATCATGCAAATTTGTAACTCGAACCTGCAGATGTAAGAAATTTATTTGCGGTTTGTTATAAACTAACCATAAGCAAAACCTTGAGATAAATAATTATTGTACACCAAATTTAAGTTTCACATACCACGCCCTTCAAAACGATATCAGTTTCGGTATCACTGCTTCCATAAACAACGCCAGGGCAATCAATCAGAAATATCTTCTTTGTGAGTGTTATGTATTGCCAAACTTTAGTCTCTCCAGGAATTGGAGCAACCTTGCAAACCTGTGCAAAAGAAAGTTAGGCCTGTCATGTGTCAACTCTTGATCCAGATATGATATGATTCAAATATCCAAAAATATCAATCCATAAACCCAATTAGGTAACCAATAGGTCGATCCATAGATTTAGAAAAAAAAACAACACAGGTTTTTTTAATTTGCTAAACTCGTTGCATTCGCATAAAAAAACAAAACCAAAAAAAATATAGACAAAAAAATAATAATAAGATCCAAAAAAAACCCACAAAAAGACAAAATTAGGAGTTATCTTTTGTATTATGGTACATTATAAGATTTCTATGCCTATCATATACTATGTTTCTTATTATACTTGTAGTAAATGTAAAGTGACCTGTGAAAGCTTATTTGAAGACTATGCTTCATTGTCTATTCATTTGGTTTTATCCTCTACAGTGGAGGAAAAACAATCAAGACTAATTTTAATTTACACCTATAAAAGGATCAATTAGTTTAAACTTTGACCAAGAAACACTGAACATCAAACAAAGCTACCGAAAATTAAGAATATTTTATTTTTTAAATTTGTTTGGACCGATCAGGATCATAATGAATTAAGTTGGAATAACTAGGTCATAATGTCATATGGCAGATCAAGATTCAATAGCTAGTGGGCCAGATACACTATCATATGGCAGGTTAAATCACAGACAGATCCGATCAAATAAACCCTCATAGTTTACTTTGTGTCTAAGGGGACTACCATATATTTACACCTATCATGTCTAAAAATTTCATGATATAGCAGTTTCTACTAATAAAATAACATCATCAAATATTGCAAAAAAAAAAAAAACAAAACAAAACAAAAAGTATCTGGTATGAGAAAGTCACCAAACTTTATGCAATAAAAAGTAAACTTACATTTTTTGTACGCAGCGTGTTAATTACTGATGACTTTCCAACATTTGGGTACCCAACAAATCCAACCGATATTGCTTGCTTGTCACTTTTTAAGCGTGAAAATTGTCTCAACACCGACATAAGAGAATTCTATAAGCAGTAAAACAGAAGATCATTAAGCAGACAACAATACTACAGAACGAAATATACATAAATGCGTAGATGATATCAACTATGACATTGGCATCCTTGACGTATGATGATGATAAAGACAATTCTTGCCTTTCAAATATTCCAAATTGTTTAGTGGGCACATACCTTGCCATAAGACTTATTGATGCTTGCATGAAATGCTAAGGTAGGATATTCTTTAGATAGTACCCTAAGCCATCCTTTTGTGACCCATGGTGGGGTCAAATCACACTGCACAAATGCGAGTAGACCAGTTAATAATCACTAATTCAACGGCGGGGCAAACGAGAGAAAAAAAAAAACCTCAAAATTTTTCGAAATAGAGCATGGCTACCTTGTTTAACAATAAAATCATGTGTTTGTGTTTGCAATGCTCTTTTATATGCTTCTCAAGATGATAGCATCTAGTACCTAGAGGATCTCTAGCATCCAGCACCTGTAACAAAAGCATGTGAGTACATCTACACTAATTCATTCCCCCAAAAAATATTCAACACCAAAAATACAAATAAATCACAAAGTTTAACTCATTCACACAGCCATGCACATGAAATATGCACAGAGAAAGAAAAACTAATTGCATAAACATTTGATTGAAACAGAATTGTATTAATATGACACTAACCTGGATAACAACATCTGAAGAGTCGATGACTTTGTAAAGCTCACCCCATATACGCTTACTTTGACCTTTCTCAAACATGGTGTGGCGAACTAGATCCCTAAATCCATCCACATTTTCTTCCGTTGGATCGATACCACCACATTTTTCTTCAAATGCATCTACAAAGTTGGCACACATATTAATGCAAGATTTGATCAACTATCAATTCACTAAAAGATTATTTGATAAAAGAAAACTACACCATATTTAAGAAACAAAGAATAGTTTCTTCTCATGAAAAACTGAATTCTCAAAGCTAGATAAAACTAGACTACCTTGGGAACCATCAGCCCTCTTGACTAATGACTCGTAATCAGTCACCGTCAAATTCGGACGTTTCCTCTTCCCCTTCGGCCCAAATGCATCAGCAAACGGCTGGGTATCAAGAAGGTGAACTCTTGCTTGCTTCAAAAGCAACACAAAATTAGACAGAAATTCGATCAAATTATCACATCCTAAAAATCAAATATGATCTTAAATCTTCCATTCGATAATTTACCTTCTGATGATCATTCAACAGTGACATAGGCAACTTCCTCTCCTTTAAAATAACATTATAATTACTTGAAAGTCGAGTTTGTAGCTCTTCACGAAAGAATTCAAGCTCCTTCTGATTCACAACCCTAGTGTTACCTACAGATATTAATGCAGGAATCCAATATCATGCGCTTAGGTTTTAATTTTATGAATCATAAGCGAAATCGCACGTACCAAACCAGCGGCGATCAGGCTGAATACGGGTGGATGGCAACTCCCTCGACTGAAGGTCGTATTTGAGAATGGTTCCTTTGGCGTCACGCTTTGGCCTCGTGTTGTACATCTTAAGACGGCGAACGGTGGCGGAAGTACGGGCGCTGCCGCCGCTTTTGTTCTTGTTTCCGGCATCTCTGTTGACGTCGAGAGAGTGCTTTGGCTTTCCCGATACGTTCACGGACCGTCTCTTTCTTTTTCACCATTTGTGCGAGTTATCCGAGTTCTATCGCGAAGCCTGCAAATCGAAGTCGAAAAATAGTCGGGGCCGATAACGGTACGGAAGTAATGGTGATTTAGGGTTTTATGGGATATTTTCTTCTATGGTGAATGACAGAAACGGTCCCTTTATTTGTCTAATAGACACTTTTAGTCCAACAATTTGCGGGAAGGACATGACAAGATTCGAATTTGGCTGTTATGCTAAAAACGACACGTCTTGAAATTTCCTTAATACGTTAACACCCTGATCCTCGAAATCAACCCATCTCCGTTTGAAATCCCCAACGGGTCTTTATATCGTCCTTCAGGGTTGAAATAAAAACCGAATTTGCCTTGCCTGGTTAAAATCAAAATCGCAACGGTTGTTTAAAAAATATGTTGTTGTGATTCACTTGTGTTCGCCGGGATCTGATGTGTGCGATTTAGGCAATAATACTCTGTTTCTGATCATTAAAAAAGATCTTACAAGTATAACATGACAAGTTGTCAAACCAACAACATCCTCGCTGACGATGTTAACCCTATTCTTATCGGAAACAAGTTCATACACTTACAAAGAACACTATCACAAAAGCTAATACCACGAGAGAGAGATATGTCAAGATGAGAGAGATATATATGTGTTTATTTGGTTTTAACACTTTTTTATTTTTATCGATGAGTGAGTAAAAGTGTCATTTTACCCATCACGTACATCTCACGTGAGGCTAACTTAATAGACCCGTTATTGTCCTTTAAAAATAGAGTCGTAAACTACACTTTAAGAAAGTTCAAAAAACACAATAAGGCTTGTTTAGATTGCTTGTTTAAAGTGAAAAGTGCTTTTGGATAAAATTGATTATTGGCTTATAATTTTTTGACAAGGAGTTTTTAAAAAATTGTGTGGATTAACTTTTGTAGTGGAAAAAGTCAATAAGTTGTTTTTTAGAAAGTGTTTGACTAAGCTTTTGTATGTAAAATGATAAAATTGAAGTTAAGTGGATTAAGTAGGTAAAAAGTTCCCCGTTAGTATTAAATTACCATAATACTTTTATTTTTTTAAATTTTGAAAGAAATTAGTACAGAGCAAGCCCTAGATCAAAACACACGCAGCGACAGATGTAACAGATCGGTAGGCGCCAAATCAAGATCCAACGGTCATCCTTTCACCATCATCGACCTAAGTCGACGGTAACAGGACTCGGTGAAACAGGAACGAAGCGAAATCAAGAGACACAATCAATGCATCTTCGATCGATGATCATAATATTCTGATCATAGTGAACCGATCTGGAAAATAGATCGATGGATCGGATGCTAAAAGCCGCCAGAGCGTCTGGTTCTCTCAATCTATCAAATCGCTCTCTCAAGTAACCACTCTCTCGATCTATTTCCTTTACTTTTGTGATATCATAATACATTTCGAATTTTCGATCTGATTCTCTATTCACCGACTCAACAAGATCCGTGAGAATATTCGCTGTTTATAATTTCTGCTAACGGCAGCTGAATTACGTTCTGCGGATTTTTTCTGAATCAGGGAAGTGCCAGATGAAGTGTACAAAAGTTTGGATGCAATTGCAGAAGGTGAAAACTGGTGGGAGGTAATCAATTAATCATCAACATAGCTGCTTATTATACGAATCGCCTCTTCATTTTCACAAAACTGAGGTTTTACTTGTTTAATTTAACATTTTTCTTTCACTGTTGCAGGCAGTTGAGTTGCAGAAGCTTATATTGGCTCATAACGATATTCAATCGCTAAAGGAAGACATAAGAAACTTACCTTTGTTGTCGGTGCTGAATATCAGCCACAATAAGCTTTCCCAGCTTCCAACTGCCATAGGAGAGTAAGATTGTTTAAAGCCTCATAATGTGAATCATTTATCTTTTTCTTGGTTATAATGTATCTTGTTGTATACGTTAACAGGCTCAAATCACTTAAGGCATTAGATGTGTCGAATAATTTGTTGTGTGAGATACCTGAAGAAGTTGGATCCGCAGCTGCTCTGATAAAGTAGGTTTTTTCTTCTTTTTCTATTTGTACTTTTGATTGTAAGTTCGTATGAATACTAGTTATGCGTGATTGAAACATATAAAATGAAAAGTTTGTGTGAAATCTAGCTGAATGTTTTCATAAAATCTTGGTTTTATAGGTTTGATTGTTCCAGCAACCAACTTAAGGATCTTCCTTGCTCTCTTGGAAACTGCCTAGGTCTATCAGATCTCAAGGTTTGGCTGTATAATGCAATATTTTTTAAGATTTGTGCTTATGATTTATGATTTATGTAATATTTTATGCTGCAATTTGTGCTTTCTTATAGGCATCAAACAATGGCCTGACCTTTTTGCCAGAAGAACTAGGCAATTGTTCAAAAATGTCAAAGTTGGATGTAGAGGTATCTCAAACTGCTGATATCCGTTCTTCATAATTATGTTCCTTTTTTTTTCTGCGCCTCTGTTATGCATAATTGGTTGTGGGCATAAACATATGTTGTTTTAGGGTAATAAGCTGACAATGCTATCTGAGAAATTGGTTGCATCATGGCCTTTGCTCACTGAACTTAATGCATGTAAGTCATATTCTTTGTTTTGATGTTTTTAGCTCATTGGCATGCTAATTTAGCCCGAGGCTGTTAATAATCCTTTAAGCTGTATTTCTATCAATGTTGATGCAGCAAAAAATACACTTAGTGGTATCCCAGAGAGTATTGGAACTCTTTCACGTCTCATTCGCCTTGACTTGCATCAAAACAGTGAGTATTTCAAGCTCCCTTTTGCCTTGATCTTCTTTTCTTGATCTTATATCTCTTTGTTTGGTGATATATTCTGCATGTCATTCTGGTTCAGGAATTGCTTCTATTCCATCATCAATAAAGGGCTGCTCTTTGTTGGCAGAATTTTATATGGGGTATCTTTATATTCTTCTACATAAAAACTAACATTACTAGTTTATATTATTTATTATCGGTATAATTTCTTCTCACTTTTTATACTTGCAATTTACCTTCTTTAATATGTAGGAATAACTGTCTGACATCATTACCAACAGAAATAGGAGAACTTATAACTTTAGGGACATTCAATCTTCCTTCAAACAAGGTAGAAACTTCAAACATCAGATTCAATTTCTTTTGTAATCAATCCACTCTTCTTCATCATTTTTCTTGAATTTCCTTGTGCCTCTGTTTTATCAATTATTATAGTTAAAGGAGTATCCAGTGGAGGCATGCAAATTGAAGCTTTCAGTTTTGGATTTATCTAATAATTCACTGTCTGGGCTTCCCCCTGAGATTGGTAAGGTTAGCATTTCATTATAGAAGCAATATAAATGATAACTATATTGTTTTATAAATAGTTCCTATTTCTGCATATTTTTGTTTATCAGCATCTTTATGGTATCAATACATAATGCGGCATGTGTACTTATTACATCACTTTAATAAATTGAGACTCATTTATAAAGTTTTTGAAAATCTTATTACATAGGCTTGATGACAACTTTGAGGAAGCTTGTGCTCACTGGCAATCCTATACGGACTCTTAGAAGGTTTGGACCGCTTCTCTGGTTTGTTTGATCTTGATCTGGATTTATGTTCGTGAAGGATATTTAACAAATTTCATGGTTTGACCTAGCTCACTGGTTTCGGGACCCACTCCTGCATTGTTGAGGTTTCTTCGTAGTAGACTTCCGGCTGAAGAAGGTACCCAGTTCTTAGTGCTTAATGTTGATTTCTGTGAAACAAATATCTCCTGAACATGCTTGAGTGAGCTGAAATAAATTTATGATGCAGAAAGTGGGACATCTGAGAGTAAAGAAAAAGTTATTACTATGGCCTCTCGTTTATCTCTTGGTTCAAAGGTTTAATCTTTTCTACTTTATTAATTGAGTTGATAACTGTATTTGAGGTAAATGAACTAAGTTTATGTTTGTAATAATGATAATCTATATATATGTTACTATGTTTACTTGTCAGGAACTTTCTTTAGGAGGGCATGGCTTGACTGTCATTCCACCTCAAGTATGGGAGACGACTGATATTACAAAAGTAGATCTTTCAAGGAACTCAATTGCAGATCTACCTGTTCAACTTTCTTCATGTGCTTCCCTTGAGGTTAAAATTTTCCTAGTTTTTGGCATTAAAAAAAATCTTGGTACTGTTTACATGATCATTGTTCTTGCAGACTCTGATTTTATCAAGGAACAAGATTAAAGAGTGGCCAAGTGCAGTCCTGGAGTCACTTCATAATCTTGTGTGTCTGAAGCTTGACAATAATCCACTTAGACAGGTAAACGGATTTTGATTTTGATATTGCTGTTGTGAAAGGTTATTCAGCAATCAATATGTGATTTAAATATAAATCTCATTTTTGAGCTTTTGTAGATTCCATCAGATGGGTTTCAAGCTGCTTCCAAGCTCCATGTCCTGGATCTAAGTGGCAATGCAGGGTGTTTACCAGAAAATCCTGCCTTTTCTTTTTTGATGCAGTTGCAGGAGCTATATTTAAGGTGATTTTTATAAATATTTGCTACTTGGTCAGAATGACTTTGGAACTCAATGAACTTCTATGTTTACTGAACAGGAGGATGCAGATTTCAGAAATAAGGGCAGATATTTTAAGTTTGCCTAAATTAAGAATTCTTGATATGAGTCAAAATTCCCTTCAGTCGGTTCCCGAGGTGACTTTCTTCCTGGTTATAATTCCCTTCAGTTGGTTCCCAAACTAGGCTTGTTTAACTTTAGATACATACATGCATCTACCCGTACACATACATACACACTTTTAATCACTACTTGAATCTCAAAGAAATTCATTACAAATCTGAACTGTGTGCTAATAAACCATATGTTTGTTGTAGGGTTTAAAAAATGCTACATCTCTCCAGGAACTCCGCCTTTCTGATAATAACATCAGTACACTTCCTCCTGAACTGGTTTGTACACAACTTTTTCTGGGTTCTAAGGGTTTTAATTTCTGCACTAAATAAGATCTGGTTGGGTTTAAAGTTTCTACTTTGTGCACAAAATTGGTTGGCTTTTTAGTAGACTGAATGCTAATGTTGGAGGTTGGTTTTTGCAGGGTTTACTAGAGCCCAGTCTTCAAGTGCTACAGCTTGATGGAAATCCTTTGAGAAGGTAGGCTGTATTCTCTGTATTTCTGCTTGACCAGTAAAAGTGTTCTCCAAAATACATTTATCTATTTTACTAGTTTAAGGAAGGGTTAATATCATAGAAAACCAACATACTTTTTCATTTTCTGCCAAAAAAGTGTGAATTCATTCCAATTTTGGTATATCAGAGTCTCTAAACTTTGTTTTAAATGCATGTATTCATGAAAAATCAACGACAAATGTTGGTATTGGCTATACTAATGTACTCCTTACACACTTGGAGGCTATGTTTTTGTACACATGGACCGCTACCTCATCACTTTTTTGTCGTTTTATACTGAAATTTAAACCATCTTATATAGTCAAAGGGATTATCCATGTCATCATTTTTACATATTTGGAAAGCCACTTCATCAAACGTCTGATTGTTCTCCAGATACATGCATTTTAGACAAGTTTGAAAGACTTTAATACACCAAAATGATGTTAAGGAATGGAAAGAACTGATATTATCCTTTTACTGTTTTTTACAGCATACGAAGAACCATCCTTGATCGAGGAACCAAAGCTATATTAGCGTACCTCAAGGATAAATTACCCGATCCGCAGTAAAACATACTCTTCGAAATAGATGCAAGGAAAACAATTTTATGCGATGATGTGTGTTGTATGTGTATGTGATTGTATTTCTATTCTTTTCATGTTAAACATGATGCTAAATTTAATGCTGGTTGGTAGGAGAGTATGAGACTATGAGCCTATGAAGTGCTTTTACACAAAACATCACTTATTGCACAACAAATTACAGGATCATATCACAAATACAATGAAATTGAACAGTGGCAGTTAAAATGATCCATCAGTCTGCAAATTCTGGAACTGGAATATCCTCTTCATCAGGTGGTTCCAGAACCCAATCACCATCTCCATTCATAATCATACCTTTGTTTTTCTCAATCCACCATGACCCTGGTACCAAGAACTCATCCTTCAAGAACTCACTCGACTTATTCACCAACGCCAAGCTCCTCGGAACCTTCAACTCAAACTCACCGTCCGCCCCATTCCACCCCGCCACCACGTGCAACATCCCCTGCAAATTGTGCCAGTCACCAGTGTTCGTTGATCTCTTTAAGCTCCCGGACTTTCTCGTATCAATCTCAAACTGAACTCCGGAATCCACGTACCCCAATAGCTTGCTTGGGTAAAGCGGAATGAGGTCAATCTTGTTCCTTATGTGTAGGATCTTGACGTTGGAGAACTGACTCAACCGATCGTTGAACGCCTGGTTTCCCACCTGTGGCGAACCAAACACGAAAGCTGAAATCGGGATGTTTGTGATACCGTTTTCTGCTAGATCAAAGGCCGATAAGATCGATAAACTCGCACCTAGGCTATGTCCGGTGATGACTATGCTCATTTCTTCGTTTTTATACTTGTCGACCAACTGTTTTATACTCGTCAACACTTGTGTCCGCGCGCTTAGTTTTGTGAAAGACGAACCCGGATCATCCGAAGTGTAAATCGTTAACCAACCCTGCATAACTTTCGGTACCGCCTCATCTCCATCACTATCACTACTGCTGCTACTAGCATCGCCAGTAGCAGCAGTAGTAAATGTTTTTTGTTGCAACAGCGGTTCAGCAGACGCGCTTTTAGCTCCAAAAACATTAATCCACTCGAGATCCCGACTAGTCCCCCTCCACGCCATGTAGATCTCTCGTCGGCCTAAAGCTCTACTCACCTCATCGGTAGTGGTCGCGATGTATCCGATCCAGTTGGACTCTCGGTCCCACGACTCACGGGAGAGGGAGCGGAGGAAGAAGGCTTCGGGGACGTTGATCTTCGCGGTGGCGTAGATGAAGGTGGCGACTTGGTAATCGGAAGGGGATGGCTGGAGCATGACTTTGTGGAAGAATGAGTTTTTGCCGTAGCGGCTGCTGCCCGCGTACTTGGAGTTCTTGTCGTTGTTGAAGGCGTCGTAGGTGGCCTGGCAGAAGTCGCCGCAGCGGAGGATGAGTGACCGGAGGTTGGTGTCTAATGGGTCGAGAAGGTGTTCCCAGTTGTTGGCTCCGAGGAGCTCCGGCCATGGAGTTTGAGAGTCCATTGCAGCAGGTGAGGAATGATTGGTGGTGTGCATGTATTTTATATGTGGTGGGGCAAATATTCAACAAGATGATTTCACGTGAAAAATCTATAGCGTTATCCGGACATGAAATTTGACCACAATTTTATGATTGGTAAGTGTAAATTGGAATAGATAAGAGCCCCCAATTCGATTTAATTTTTTTTAGTAAGGATAGTATAAGTATATACTCTAAAATCTAATTCAACACCCTATACGTTTTGTATTAGACTATATTAGATATATAGAAAAAAGACAACCCTCAATACGCGGTGTAATACCCCCTGATACGAAGACGTGTAATATTAAATATTATATTAAATTGAGATTGTTTTTTTCTATATACTCTGTATAGCACAATACAGGACGTATAGAGGTGTCTCAATAGGAATAAGGACAAAGTGTAAAAAATATAATCATTTGTTTATAAGTGGAGGAATAGAATATCAAAATATAATCATTTGTTTGTAAGTGGAAGAATAGAATATCAACTGGTGTTTAAAACCATCATTATTTGCAACTTTGGTTTCTTTTTCTTTGATGTTTATTATTATTATTTTAGTTTTATTTGTTTTTTAATTTATTATTCGAATGTAACGAATTTAGCAAATGAGTTGACGGTATAATATGTATAGTTGTGTAAAGTAGATCTTTTATTTTAAATCAATTCCTCCACTATATAAATCCCTCTAAAACCAACAAATTTTATACACCTTTTCTCCTAAACCAAAAAAAACCTCTAGTTTCTTTCTCAAAAAACATGAATCGCCCTCGCCCACGCTATAAAATCCCACCCGAACATATGACTTCTTCTAGTAGTTCGAGCGATTCGGACAATGACGCAATAACTTTCATGAATCTATGTTATCGTGCTGTTGTAGACGAAGAATCTCGAGAGAAGAGCACAAGGACGAGTATTTATCGAGATCGTAGAGCAAGACATGATCGTTTGATTGAGCTATATTTCGCCGACGAGCCACGTTTCCACGAAGGTATTTTTAATGATAGATTTCGAATGTCTAAGAGATTGTTTAATCGTATCTTGCATGATATTGAGAGTAACTTCGAGTGGTTACGTTTCGTTCGACGGGAGGGGGCGTCCAAGTTTCACTGCTTTACAGAAATGTACGGTAGCTATTCGTCAATTGGCAACCGGTAACGTGCCTGACGAATACGATGAATTTTTAGAAATGTCCGAAAGAACATCACGTGAATGCTTACACTACTTTTGTGATGCTATAATTAGACTTTATAGAGATGAATTTTTACGTTCACCAACTAGTCATGATCTTGCTCTTTTATATGAGGCCCATTTAGAAAGACATGGCCTCCCTGGCATGATCGGTAGCATCGATTGTATGCATTGGGAATTGAGAAATTGTCCAACAAAATACAGAGGACAATATCATTGCGGTGATCATCCAAAACCAACGGTAATACTCGAGGCAGTTGCGTCGCAAAAACTGTGGTTTTGGCATGCTTTCTTTGGTGTCGCAGGTTCGAACAATGACATAAATGTGCTAAATCAGTCAACATTGTTCACGGACGAGTTGAAAGCTATTGCTCCGAAAGCTCCTTTTATTGTTAATGGTCGGGAATACAAACGGGGCTACTACGTAGTCGATGGTATATATCCCACTTGGTCTACTTTTGTAAAAGCGTATACACATCCATACGCAATCAAGGAGAAGAAAATGAAGAAGGTGCAAGAGGCTGCAAGAAAAGACGTCGAAAGAGCATTTCGGAGGTTGAAAGCTAAGTGAAGAATTGTAGATCGAAAAGCACGGCCAACAGACACAGCTTTGATGGAGAATATCATGTACGCTTGCATGATACTTCACAACATGACATTGAAAGACGAGGGCGTGGCTATTTCACCGGTACACATTCGCGATCCTCCAGTCCCGCTGACCGACACTGAGGATGATTATATGGAGATACGCGACACCGAGACACACTTCCAGCTACGATTCGACATCACTAAGCATATCGCCAACAACTTGGAAGTCGTGCTAACTGAAGAAGAGCTGAATGCTAATCCTCCACCACCCTAGATTTGTATTTTTTTTTTTAATTGAAGAATAAATGTTGATTTTTTTTTTAGGAATTCAGTAAAAAAAATTATTTTAAGACTTTGTAATTTTTTTTTAAATCTAATGAATTGTTTTATGTTTTTATTTTATATTAAATGTGTTAGTTTAGTTTTATTTGTTTTACATTAAAAAGAAAATGATTTTTTTTTAATCCATGCCTAAACCATGACCAAATGAGCATACCCCCTACAAAATCATCATTCTAAATCAATTCTACATCAATTTTCTCTCTCCTGTTGGCATCATCCTATTGGTCCAATTTGATGTCTAATACATCATTGAAATGAGCATACCCTCCACCCTAAGATGTATAGACGTGTAACATAACTTTTAGATCGTAAACTCAATAATTTAAGCGTTTGGGTTGTTACACAGTTTTTTCTATTTATTTTTTGTTTAGGTGGCGTTATAGCAATGCCGTTGTTTTGTGAGTCCGTGTTATTCTCGTTGCAACACCTTTATTAGTAATTTTCATTCTATTTAAATCATTTTAAGTGTTTCATTGGATTAAATTTTAGTTACACATTGTTGTCTTTATATTAACCATACTTCTAATTTTAACGTGTTGTCTTATGCTCATCCCAGGAAAACCTAATTTTAGCAGAGGGCGTAGCCATACTCTCACGTGTGTTGGGTGACCCAAGCACATCAGTTGTGCCCATCCCACGAAATCCCGGGGGCTCCAGGGATCAAATTTGTGACCTCTTGATCAACATGTCCCCATCATCAACTCATTACACTAGGACAAGTCCTAGTTGACTAGATATTTTTTATAGCTGACGATTCCTAGGGTAAATTACATCACACCCACACTAATTTAAATCTGTAACTTTTTAATTGTGAGACGTACATCTTAACAATCAAATGTCCTCGTAAGAACATAACGGACAACTAGCTAGCTGTCAAAGGGGTTCAACTATTTTGATGCTTGGTATTCAGACGTTCACCACTTCATTAAAAGAAAAACAAAACAATGTTTTGAGCCCTCAAAGGCAAACTACGGTACACGAGACGTGACTAAAAAAAAGTTTCATGGATTTTAGGCTTTTAATCAAAAGTGTTTATAATTTCTCTTCTAACAATACAAAATAGCATGTATTGTTCAAAGACAATCTTCTAAAAGAGATTAAATTTTCGCCTTTATTAAGATCGTAAGATTCATTCAAAGACAAGTAGGTAGTCATGTGGACAACTTTCAGTCAATCAGTTAGAAAGATGGTTGGACTTGTAACTAACATAAAATTTAGAAACTTTGATTAAAAAGTCCACAATCTTTTGTCTCAATCGATGGATCAGGGTCCACAGTGGTCTCCCAGGATTGTCCCCTATAACTAAATCCTTTTGTTGCTCGAACTACTTGGGTTTCATACTACTCTGTTCAGTTGTTGAATCAGGTTGAGCCTCTGGTAACAACTTAAACCTAAGAATCCTCTGAAGTTGACAAACAGGTTTGACTTGCTTCCTGGGAACCTGATTTGGATTAACTATACATTTCCCCGAAAAAAGATTTGCTTCAGATGGCCCGGTTTCTTCATGGACCTCAGGAGGAGCATCTGTAACCAAAATTTAATATGTTAAATTTCAATATTTCGTCACATAAAGTAACATGTTGAAGATATGATTCAAAACCATAGGCTAATCTGCAAGATCACAAAGGTTTCTAGCTTTTTTTAGTGTTTCAACTAACCATTTTCACTAAAAACAATACATGTTCCAACAGTTTCCTCATATTCGCCAATCTGCAAAATCCATAATCCCAAAACATGTGAAGTAAAATGCCTCTAATCGACCCAAAATATGCGCATATTAAGTGATTTTATGAAGGAAAAAAAAATAATAAGTGGCATCTGGAGGTCGAAGTGAATAGAAATGACATTTTATTACCAGCTTTATTTTGTCATCAATAATTAGGATCGGGTTCAATGTGTCCAGGCCCTGCATTTAAAGCAAACGACTCGTCAAACCAGAAGTCTGATGCATACAAAAACAAATGAAATGAGATATTTAACAGACATTATTTGTGAAAAAGTTGCATGTTTTAACACACATACAGAGAGAATGTAGGGAGCATTAGGTGGAATGTGAACTTGCTCAGAAACTGCATCCAAGTCCAGAATGACATATTCATCTTCTTCACTTTCCACTTGATCATGAGAAGTTGCCATAGCCTTTTAGTTCTATACACAAAAGATATGCCAACTTAAATATATTGTTATTCAATACAACTTTCAGCAACGTTTCCTTAAGTTTTCAACCCACTTCACCTTTTGTATCTTAGTACTCATATTTTAAAATTAATAACTTCAATTGTGATCTACCAGCTTTTCCTTATTAAAGGGCAGCCTAAACAGTTCTTCCATTAACAACATTGTGTGGTGTTTGGTTGGCAGAATATTTTCTAAACTATTTGGAAATGGGACTTGCATGGAATCCTTTGAAAATTGATAAGGTATTTCATATGTTCAGTAATTGAAGGAATTGGAATGTTTAAAAGTTTAAATGGAAGGTTCTCCTAAATGTCATCCCAAGTCCCAACCAATGGCGGACCCAAGATTTTTTTTCCCTACAGGGTCACTTTTTTCAATCATCTTATTTCTAACAATCCAGATGTTTTAATTTTCAGTTTGGTTCGCGAGGTTGGTCGGATTGCCAAGAACACTTCTTAAATTTCCTACTAAAACCTTATGTATTAACAAGTAGAAAAACACCATGACAACACGCTAACCAATCCTAACTCTTAGGTATTTTATGGTTATCTTCACCAAGATTTATATGTATGTTCTCGTGTTCTAAGGAACCGGTTTTCTACCATAAAGAATCCCAATCAGTTGTTGACCGAAAACCTAGCAAAGACGAAAATGCATGAGAAAACTTGGGATGGATAGATGAAAACGATACCATCACGTGTTATTCGTATCTACTATTTCTCTTAGTCTTTGGACTTAAGAATCCCAGACTTAAATCAATTCATAAATGTAAAACTGCCAACAATCCCAAACTTAAATCAATTCATTATGAGTATCCAATCCTAACTTTTCATGTTCACAATAATCACCTCAGACACACAGACCCAAACACCTCCATAGATGTTTTCAAGTTTTCTATTTTCAAAACATGGTCCATTGGTCCTAAATTGTGATGCATTCTCCTTGTAAATGCTCTTACATTTTAGAGTTCCTAAAGTTTTCATACATTCACACTTCTAAAGAGGAAAATGGCAGCAAGCTTGCTGATAACAAAAGTCACGAATCAAACTTCAAGTATAAAGTTTCCCTAATCACTAATCATTTTCAAATACCAATTTTAGTGAAAAGTATTATAATACAAGAATACTAACCTTAAATTACTTGAAGAATCTGAGATTTTGTTGAGGAAGAATTCTAAGTTTCTATTTTTTTTGGTTAATTAAAGAATCTGAGAATTGTTTATTGTTCTAAAAATCAAGCACTTACCTTCAAAAACAAGAAAAATAACTTAAGCACAATTAAAGATGAAAAATCAAACCAGGGTTTGTTCAAGAAAACAAAAAATCGAACCTTGTGAAGAAAGAACTCGAATTCAACGTTTAGAAATCGAATGGAACTTGGTCTCTGATCTCTCTGGAATTGAAATTCTGAACAGAGAACACAACAGTCGCACAAGCGATGCATCGGCTGTTTAGGGTTTTAATTTGAGTGAAAAGGAAAGGATAAAAAGTTTAAAACGTAAAAAGTTTTTTTAGGAGACAATAGAGTCATCAAAAAATTAATTTTCTTCTTCTTCTAGATCTCTAAATCGAATGGGTTCACTCGACCCCGATGTGTAACTCATAAGTCCGCTACCGACTTCAAAGATTTTTAAATTTTTCAGGGTCTAGAGCACTAGTAAAAAATTGGACCCCCTGAGTATAAAATCTATAACTCATATATAAAAGGTTTTTCTCTTGTTTCAACTTATATGTTTTGAACCACCATAAGCATATTTGTATAAATCTTTGGGAGACATAATTTTTGAAAAAATATAATTATATACTTATTTTTACTTTTACATAACCATTAAAGTTCATCCAAAACTCAATCAAAATAATTATAAATAGAAATATAGAATCAACTATGATTATACATAGTTTTACTAAGGTACCGTCCCCTTTCAAAAGCAAAGAAAAAACACTATGATTATACACTTGTTGTTACATTTAGATACTAGTTCCACCCCTGATCATTTATCTAGTTCTGCCCTTGATCATCGTCATGTTGGATTTTCATCGTTGCTGGGTTGGATTGTTAGTTTGATATTTGTTATTTGATTTCTAGAATTTCTACGCTATGTCTATTACTTGGATAGTTGAATTTGTCATGACCTCTTACTTGAAATTGAATTAAGTTTCCTCTAGCTTTCTGTTGTTTTCTGCTGAATACTAGCACTTCTATTTGTATAAACTATATGGAATCAAGTTATTTGCATTGATGTTTACCAACTCATGAAATCTCCTCAATGAAATAAGTTTTGTTCTTATATAAAATTCAAGTCATATCAAATAAAAGCTTATACACACTCGATACACAAGCCATTTTGTAAGCAACTATAATCATAGAGATCAATTAGCCAATTTGACCCATTAGAAGTATGGTTACAATAATAATGTATGCAATTTGACCCAACTATAAGGTCCATTAAAAGAAGATGGATGTTAGAGGGGAGAGCTGCAATTGTCAAGATGATGGAGAGGGGAAACGACCGATGAATTCACTCAATCTCACTAATGCCACTAAAACACAATCAAAGGATGAACTAAGAAAATTCTATAGATTTTCTTTATCATAGAAGTTCCTTTAAACAGGCTAATACATGAAGAAAATACCCCCTACTCACTACATGAAACTGACCATTAAAACATTGTAAATAAACTGACTTCTTGAATTGGTATTGAGAGAGTTTAAGTATAGATTTATGTAAACCGGGTAAATATGATGTTTTCCAAATTTGTTAGGGGTGGAACTGTCTTTTAGCTTTTCAACTTCCGCCAAAACATCTTTGCACGTGACTTTTGAGTCTTTTGAACGGGGGTTGCACCACACCACGTGACGTCACCAACTCCCACCCATCATTCTTCACAAACCTTCCATAAAACCACCACAAAATCCCCTGAAAACCACAAACACAAAACCAACAAAAATCATGGTGATCACTTCAGCAAACACAAGAGTCGAGAGCTTAGCAAAAAGTGGGATTCATCAAATCCCAAAAGAATACATCCGAACACCAGATGAGCTAACAACCATAACCGACATCTTTGCCGAAGAAAACAACCAACAGTCCCCACAACTCCCCATCATTGACTTAAACCACATTACCTCTGACGACCCGAAAACCCGGGAATACTGTCGTTACGAGCTCCGAAAAGCGGCCACCGAGTGGGGCGTCATGCACCTCGTCAACCATGGGATCTCGGGCGACCTGATCGACCGTGTTAAGGCTGCAGGCGAGGGTTTCTTTGATCAGCCTGTTGAGGAGAAGGAGAAGTACTCGAATGATATCGCTTCGGGAAAGATTCAAGGGTATGGAAGTAAATTGGCGAACAATGCCTGCGGGCAGCTCGAATGGGAAGATTACTTCTTCCACCTCGTCTTCCCGGAGGAGAAACGCGATTTGACCATTTGGCCCTCGACGCCTAGCGATTACATGTAAGTATACAACATAGACGACAAGTCTTGTTTGTGTTCGTTCATTTAACTTTAACTGATCAAACGAATATGTTTCTTGAGCGTGGTCGTTTAAGTCAGCAAATATTGCTAACATAAATAAATGAACGAGACATATGTTCATGTTTGCTGTCTAATTGACATGTCCGTAAATAAACGAATTTTCCGCCGAACAATGTTCAAAATTCGTTATGCAACTTGCCTTCACAACTGACTTTTCTTATTAAACAGCACTGCTACGACGGAGTACGCTAGACAACTAAGAGCACTCGCGACCAAGATACTAGCGGCGTTATCAGTAGGGTTGGGACTGGAGGAGGGGAGGCTAGAAAAGGAGGTTGGAGGAATGGAGGAGCTACTTCTTCAACTAAAGATCAACTACTACCCGAAATGTCCTCAACCGGAGCTAGCACTCGGTGTTGAAGCTCACACCGACGTGAGTGCACTCACGTTCATACTCCACAACATGGTACCCGGGCTCCAACTCTTTTACGAAGGTCAATGGGTCACTGCAAAATGCGTACCGGACTCCATCATTATGCACATTGGTGACACTATTGAGATCTTGAGTAATGGAAGGTACAAAAGTATTCTCCATAGAGGGCTTGTGAACAAGGAGAAGGTTAGGATTTCTTGGGCGGTTTTCTGTGAACCGCCCAAGGAGAAGATCATCCTGAAACCGCTCCCTGAGACGGTTTCTGAGGAGGAGCCGCCACTCTTTCCGCCACGAACCTTCCATCAGCATATGGAACATAAGTTGTTTAAGAAGAATAATGATACCTTTGATCCAAAATGATATCATGTAAACTTGTTTTGTTGTTGTTTGGGTCATTCCTAGCCCTTGCATTTGTATCTTCAGTTGTTGGTTTCAATTGTTGTCAATAAATTTGACAGCATTGACTATGTGATGTATTGATTCAGTATAATTCTTATGTATTATCAATACTAAATAAGATTTTATTGATGAGAAGAAACTACAATTTACAACTTATCAATTTTTTATTGAGTAAATCAAGTAAAAGGGAAATAGAAAAAACAACTTACAGACTATAAGGTGGGGCACTAGAACAGTGAGCACACCAGCAACAACAAAAAGATCATGACTCAAAAAGATCATGACTAGCGGAAGCGACAACACACATATGATGCAGAAAAATAAACGAATGACCCAAGAATTTTAAGTTTTTAACGTGCTTCGTTCCCAGTCTGTCATCCAAGCAATCAGTAACACAGTCATCCATAATTCCAATAATCTTCAATAACATAAATCCTCCAAGCCCCCAATTCTAAGAACAAATAATGTTCCAATTCTAAGAACAAATAATGTTATTAGATAAAAACAACTTACAGAGAATCATATGATTCAATATTACAATCACATTGTCAAAGGCAAGTCAACAAAAAGAAACTACTCACTATTAGATTTTGTTACGCACACGGTAACCAAATTTTGGAATCGATAATTAGATTACATGTTTACTTACACATCCATCTGGGTTAACCAATTATGTGTACCTCCATAGGAAAGATTCAATTCCTCCTGCCAAAATACAGAAGCTTTTTGAAACCGCTGAGAGCTTTGCTTGAGGTTTCAAGACTGCTCCATTTCTTCTTGGACTTGCTTCTTTCCGGGCTTGCTTTAGCTGGTAGTGGAGTCAAGATCTCAGTCACAGGAAATTCATGGTTCACTTTGGCAATATGGTTTTTCTTAGCTCCATTAATATCCTCATTAAGTTTAAAAGAAACAGAGTTTACAGCTTTATTGGTTGATCCACCATTACTATCTGAAAGAGTGATATCTTTTTGAAGAACCAAAGATGCCTTAGGTAATGTTTCACCCACACTTTTTGTTTGATTTGAGTATGCAGGTGTAGATGATGCAATGTGAGCAACCTCATTGCCAGCTTTCTTGATTTGAGATGCTTTTGGCAACTGTTCGGATTTGTTGTGCGGTCCAAATGAGTTCTTTGAAACAATGTTCTTATCCAGAGGTTTAACTGCCTTTTGGGATAACAAAGTCCGTGATACACCGTTCTCCTTGGCAGTCACTTTAGTAGGTTTAAAAACAGGCTTTGGTTCACCATTTCTTTTTGTGGGCGGTTTCATAGGTTTATTACCGGGCTTTGATTTAGTAGGTAACACCTTAGGATTAACTACACGTGCAGCTGACAAGCGATCAATGGTGGAACTCCTCATGACTGTCTTATTTGATCTATTCATATCTCGAGATGCAAATTGGGCTTTCGGCGTATGATTATTTGGTATCTGTTGAGCTTTTGGTGTATCGTTCTTTGTTGTCTGTTGGGCTTTCGGCTTATTGTTCTTTGTTGTCTGTTGGGATTTCGACTTATCGTTCTTTATTGTCTGCTGGGATTTCGACTTATCATTCTTCGTTGTATGTTGGGCTTTTGGCTTATCGTTCTTTGTTGTCTGTTGGGCTTTCGGCTTATTGTTATATTCTGTCTGTTGGGCTTTTGGCTTATTGATATTTGCTCTGTTAGCAGTAGAAGCACTTCTTTCAGCAATCCTTTTTCGACGTTGAGCTGATAATTCCTCCATTTTCTTTCGTTTTTCTTCTTCCTATGTGAAAATGATCAACAAGATCAACATTACAATAATTTAACAGAAAAAAAGGTTGCAACTTTAAGTACCTTCTCTGATCTGCCCTTCAGAATTGTTGTTTTGGTTGCTGCAGGTGTCTTTCTTCTTGATCCAGCTAAAGCTTTAGACTTTGCTTCAATGATGGAACCTTTTTTTTCAAGTCCTTTCTCAACCAAAGCTTTAGTCTTTGACTTCTTGGCTTCAGGAGAATCCATTTTAGCAATCTTACTATTACTACTACGTGACTCCATTTCCGGAGTCCAAACTGGCACAGCTTGCTGGCCAGCTGTATCTCTTTCAAGCACCATGTGCAGGTCGTTCGGCTCATTGACACATGTAGCTTCAACCTTTTTCTGGGTCAGATTACTCTCTGAAACCATTAAACTGTCGTATGTTTTTAATGAATTGGAATATTCGTGTGATGAATGAGCTTGAACTGTCAAGGGATATTTAACAAGAACATCTTTTGTACTTTCCATATGGTCTTCAAAAATGTGTCTGCTTTTCTCCTGAACTTCATGTTGATTTCGAGATGGAAAAATATTTGGATCTTCAAATTTATGTGAAACATATTCTTCCTCAGACTCTTTGTCATCGACATCATTCATTAGAAGGTTCTGGAAGATATCCCACTGCTGTGTTACCGTTTGGCCCTCAAGATTTTGGTCGACATCAGATTCGTATTCTGATCCTTCATCTCTTGCAGAAGTGATGTAATTAATATTTCTGATTATAACTTTCTGTGATGAACTCCTTTTATGGCTACCAGAATCACTTCCAGAACTAGAATCGCTCGAGTCAAAGTTGCCATCTTGGGTCAACTCCTGTGATCTTTTCTTGTGCGAATGTCTCCCTCTACTTCTTGAATCTTCCACATTTGGAGGCCATGGAAGATTCCCCTGATAATATGGAAAAGGGTACCCTTGATATGGAGGGTGAAACATGGGCCCTCCCTGATAAGAATGCATATACTGAGGAAGATGACTTTCATTACTTATGCCATCAACAGAACCGTTGTGATTTTTGGTAGCAAAATTACCATTTTGGACATTAATCCTAAGTTCTTGACCAAGATCATCTTCCATATAGGCGTGTTGTGAACGCGAGTACACCTGCATTGCTGCCACTTCATCCATCCAGACTCTATCATTACTCTTTGTATTACACAACTCCATGAAATTTAAGCATGCTTCCCTGTTGCATCATTTAGTTATTCTGTAACTTTCTAAAAATACCGACATATGTTAACTGATTCTTGAATATGGTTTACTTACTTCAAACGGGGAGATCCAAAAGCATCAGCAAAACATATGAGATCTTGAAGGAAATCTGTCTCAAACCCGACAACTATAGCACGTGCATAGACCATTGCTTGCTCTCTTTGCAGTACCGACTTTCTGGTTTCTAGAACACGCTGAAGATGAAACCTAGGCATGATATTTAATTATTTTAGATTACAAAATTAGAAAGAAACAAAAAAATCTTAATACAAATATACTTTACTTGGAATCTTCTTCATGGAGGGGATCACTTGTGTCATCTTCATGCTAAAATGTATTGAAAGTGGAAATGTATGAGTGATTAATCTTCTATTCTTCTATGAAACTGAAAGTAAATTGTGTAGAATGAAAATATACCTTGTGACCAAAAGCAGATGATTTGTTTAAGTGTTCATCCAAACTGTAGATAGCTACTCAGGAAAAATAAAAATAAAAAATATTTGTCATTTTAAACAGTCCCAAGAGGGAAATGCTACCTGAATTCAAAGAACAGGCCGCATTTGACTTTTAAAGAGTCAATTAATTTGATTTCAACTTCAAAATCAAAATAGATGAGAGTTAAGGAGCAAACTAATAGATTTGGAATCTAAGGCGGTGTTCGGAAAAGTGTTTGACAAATCAAAATTTTAGGTTGTACTGTTGTAGAACTGAAAATGATCAAATTTTGAGAAGCAGACTACTGTAAAAAGTAAAAACTGAGTTTTGACTGCAAATGTGAATTACCTAACTGTTAATCACATACATTTTCTGATTAGTTGATTATGACTCTTCATTGTTACAATAAACACTTTGAAATCGCACATCTTGGCATCCTCGGGTGTTCACAGTCTAGTTCAGCCAATTTTGACAAAAATTCTGTGTCGAAATGCTAAATACAGTTTCGGAGAATGACAAACCAAGTCGGTCAGGTTGGGTGGGTCAACGGATTGGCATGTTTTAGCAGTTTGACAGTTTGAACAAAATTTTAGTATTTTGTTCCAAATCATTATTAAAATTTTTAAAATAATAAGAAAAAGTTAATGAATATAATACATGTATACATAATAACTAGTTAACTACATATCCCAAAAATGAAAAACATGTAAATAAAAAAGGTTAGACGACTGGTTCCAAGTATTAAACCGTCAGCTAAACCGTTAAACTATCAAAACCATACCATGAACCCAGTCACATAAATCTAAATGGTGCCAAACCCGCCGACTTGCTAATTATATAACAGTTTTGGTCGTGTTAAAATGTTTATAAATATGAAACGTCTGAAATTTCGGAATCCCGACACATTTGTATATATCACAGGTAATAATAGAACATAAATAAAGATTACACACTCTGTGAATCTGATGAAGCATTGGTGTTTATTGAGCAGTCAATGTTCTTAATCTCTCTTTCAATCGTGACGAATCTTTCAAGAACCTCTGGTGTGCTCACAAACCTCACAAATCTAATACAAAAATAACATATCAGATTAAACAACCACCACCACAAACAGATCATTCAAGAACAAAAGACCTTTCAATTGTGGATTTGGTGAACCAGGACACATAAGCAGGTGCTGAAAGGGTTATGGAGTAGCCTCCTTTCGAAGCCTCATCTTTGACGAATTTGAGATGGGAAATGAAAGGCTCCAACAGCCCAGATGCAAGCTTCTCTTTGCAATCACCAGCAGATATAATCAAATCACATCTTCCAAATCATAAACCAAAATGTTAAAAAGATAAGAAAAATGCTACAATTCAAACAGGAAAAATTGAAAAAAAAATCATAAACCATAAACAAATAGGGCAATTACATATCTCCTCTAAACTTGAAAAATTGCATATTTCTTCAAACCATGCTTAAAAAACAAGGTACATTATACAATAAAAACTTGTCTTCAAGAAAATATGCAATTTTTTTTTTACCAAAGGAGGGCTCCCCTAAACAAATTAGGCATTAGGGTTAGGGTTAGGGTTAGGGTTAGGGTACCTGGTTCTGGTAGGGGTGAGCTGAAACAGAGCATAGTCTAGCCGGATTCTTGAATCCATCTTTGTTTTTAACTTCAATCCGCCACAAGATGATGAATGTAGAAGCTGTACGTGTGATTCAGAACCTAATCAAGTCGAATTTTGGTGGGATGGATGTCTTCACTCTTCTGCACCGATTCTGATGGTGACGGGTTTTGTGGGGATTACTTGATTGTCACTTTTCCGCCATTGTTGGATTGGATGGAAGCATTGTGGTGAAAAAGGCAACAACTTTATAGCAGCAACCACCTCAACTACCAACCTGCAATTGTCACATGCGCACAGTACCAACAACTTATTAGCTAAATTCCATCGTTTTCGATGTTAGGTTTTGTTTTCATTTTCAAGTTTATCCTCGACAGACAACGGTTTGTTATATATCAGTTTCAGTTTTATGTGTGCTACGAAAAAAAAAATTCTATAACAATAGTATCTAGTGTTTGGATTATATAATTATTTTATACATGTTATTATAAAATTTGGTATGATTCCCGAGACCAAGTTGTGTATCCTTGAGACCAACTGCCGAGATGTTTGTCGTCGAAAGGTTTCCAAAAAAATTGTGTATCCCTGAAACGAATTAGTGTGTTACGGTTAATCCTTCTACAACTTTCATAAGCGGTTAACATTGAATGTTACATTTATTACTATGAACCCATGCGAAAAGTTACTATTGGAAAGTGAGAGATTTTAACATTTATTCACATAATGAGGTCTTTCATGGATTGGGTTAGGCTCACACTTAGCCAAATGGACGAGTCAAGTTCACACTCGAGTAATCTGTGGAGGTTAGTTTTGGTAAGGATCCCACACTAACAACTCACCGGATTTTGTGAGATCCTCAACCAATCAGTCTTTTTTTTAAATAAGGAATGTTCCTGCTCAAAGTCAGTTCACGCGTCCGTAGCCTCCACGCGGTAACGTTGTAACAGGTAGCACAAACCCTAATTCGAAATTTATAAATACAAGCATAGAAGGTACATTTCTTCATTATGTCTCTCTCTCTCCCCTCTCCCTCTCTCTCTCTCTCTCTCTCTCTCTCTCTCTCTCTCCCTCCCTCTCTCTCTCCCTCTCTCTCTCCCTCTCCCTCTCCCCCTCTCTCTCTCTCTCTCTCTCTCTCTCTCTCTCTCTCTCTCTCTCTCTCTCTCTCAGCCTTAATCGCATACACTCATCTTAGAGTTATTAATTCTCACGCCGATGGGTCATTACAGGGACCCTTCTCTTCTTGTATTGCCTTAACGGTTTGTTTGGTGTGCAAGTTACCCTCAAGGTCACCTAGCAGTTCATCCAGGTTCGATCTCGACATCAGTGGTTCGAAGAGTTTATTAGATTACTAGCGTGATCGTCAGATTGGTCATCCTTGATTTCTACATTGGCGCCATCTGGTTTGTTACAAGCTTGGCTAGAACAACTTCTCTCCATTACTCTTCGAAACCATGTCTGATTCGTCACTGTCGTTCTCCATCTCTGGTTCAGGGTTAAGCCCTACCAATACTTCTGATCCCCTTAACGGATCTGCACTAACGACCATGTTTGGAGTTTTTCAACAGGGGGTCGGCTCACAGCTTCAATGGCGTTGAAGGCAATTACCACAATGACAGGAAGCAACCCATCAGGGATAGGATACGCACGTGGTCCCAGGAGCCGTCCAACTGCAAAAAAAAAAGAAAAAAGTTAAACAACAGTTAGTACGTGCAAGGATGGGTTGTTCATCACCCACCAAGGCCCGGTTACACTGCTCCAAATGCTCGACAATCGAAGGGAACATAAGTTCCATCAATACCATCGGGCCTGCTTTAAAGAAGTACAGTTAGGGGATATCACATACGACCCCTAGATATTAAAGAAAAAAATATCAAAAAATACCTTGCACGGGGGACCCCTCTACGCGCACGTATTCCAGAACCATCTTTTCCTTGTTCCACCGCTGACTCATGCCCATGCGTGCCATGGCGCCTTCCTCCAAAGCCTGCAAGTCGGTGGGGTTTTCCCTCAGCCATTTGCCAAAGGAGGACGCCAGGGTAGCTGCGCTAGCCTGTAAGTCCGCCACCAGCTCAGTGCCCCGCCTCCATCACCATCTTGAGCGCCACCATCCCGGAATTCAAACAAAAAAAAACTACCTCCTCCAGGACTTTTCGTCGCAGCGGGGCGGTATTATACCTAAAACGTTGCTGTCACCACTAGCACGTTTGTCAAAGGTAAACCAATCACCTTTTCTCGGTAAACGGAATTAGTCATATTATTCATGAGTCCATAGTCACATGGTTCGTAGTTCGCTCCGGTACGGGAACGTGGTACGGGTTCGCAATTCGATAGGGTTCTAAAATTCGGTTCGCTAGAGGGTAGGCTCGTTTCGGTTCGCTCCGGTACGATGTACCATTTCGGGTTCGATGTATTGTATCATGTGGTACGGTGTACCATAAACTGTTGTGCTATTTGCCTATTTATCTAAAAATCTACACAAAATTTAAGGACAGACTATTTTAAAAAATCAATGATCTTTAGTAATTAAGGAAAAGATTTGAGCAAACCAAGTAACCAACTCTCCATATTCCCGTAAGCGTACCAAATTTCTAAAAAAAAACGAACCGACAATATTCAATTCGCGAACCCGGCGACTTCAATTCGCGAACCCGGCGACTTCAATTCGCGAACCACCATGGATCTGGAACAGTCAACCGATTCGGTCGATTTTCAATTGGGTTCGCGAACCCGATCGTCCCCGATTCGCTTTCGCACCCGGAAAGGGTTCGATCGACCCGGTACGGAATTCGCCACCCCCCTTAGCGAATCCTGTTACCATGAATCATGACTATTGACTTGAAGTAGTTAGAGGGTTGAACTAGTCAAGTGGGTTAAAACATTCAAATTTGTCCCATTCCACTTAATTTTTCCATCAATTTTCGTAGATTTTGATAACTTCGAGCATCGATCTCTCATTCATCTAAACTCCATTTTAAACACCATTTGGTTCGTTGTGATACTCTAACAAATTAAAACCCGGAAGTAATTAGTAATAACAATTATTTGTCTAAATTTAGAAAAGAAAAAACTCATTTTTACTAAATTTTTCCAACAAAGCATATATCGTGAAGAAGATCTAGAGATCATGAATACATGAATCAGAGGCCCATGATTATTAGGTTGTGTGTAGTAGTTCCACCACACCACTCGGCTTCACCACCGCCGCCCCCTTTCCCGAAACAACGTAGTAGTGTTCCTGCACCACTGTACCACTCAACCTCACCACCCACCTCGCATCTTCCCCCTTCTTTCTTTTCTCTTCTTTTCATTCTTTCTGCGATGAATTTTCACATCTCTCTTCTTCATCGCCACACCATGCCTAGTCATCATCTCCACTTCATCATTGCCGTTGTGTACGACTACACCGTTACATACGACCTTAGTGAAATGATATTTTGAAATTCAAGAAAATGAATCATGGACATATGATCATATTATGTTATTTCATTTTCACCTGTACAAGACACGTGGAAAGCGAAAAATGATAGTACAATTTTTTTTTTTTTTTGTGTATTTGACTATTTTCATACCAATAATAAACTCTTGTACCAGTTGTCCAGTTGGATTTACATGAACAAAATACAAGAACATAAGAAAGATGAAAAAATTACTAACACATCATACAAGTTTCCTGCATTAGATCTTTAATGCATCTGCTTCACAACTTACAACACAAAATTGGCTGTAAGAAAGAAGAATCTCTACACGGCAGCCCTATGGGGCACCAACTCTGACTCTGATTTTCTGATTGCTAGTGTTTGAGTATTGTTTACCAAGAAATCTTGATACCATTTTGCAGACAATTTAGGGATCCGATCAAGTGTTTGTCGATCAATGTAGTATAATCCAAATTTGACTCTATACCCAATAATCCATTCGAAATCATCCATCAATGTCCACACAAAATAGCCCTTTACATTAGCACCATCCCTGTAAAATGCCTGTTTTTATTAATTATCTGACCAGTCAAAATAGAAAAAGGTTATATGATATAATCACCTTATTGCTTGGGCCAAAGATGCCATGTACATTTTGTGAAATTCTATTCTTTTGAAATCTTGAATTGCATCTTGAAACTGTCCTTCACCTTGAGGTTCAGAATATCCTGTGATAGGGGATAATCCACTCATTAAAATTAGATATAGAAAATCTGCAGCTTCTTTTTTCAGTTTAAAACATCGACTTTAAAAAGTCAACAGTGAAGTACTTGACATACCATTTTCAGTGATAAACATGGGTTTGTTGTCATATCTATTCTTTAAATATTCTATCACTTCTCCGATGCCTCTTGGAACTACAGGCAGTGATCCAATGCCCGTCTGTCACCATGATAAAACAACAAAACCAATAAAAATGGATGAAAAAAAGAAAGAGAAAAAAACCCGTAAACTAGGGGCAGAAAAAGGTGTTCTCTACATACTGGTTCACCAATTTGAAAACCATCTCTTTCACTAGTTGTATCCAAAAAACCTTTAATTGCTCGATTTGCAGTTTCGCTACAATTAGAATGAACACAATCTTTTGCGTAAGTAGTTGAGTAATGGTTGACTCCAATAAAGTCAATGCTGTTTCTCATAAACTTTCTTTCGGCACTGGAAAATTGTGGTAGTCGATTTCCAAGATACTGGCGCATTTCCGAGGGATAATCACCAAATGTTAGTGGATCCAATGCCCTGTTTAACAGTAATAAAAACATAAACTTAATACAAAATCTTGATTTATTTTTGAAAAGTCAGAAATATCCAAGTGTGCATACCAGCCAATAGAAAAAGCCAAACCCCGTTTCGCAGCTTCTTGATCAAGATCACTATCTGTCAAGGGCTCATACATTAAACAATCTAAAACAATCCCCATTGACCCTCCTTGTTCATGCTGCACATACATTTCTCTAGTCAACAAATTTTTAGCATATAAGAAAAAAAGTCAACTTTAAGGTCAACTGATTACCTGATAATCTCTTCTGTATAGACTCACAGCCTTGCCATGTGCCAATAACATGTTATGCATAACAACTATAGGCTCAATGTCAGAATTTCCACCTGAACAATCACCAAATGGTTGTGAACAACGAGCAGGTGGATATTTTCCGTTCTGGTAAGCCATTAGTGTAAATAAGTTTGGTTCATTGATAGTCGTCCAATGCTTCACTCGGTCACCAAAGTTCTTGAAACATGTTTCTGCGTAATGAACATAATCTTCCCTACAAAAACCATCAGAAATTTAAAACCGACAAGTTTGATTCACTGATTAAAATTTTGTTTTGTGTGTTTCTTCTGAAGGTAATTTTCCGTTTAATTTAACTGAACATATGAAATGAGTTCTTTTTACTTACTGCATTAATGGGCTGAGCCAAGACCCGTACCGATCTTGAAGTTCTTGAGGAAAATCATGATGGTAAATTGTTACAAATGGTTTAATTCCTGCGGTTAGGTTGCAAATTTATAGTTAGTGTGTATTAGTTTTAAGTCGAAGATTTTATGTAAATAGCGTTGCAATATTAATACCTCTGAGTATAAGTTCATCCAAGAGTTTGTTATAAAACATAATTCCATTTGGATTAACTTCACCAAATCTTCCTCCTGATACATTGCACGATCTTTGATTAACAAACGAAAAAATTTGGTTCTTTTCAACAGTTTTTTGTTAATATGCATATCTTACTTGGAAGAATTCTTGCCCATGACATAGAGAAACGGTAAGCATCCACACCAAGAGATTGTATGATGTCAATATCTTTCTGCAATGATCAATTAATAGTTTTAAAAAACTGGAAGTAACATTTATGAATAAATAATTTAAATCTGAATACATTTCAACTACGATTAGTAACATTTTCCAATTATGTCTTAATCATGTGTTTGAAATCTAACTAAATAAAGCAGGAAACTTTATACCCCAAGAAGAACAAGCAACAATAAGACTGCATTTTGATGGTGGTGATTGACCTAAATTAAACTTTTTCATGGGAGAAATTGAAAGAAATAAGAAAACACAAAGCCAGAAATATAGAGACCAGATATTGATGATAATGGTCATCAGCTACGAATCCATTGTCACCGTTCCGAATGTTGCCTATACATAGATAAACAAAACAAAGAAACACATAAAGAAACCCATTAACATAAAAATGAACCAACAAAACCTGAATTATATATAAAAAAATTGTTTTTCTTACCTGGGTAAAGTGAAAATACATCCCAATTGTTGAGACTTTTACCATCTTCAAGATATGCTCCTTCAATCTAAAACACAAAATTATGATGAACCCACTAAAATCCCATTTTGATTGCCAACTCACAATAAGAAAACTGAAAAACAAAAACAGAGTAGATCATACTTGGTATGCTGATGAAGCAACTCCAAATAGAAACTCATCTGGGAAATCTGATCTTTTTATGTTTTCACCATGAGCCAACAAGAAGAAGCAACATAAAAGCAACCATTGGAGCTTGCTGCAAATATATGGACCCACAGACTTGCAGCAAATCATATCTTAAACGCAGGTTTTCTGCAAAGTTGCACATTTGCAATGTCAACTGTAAACATTCAAAACATGTGGCCAAAGTGTAAATAATGAAAGTTCATGGGCAGATTTGACACTGAACCCAAACTTATCATCCTCTTTACCCGTCTCATCGACCCAAACCCGGTTACAACCCGGTTTGAAAAAAATGTCCCGATTCGACTGCATTTTTGTCGAATATTTCGTGAAATCCAGATGTGATGCGCCATTAATTGACTGTCCAAGATATGTCATTAATTTGAATTTAGGATAAGAACTTACTTGATACGCGCGGTTACATCAAAACCAAAGCTCCAAACTGGATCTTGGACGATGATGGTCGATCGTCGCTAATTTGTGTGGGTTTTCGATCAAGATTTATTAAGTCTTCGGTTTATTTGTCTCGAGATGCAGAAGTGTG
>JBCNJP010000007.1:126863731-126902339 GCA_039602395.1 Deinandra increscens subsp. villosa
GACTATTGACTTGAAGTAGTTAGAGGGTTGAACTAGTCAAGTGGGTTAAAACATTCAAATTTGTCCCATTCCACTTAATTTTTCCATCAATTTTCGTAGATTTTGATAACTTCGAGCATCGATCTCTCATTCATCTAAACTCCATTTTAAACACCATTTGGTTCGTTGTGATACTCTAACAAATTAAAACCCGGAAGTAATTAGTAATAACAATTATTTGTCTAAATTTAGAAAAGAAAAAACTCATTTTTACTAAATTTTTCCAACAAAGCATATATCGTGAAGAAGATCTAGAGATCATGAATACATGAATCAGAGGCCCATGATTATTAGGTTGTGTGTAGTAGTTCCACCACACCACTCGGCTTCACCACCGCCGCCCCCTTTCCCGAAACAACGTAGTAGTGTTCCTGCACCACTGTACCACTCAACCTCACCACCCACCTCGCATCTTCCCCCTTCTTTCTTTTCTCTTCTTTTCATTCTTTCTGCGATGAATTTTCACATCTCTCTTCTTCATCGCCACACCATGCCTAGTCATCATCTCCACTTCATCATTGCCGTTGTGTACGACTACACCGTTACATACGACCTTAGTGAAATGATATTTTGAAATTCAAGAAAATGAATCATGGACATATGATCATATTATGTTATTTCATTTTCACCTGTACAAGACACGTGGAAAGCGAAAAATGATAGTACAATTTTTTTTTTTTTTGTGTATTTGACTATTTTCATACCAATAATAAACTCTTGTACCAGTTGTCCAGTTGGATTTACATGAACAAAATACAAGAACATAAGAAAGATGAAAAAATTACTAACACATCATACAAGTTTCCTGCATTAGATCTTTAATGCATCTGCTTCACAACTTACAACACAAAATTGGCTGTAAGAAAGAAGAATCTCTACACGGCAGCCCTATGGGGCACCAACTCTGACTCTGATTTTCTGATTGCTAGTGTTTGAGTATTGTTTACCAAGAAATCTTGATACCATTTTGCAGACAATTTAGGGATCCGATCAAGTGTTTGTCGATCAATGTAGTATAATCCAAATTTGACTCTATACCCAATAATCCATTCGAAATCATCCATCAATGTCCACACAAAATAGCCCTTTACATTAGCACCATCCCTGTAAAATGCCTGTTTTTATTAATTATCTGAGCAGTCAAAATAGAAAAAGGTTATATGATATAATCACCTTATTGCTTGGGCCAAAGATGCCATGTACATTTTGTGAAATTCTATTCTCTTGAAATCTTGAATTGCATCTTGAAACTGTCCTTCACCTTGAGGTTCAGAATATCCTGTGATAGGGGATAATCCACTCATTAAAATTAGATATAGAAAATCTGCAGCTTCTTTTTTCAGTTTAAAACATCGACTTTAAAAAGTCAACAGTGAAGTACTTGACATACCATTTTCAGTGATAAACATGGGTTTGTTGTCATATCTATTCTTTAAATATTCTATCACTTCTCCGATGCCTCTTGGAACTACAGGCAGTGATCCAATGCCCGTCTGTCACCATGATAAAACAACAAAATCAATATAATGGATGAAAAAAAGAAAGAAAGAAAAAAAACCCATAAACTAGGGGCAAAAAAAGGTGTTCTCTACATACTGGTTCACCAATTTGAAAACCATCTCTTTCACTAGTTGTATCCAAAAAACCTTTAATTGCTCGATTTGCAGTTTCACTACAATTAGAATGAACACAATCTTTTGCGTAAGTAGTTGAGTAATGGTTGACTCCAATAAAGTCAATGCTGTTTCTCATAAACTTTCTTTCGGCACTGGAAAATTGTGGTAGTCGATTTCCAAGATACTGGCGCATTTCCGAGGGATAATCACCAAATGTTAGTGGATCCAATGCCCTGTTTAACAGTAATAAAAACATAAACTTAATACAAAATCTTGATTTATTTTTGAAAAGTCAGAAATATCCAAGTGTGCATACCAGCCAATAGAAAAAGCCAAACCCCGTTTCGCAGCTTCTTGATCAAGATCACTATCTGTCAAGGGCTCATACATTAAACAATCTAAAACAATCCCCATTGACCCTCCTTGTTCATGCTGCACATACATTTCTCTAGTCAACAAATTTTTAGCATATAAGAAAAAAAGTCAACTTTAAGGTCAACTGATTACCTGATAATCTCTTCTGTATAGACTCACAGCCTTGCCATGTGCCAATAACATGTTATGCATAACAACTATAGGCTCAATGTCAGAATTTCCACCTGAACAATCACCAAATGGTTGTGAACAACGAGCAGGTGGATATTTTCCGTTCTGGTAAGCCATTAGTGTAAATAAGTTTGGTTCATTGATAGTCGTCCAATGCTTCACTCGGTCACCAAAGTTCTTGAAACATGTTTCTGCGTAATGAACATAATCTTCCCTACAAAAACCATCAGAAATTTAAAACCGACAAGTTTGATTCACTGATTAAAATTTTGTTTTGTGTGTTTCTTCTGAAGGTAATTTTCCGTTTAATTTAACTGAACATATGAAATGAGTTCTTTTTACTTACTGCATTAATGGGCTGAGCCAAGACCCGTACCGATCTTGAAGTTCTTGAGGAAAATCATGATGGTAAATTGTTACAAATGGTTTAATTCCTGCGGTTAGGTTGCAAATTTATAGTTAGTGTGTATTAGTTTTAAGTCGAAGATTTTATGTAAATAGCGTTGCAATATTAATACCTCTGAGTATAAGTTCATCCAAGAGTTTGTTATAAAACATAATTCCATTTGGATTAACTTCACCAAATCTTCCTCCTGATACATTGCACGATCTTTGATTAACAAACGAAAAAATTTGGTTCTTTTCAACAGTTTTTTGTTAATATGCATATCTTACTTGGAAGAATTCTTGCCCATGACATAGAGAAACGGTAAGCATCCACACCAAGAGATTGTATGATGTCAATATCTTTCTGCAATGATCGATTAATAGTTTTAAAAAATTGGTAGTAACATTTATGAATAAATAATTTATATCTAAATACATTTCATCTGTGACTAGTAACATTTTCTAATTATGTCTTAATCATGCGTTTGAAAACACAAAGCCAGAAATATAGAGACCAGATATTGATGATAATGGTCATCAGCTACGAATCCATTGTCACCGTTCCGAATGTTGCCTATACATAGATAAACAAAACAAAGAAACACATAAAGAAACCCATTAACATAAAAATGAACCAACAAAACCTGAATTATATATAAAAAAATTGTTTTTCTTACCTGGGTAAAGTGAAAATACATCCCAATTGTTGAGACTTTTACCATCTTCAAGATATGCTCCTTCAATCTAAAACACAAAATTATGATGAACCCACTAAAATCCCATTTTGATTGCCAACTCACAATAAGAAAACTGAAAAACAAAAACAGAGTAGATCATACTTGGTATGCTGATGAAGCAACTCCAAATAGAAACTCATCTGGGAAATCTGATCTTTTTATGTTTTCACCATGAGTCAACAAGAAGAAGCAACATAAAAGCAACCATTGGAGCTTGCTGCAAATATATGGACCCACAGACTTGCAGCAAATCATATCTTAAACGCAGGTTTTCTGCAAAGTTGCACATTTGCAATGTCAACTGTAAACATTCAAAACATGTGGCCAAAGTGTAAATAATGAAAGTTCACGGGCAGATTTGACACTGAACCCAAACTTATCATCCTCTTTACCCGTCTCATCGACCCAAACCCGGTTACAACCCGGTTTGAAAAAAATGTCCCGATTCGACTGCATTTTTGTCGAATATTTCGTGAAATCCAGATGTGATGCGCCATTAATTGACTGTCCAAGATATGTCATTAATTTGAATTTAGGATAAGAACTTACTTGATACGCGCGGTTACATCAAAACCAAAGCTCCAAACTGGATCTTGGACGATGATGGTCGATCGTCGCTAATTTGTGTCGGTTTTCGATCAAGATTTATTAAGTCTTCGGTTTATTTGTCTCGAGATGCAGAAGTGTGTAATATATACGAGTAGTTCATTTAAAAGAGTGTATTTTATATGAGTAGTCCATTTGATGTGAGTGTCCCAAACGCTAAAACTAATCCTTCCTATAAACACGTTTAGTCAGAATGTCATATCAGTATTTTATTTATATTTTATAATATTTTTCACATATAAATTTTAGTTCTAATACTAAAAAGACTCGTTCTTCCTACATGCAACCCAAATAATTAATATCATGTGAGAAGAAAAAAATATAAAAAATAAAATAAACGAACACCGTCCGTTAAGACGTGCTAGGAGTATGGACGGAGCGACAGACAAAAACCATAACGGTGTTTGTCCTATTTCCACGGTTTCTTTTTCACATGTTGATTCAAATAATGGGTTCGTTGGATTAGCTTTGCTACTTGATTTTTGATTTAAAAAGTGGATAAAATAGAAATAGGGTATAATCCTGCATTTTTTATATTTCTTTCCTTTTTGATCGATAAATTTCTTTTTTCATCTTATTTAGTCATTTTTATGTTCCATATAGAGGGTAAGTTTCAAATAAAAATCATTCTTAATGTAAAAGCCATTAAGTTTTAATTAAATGTTATTATTAAGTTTTAATTAAATGTTATTTAGATAATTTTGGTGTTTTTTTGTTTTTTTAATTTTCGTGTCTATCAACATGTTGGCCACCTAACGACTTAAAAAAAACAAAAAATACATTTTTTTGAAGGGGGTGTCCGACTATGTTGCGTATATGCAACATAGTATGTTGCGTATATGCAACATAGTATGTTGCGTATATGCAACATATGCAGCATGATATGTTGCATATATGTAATATATTGCAATATACCATTTGCATATATGCAACATACCATGTTGCATATATGCAATATAGTTGGACGTACAAGATGAACAAAAAAAAGTTTTTTGTTTTAATTTTTTTAAGTCATCAGGTGAATGTGGGTGCATATATGCAACTTAGTTTTTCTTTGGTTTCTAAGTTTATACAATAAAAAGTGCTTTATACATGAACTTTACCCTCAAAATAGATTAGGAGGATTTTTTTTAACGGCAAATTTGGGTCACTGGCAGGGATATTACACCACCCACCCGATCATCTCCAATCCTGATCAGGAGGAACTCACCATTGGTGAGAAAACCCTCTAGCTTAACTTGTAACCTCATTTTTATTCTTTTTGTTACAAATGAAACTTAAACCCAAGACCTCTTAATAAGAGGTCATACACCTTTGCTACTAGGCGCTAATAGGTGTGATTAGGAGGATTCATACATATCTTCTTTTTTTCTTAAATTAATGCGTGACTAATAAATAAATCCATCACGTTTATAACTCATAAGGTAAAGAAAATATAATTTATTCTACCTACCACTCCTTTGAAATTTCAAAGCTTCAAACTTATCATAAATATAATTTATTCTACCTACCACTCCTTTGAAATTGAGTTATTGGCTTCAAATAATCTCAACTATTAGTTTTTGGCCGGGAACACTCCAACTAATGAATTAGTCACTGTCACTCTAAACTTTCAAACTATTTTCTCACACCACTCCCCTGTAAGGCCCCAATCCCATTTATTTGAATTACACGTCATAGAAAATCAGAGTTTGAAAATTTCTTCATTTAGTTAAGAAATATCGCCCATCATTACACATCATTCACATATCATAGTATTAGACACAATCAGTTTCATCACCATATGGTTACAAAGCATTTATTTCATCAGAACATGACTTGTAGTACCCAAAATATGTGGTGTTCGGTTCCATAGCCCTTCGGTTCGATCTTGACCCGTTAACTAAGTTCTACCTGCCAAAAACACTAGTAACACATTAGTATAAATGGCACATAACAGCTATCAAGCTTATACACCAATTAAAAACAAGAAACAACATAAGAATCCGGGCAGCATGCTCCAAGCGTATCGCTTGGAGCTTCTGTCATACCAGGCGATACGCCAGGAGCCTGTTTTCCAGGGCTTCAGGCCAGTCTTCACATACTTAGCCAATTTTCCAGCCTTTTCACCCCTATGCAATTCCACTTATTCCAACCTCAAGACTTGCACTAAAAACTCACTATAACCTATATTTCATGGTTATATTTCATTTCCTTAACAATCACATATTAGTTATACAAATCAAATACACTTAGCACCCAAACCGACCCGTCGACCCGTTAAGGCACTCATCACCTTCCTGCCCCTATGGCACACTTCCACCTGCAAAGTTTCTCATCATATTCATATCTTGGCACACACACATGATGTGCCAAGCCACTAACTTCCTTGTTGAGACAATTTGAGGATTATAATCTCCTAATTACTCGCCTTGTCTCAACACTACCGCTTAACCCAAAAAGGGTCATACATTGCTGCCTTTCAACTTGGTCATTTGCATAACTAAGTTCATCATTCCTCAACAACATATATCTAGGTACTTAGTGGTCACTAGATACTATGGCAATAGCCATTGTCATATAATGAATACACCACCTTTCGCAACACATGAATACATATATATATAAAACTAACCGCTACGTGTTACATTTAAGCTTTGTTCTTGCCTTCCCTTTGATGACCCGAGCTTCCTCCTGCTTCACCTATAGTCATTATATTAGATTCCTCAATTCCACATTCATCATACATACATTCTACATTCCATCACTACTCTATTCATCAAAATTCAACTCATACACATAATCAACTTCATTCAAGCATTTCATCGAGCACCTAGTATGCATAGTAAGTATTCCTACTATCAAGTAATCCATAGATCATCAATTGATCCCACAATTGATATCAAACACTCCCAATTCAGTTCATATGCATAATTTAACACTTTCATGATCGCAACAATTGTTATAGATCTAATAAATCACCCAAAAACCCAACCTTTCATCAAGTTTGCGATTCCCATGAGATGGGGTTTAACCACCATCTCAACTTCTACTAACAACTCACAAATCTGACATGCAACATGGAATTAAGCAAGACATAGGTTCACAGTCACATTTACTACAAATTTCGTGCATCAATTTGGCCTATGATTCAAACCCATAAAATCACCCACATCTAGAATTCACTTACTTGGTCAAGAACTCAAGAAATAAGGATGAAATTGAGGTGTAGGAGGCTTCCTAAACCCGAATTCAGCTTCTCCCTTCCTAATTAGCCCTCTTTCAACTTCAAATTGGAGATTCTTCAAGAACTAGGGTTCTTCCTCCTCCCTCTCTCTCTCTGTCGCGATTTACAGGTCTGGGGGATACCCAGACTTGTTTATTTCCTCTATTTACTGCCTTGGTCCCTCAAGGTTCTATCTTTTATAAAAATCCATCCAAATTTCTAATTTACATCTTAAGTCCTCCCACCTTTCTCTAGTTAACTATCTATGGACAAAGTTAACTTAACAACTAGAAATCCCCATTACACAACCCGGTTAAATATCTTAATCTGCTTATTCAACCCACAACCCAAATTTAAACGTAAATAAACAACACGCTCAAATCATTATGAAATTTCGGGATGTTACATATCCACCCCCCTTAAAGGGAGTTTCGTCCCCGAAACTTATCCCCAAATCTCCATACTTGTGGAACTACTCCAATTTAACGTTACCCTTAGTTTTACTTGAACTTGGTCCTCTTCAAGCTTATTCGCATTGCCTGCGAGACACTTCACCGCTTAGTAATGATAGTTTACAACTCATCATTATAATCATAGTCCTTACCATTCATCCGCATATATCATCTATTCCACCTTCAGATTGGCAACCTACACAGCAACTTTCCACGAGTAGGACGGCGGTCATGACACTTGTCAACTCATACACCCCACTCCTCCTTCCACTCTTAAATCATGCTTCACATATTGACTGGCTTGTATGCCCCAAGTCATGGACTACTAATACATTGCATCCACTTGCCTACTCGAACTGCATAAGTGGGTGTCTCCACTTGTATCTGCAACATCAATTCCCTTGCTGCTTATCACAAATAAATCCTCAGAGGAAATTACATACCCTCTTTCTACCTTCTATTTGTTACCGCAAGATAGATTCTCCTCACGCATAACTCTCAACCGTCGTTTCTTCTATTCGGCTATCACAATCGTAATTGAGCATATACATTAGCCCACTTTAGTCGTCGCAAGGTGGGGGTTCGCCACTTTCATCTTATCTGCACTACATTCTACCTAGCTAGTATGGGTATAATTTCACATCTTTACTTCATCACGTGCTTCATTCCGTATTTCTGCTCACCATGAGAACTTAATCGCTTAGTCTCATACACACCTTATCCGACATGTTCTATACATGTAGGATTTCACCACTTCTGCATACACATACCATTCGTTATCACAATACGTTTGTTCCACCTATACATACTTACATCAGTTTCCCTACATGACTTACGTCGGTAGGATTCCATCATCCTAAAAAAAAAATCCAACTCAATCCTACACGATTTATACAAGTAGGATTTTACCGTACTTATCATTCACACTCTATAGCGTACATGATTTCATTCATGCAATTTTTTTTTTCCTACGTACTTCCTTCACACACACATCTAACAATCATATGCAATAATGGTATTATCACATTCCTTTCTAACAATCGTACACAATCGTGTTATCATTATCACATTCCGCTTTACATCATCATTTTATTCCACTATCAACATGCATGTACAATCATGTTGTTATTAACACATTTCGTTTTATCATTCATATTCAATCACATCATCATTTTATTCTGCTAACAACAGTCATATACAATCATGTTGTCATTATCACATTCAGCTTTATCATTCGTAATCAATCACATCATCAGTTTATTCCGCTATCAACAGTTATATACAATCATGTTGTCATTATCACATTCAGCTTAATCATTCATATTCAATCACATCATCATTTTAATGCAATTACATACGACTTAGATTTTTTTTTTATATTATTTATTTTGCTTCTACAAAATAGATTCTCCCCACGTATAACCCTCAACCTTTAAATCTTCTATTCAGCTAACACACTCGAGATTAAATACCTAAGTTACCCTACTTAGTTGTCACAAAGTAGAGGTTTGCTACTTTTACTATATACACACATACACACACACACACACACACACACACACACACACACTCTATTCTACATAGTTAATCTAGGTAGAATTTCACCACACTTAACATCATCATACTTATTCTACATTGATCATGCATGTAGACTTTCGACTCGCTTGTCATTCCCACACTCAATCTCTACTTATGGATACAAGCAGAGTTCCATCATTCACTCCTGCATCACACTTCATTCTACCTTGTTAGCACAAGTAGAATTTTACATCTTTTTCTTTTACATATTATTTATTATCACAATTAAGATAGATCGCCCACACACACTTACGTCATTGTCCTTCATGACCTATGCCGATAGAATTCCATTATTCTAAAAATTTCCAACTCAATCCTACACGATTCATACAAGTAGGATTTTTACTATGCTCATCATTCACACTATATAGCTTACATGATTTCATTCATGCAACTTTCCTCTACATACTTCATTCCCACTCCAATCTAACAATCATATGGAACAATAGTATTATCACATTCCTCTAAAAAAATCATATTGAATCATGTTATCATTATCACGTTCCGCTTTATCATCCGCAGTCAATCACATCATCATCACATTCCGCTCTAATAATTCTAAATAATCATGACATCATTTCATAGTCATCACACTCTGCTTTAACGCACATATATAATCACAGCTTTTCTATCACATTCAACATTACCGCACAGACACAATTACAACTTTACAATCATATGCAGCTTTACTGCGCATACACACTCACAGCTTTACAATCATATTCAGCTTTACCGCACAAACACACTCACAACTTTACAATTAGATTCAGCTCTACCGCACATACACAATCAAAACTTTACAATCATATTCAGCTTTACTGACATACACACTCATAGCTTTACAATCAAATTCAGCTTTACCGCACATACACACTCACGGCTTTACAATCAGATTCATCTTTACCACACAAACACACTTAAAACTTTACAATCATATTCAGCTTTACTACACATACACCCTCACAGCTTTACAATCAAATTCAGCTTTACCGCACATACACAATCAAAACTTTACAATCATATTCAGCTTTACTGACATACACCCTCACAGCTTTACAATCAAATTCAGCTTTACCGCATATACACACTCACAGCTTTACATTTAGATTCAGCTTTACCGCACAAACACACTCACAGCTTTCCAATTAGATTCAGCTTTACCACACATACACAATCAAAACTTTACAATCATATTCAGCTTTACTACACATACACCCTCACAGCTTTACAATCAAATTCAGCTTTACCGCACATACACACTCACAGCTTTACAATCAAATTCAGCTTTACCACACATACACACTCACAGCTTTACATTTAGATTCAGCTTTACCGCACAAACACACTCACAGCTTTCCAATTAGATTCAGCTTTACCACACATACACAATCAAAACTTTACAATCATATTCAGCTTTACTACACAGTGCACATACACCCTCACACCTTTACATTCATAAATTTATAATATTAACAACATATAATTCATGTAAGGATCACTTACCAGGAGACAAGATCGAGCCTTGAACCGAACACCCTTTCCCATCACGAGCACTTGGTTTGAGTTCAAGTGCCCCACGACACTTGAATCCCTCAAACCGTGGCTCTGATACCAACTTGTAAGGCCCCAATCCCATTTATTTGAATTACACGTCATAGAAAATCAGAGTTTGAAAATTTCTTCATTTAGTTAAGAAATATCGCCCATCATTACACATCATTCACATATCATAGTATTAGACACAATCAGTTTCATCACCATATGGTTACAAAGCATTTATTTCATCAGAACATGACTTGTAGTACCCAAAATATGTGGTGTTCGGTTCCATAGCCCTTCGGTTCGATCTTGACCCGTTAACTAAGTTCTACCTGCCAAAAACACTAGTAACACATTAGTATAAATGGCACATAACAGCTATCAAGCTTATACACCAATTAAAAACAAGAAACAACATAAGAATCCGGGCAGCATGCTCCAAGCGTATCTCTTGGAGCTTCTGTCATACCAGGCGATACGCCAGGAGCCTGTTTTCCAGGGCTCCAGGCCAGTCTTCCCATACTTAGCCAATTTTCCAGCCTTTTCACCCCTATGCAATTCCACTTATTCCAACCTCAAGATTTGCACTAAAAACTCACTATAACCTATATTTCATGGTTATATTTCATTTCCTTAACAATCACATATTAGTTATACAAATCAAATACAGTTAGCACCCAAACCGACCCGTCGACCCGTTAAGGCACTCATCACCTTCCTGCCCCTATGGCACACTTCCACCTGCAAAGTTTCTCATCATATTCATATCTTGGCACACACACATGATGTGCCAAGCCACTAACTTCCATGTTGAGACAATTTGAGGATTATAATCTCCTAATTACTCGCCTTGTCTCAACACTACCGCTTAACCCAAAAAGGGTCATACATTGCTGCCTTTCAACTTGGTCATTTGCATAACTAAGTTCATCATTCCTCAACAACATATATCTAGGTACTTGGTGGTCACTAGATACTATGGCAATAGCCATTGTCATATAATGAATACACCACCTTTCGCAACACATGAATACATATATATATAACTAACCGCTACGTGTTACATTTAAGCTTTGTTCTTGCCTTCCCTTTGATGACCCGAGCTTCCTCCTGTTTCACCTATAGTCATTATATTAGATTCCTCAATTCCACATTCATCATACATACATTCTACATTCCATCACTACTCTATTCATCAAAATTCAACTCATACACATAATCAACTTCATTCAAGCATTTCATCGAGCACCTAGTATGCATAGTAAGTATTCCTACTATCAAGTAATCCATAGATCATCAATTGATCCCACAATTGATATCAAACACTCCCAATTCAGTTCCTATGCATAATTTAACACTTTCATGATCGCAACAATTGTTATAGATCTAATAAATCACCCAAAAACCCAACCTTTCATCAAGTTTGCGATTCCCATGAGATGGGGTTTAACCACCATCTCAACTTCTACTAACAACTCACAAATCTGACATGCAACATGGGATTAAGCAAGACATAGGTTCACAATCACATTTACTACAAATTTCGTGCATCAATTTGGCCTATGATTCAAACCCATAAAATCACCCACATCTAGAATTCACTTACTTGGTCAAGAACTCAAGAAATAAGGATGAAATTGAGGTGTAGGAGGCTTCCTAAACCCGAATTCAGCTTCTCCCTTCCTAATTAGCCATTCTTTCAACTTCAATTTGGAGATTCTTCAAGAACTAGGGTTCTTCCTCCTCCCTCTCTCTCTCTGTCGCGATTTACAGGTCTGGGGGATACCCAGACTTGTTTATTTCCTCTATTTACTGCCTTGGTCCCTCAAGGTTCTATCTTTTATAAAAATCCATCCAAATTTCTAATTTACATCTTAAGTCCTCCCACCTTTCTCTAGTTAACTATCTATGGACAAAGTTAACTTAACAACTAGAAATCCCCATTACACAACCCGGTTAAATATCTTAATCTGCTTATTCAACCCACAACCCAAATTTAAACGTAAATAAACAACACGCTCAAATCATTATGAAATTTCGGGATGTTACATCCCCCCGTTAAAATTTCTTAACACCGTTAGTAGTACGCTTACGTGGCATGCCTATGTGGCTTATTTTTAATAAAAATGTTAATTAAAAATCCACATGTATCTAATCCTTAAAAACTAAAAACATCGTTCTGCATCTCCTTTACCCAACCAAAAGAACCATAATTCTAAAAAAACATCAATCGTTAAAAACCCATCAAAGTAGTCGATCACCTAAATACCATTACCAATCAAAATTGTCCGGCGATGGAGAAGCTGACACAACCCGTCATCACCGCTAAAAACCCATTGAACGCTATCCAAACAATAATGAATCATCAACCAACTCCAAATCTAGAACATACATGTACGAATCGAGATTTTAGAATGAGATAAATGCTGGAAAATGAAAAGAAATGTGAAAAGCCACTCTACCTCGTCTACCAGTGGTTGGATTCATAAACAGAGGGTCACCGGACCCGCGGCTGTAGCCGCAACCCACCACCAAAATCTTCATTGTCGCCGGTTCAAGTGGAGAAGAAAGCGAGTGGTGACTGAGGGGGTCTCTGTGTTCGCGTCGGTGGTTGTCGGGTACACAAATATGGCAGCGCGCGCCGCTGGTGGTGGGAGGAGAAGGAGAAGAAAGCCAGTTGGAGTTTGTGGTTGCGAGAAAAACCCCTCGCGAGAGCAGTCGGAGGTCGTCGTTGCTCGCCTGGTCTTCGTCGGAGCTAGGGCTCAGAGTGCACAAACATGTCGCCGCCGCGTCATAAGTGGTTGTTGCCGCTTGTTCTTGTCATTTAGAGACTAGAATCATCTTGGGGATGAGGGATTATGGATGAATCGTCAAAACATACACTTGAATTTGCTGATTCAGGGGTTAATCGGTGGATTTTGGGTTCACCGCAAAGAAGAGAAGAGAACGGTGGATTTAGGGTTCATCGCAGAGAAGAGAAGAGACAAGGGATTTTAGGGAAATCATTTTTTTTTGGCATTTTATGCCATGTAGGATGATTAATGGACATTTTAAGCCACGTAGACAACCACATAATTATTTTATGCCATGTAGGATAGCCATGTAGGCAGATGACTAACTGTGTTAAAGAAAATTAACAGAGAGAATGGTGGAGACAAATATGTTGAAAGTTGAGAGTGACAGTGGCTAATTCATTAGTTGGGAATGTTCTTGGCTAAAAACTAATAGTTGGAAATTTCAAAGCTTAAAACTTTATCATTAGGCTACAAATAGTACACCACTTTTACTTCTCTATACCTTCTATAATGTTTAAAAAAAATTTACTTGTCAATTTTGTTGTAGCCCATAGATAACAAGCTTTACTTTTTAAAGAAGAACCAGATTTTAAACCCTGTATTAATGTATTTTTTTAAGTAATTTGTTGGTCATTCAAAAAAATAATAATCACTTTACAGTTCATTATTTTATTAAATCGAAAAGTGATAATTTTAATCTATGAAATAATTCACTGTTAATACTTAAAATATAAATCCTAATAAAATTAACTTGCAACTATTAATAAATAGAAAAATTAAATAATATCAATAGCAATAATACTAAAGCTACAATGAAAATAAGATTAATTTATAAAATAATATTACTTACTGCTCACTTTGGATGTTATTTAAAGAAAGATACTGGTGAACTGTAAAATTATTGGCGTAGCATGAACACGGGACGAGATTAGCTCCTCTCTATAAACGACTAGACAGCCAAGCTGAGTCAAAGAGTCCCTTCAACTTAATCCACCGTAAACACACACACACACACACACAAAAAAAAAAAATCATTTTTTAATTATATTTTAACTAAATTAATGTTACTTACACGCAAAATCCAGAATCTTATCCCATTGAATTGACCCACCAACCATCATATTATCCATCCGTCCTCATATAAAACCCATCAGACAATGACGGTTGGACCCTACTGTCCATTCACAAGTCAATCATTGGTTTCAACTTTTAATACACCAACAACTTGTTCTTTGAGTAGTTGAATCACAATTCACAAATAATACAAGCTAGTTTCTTGCACAAAATCTTTTATATAACATCCTTTCCAAATAATCTTTCCTCCCTTGATGCATTCTGATAGATAAGACCACTGTTATTTGTTAAAAAGTTTTTATACCATCTTGCAGAAAGCTTTGGTACCCGAGTTAACGTTTTTCGATCGACATAGTATAACCCGAACCTCACATTGTACCCTTCCAACCATTCATAGCTATCCATCAACGACCAAACAAAATATCCCCGGACATCCGCGCCATCTCTGTTATATAAAATATAATCATTCTTCAAATTCTTCAAATAATTGATAATGGTACCACTTTCACTTTTCAAAATTCAAAACTGTGACATAAATAAAGACTGAACCTCATAGACTTGGCTAAAGAAGCAAGATACGACTCATGGAACTCGACCCGTTTGACATCATTCAGTAGCTCACTAACTTGTTGCTCCTGCAGGTCAGGTGAAGAGTAGCCTGCAAAAGAAGTAAAAATATGGAAGTAAGAGTGTAAGACCAATAACATATATAGTCCTAATTTGTTTGATCTTAAAACTGTGACACTTACCATTTTCAGTAATAATCATGGGTTTGTTATTATATCGAATCTTGATAAGGTTAACGATCTCCTCCATGCCTCTAGGAACGACAAATAAATAGTCTAACCCGGTCTGTTTGTGCAATAAAGATTATCATCAGCTAAAACTCTAAACGAACAAATGTTTCTCGACCAAATTAAGCCAAAAATCAAGATTTCCTACAGGTTCGCCGATCAGCACACCATCACGCTCTACAACCTTCTCCACAAAACCTTGGATTGAAGAATTTCCGATTGCAGAACAACTAGAATTGGTACAATCCTTGCTGTATAAAGCCGTGTAATGGTTGATACCAATAAAATCAGTACTGTTCTTCATAAACTTCTTTTCTTCAAGGGAGAAACTTGGTAATTTGCTTCCAAGATATTTGTGCATTTCTTCGGGGTAGTCTCCAAATACTGCAGGATCTAGTGGCCTGTTTATGGTAAAAAATTGAACAAGATGTCATACTTTATAAATATACATCTATATTGTTTCTCTACACAAAATAGAAATACAAGGTAAGGAGGTGTACATCGGGTTTGCCATGTATTGTGTGTTTTCTATTTATAGTAACTAAAGGGGCGGGTATAAATTCAAGAATTTAAATTACCAGCCCACATTGAACGCAAATGCCCTTTTGGCAGCTTCATGATCAAGCTCACTGCCTGTTAATGGTTCAAACATGAAACAATGCGCAACAAGCCCGATTAATCCACCTTGTTTAGGCTGCACATACAAATACAAATGGCAAAGTTGACAATTAAGGTCAATCGGTTGAATCCAAAATGTCAAAACTCATACTCATTTAACTAAGATAAGCATTTATAGATAATTAGTCATCTGTCACAGTTTGTTGATTGCCTGGAAATTTTCATGATATAGTTTGGCTGCCCTGCCATGGGCCAGCAACATATTGTGCATGGCGATGAGTGGCTCCACATCCGAATTTCCAGAAAGACAATTGCCAAAAGGCTCTGAACAACGGGATGGTGGAAAGATCCCTTGTTCATAAGCCAGTTCTATGAACATGTTGGGTTCGTTAATAGTAACCCAGTACTTCACTCGGTCTCCAAAAGACTTGAAGCAAACTTCGGCCAAATACAAAAAGTCTTCCCTGCAGCAAGATACACATTACACATATCATAAGCTAAGAACCGTCTAAGGATTTGAAGTAATGATAAAGACATGTCATTGTAGACATACTGCATTTCTGGGCTAAGCCAAGACCCGTATCTATCTTCAAGTTCTTGAGGGAAATCATTATGGTTTAGGGTCACAAATGGTTCAATTCCTGCATCATTTTAGTCAAAGATTCATGAATCAAGCTATAATATACAAAACACACACCTAATCTTTAGGTAAAACAAACAAAACATCAGAATTGACACCAGACTCAAACAACCGTTTGAAACGTTTGAAAAGTAGATGGAAATGACTATTTAGCTATGACCTGCTGGTGACAAGTATACATCAACCATTACGTTCTGGCCGCTTAGCTAAATATCAAACAGCCATTTTTGGAAGAAACATCAATGGCAACCTTGCTTATAAGTAACAGTAGCAAATTTAAGCGGCCGCCGTTTTGGTGCATTGTTAAATCGCCGTTTGACACTTGGCCTAAGCTTATGTTAGCCCTAGCCTTCAAATGGTCATTCTATGCAACCTAAAACGGCCTTTGCAAAAGGTATGGAATTAGATTGCAGATGGTATGGGTATAGCAGGGCACATTTTGAATTGCAAAACTAAAAACATCATATATAAAATTTGAGTTTCAGCTCATAGAACCTTTGAGAATCAAATTGTCTATGATCTTGTTGTAGAAGATGATGCCAGCAGGGTTAACTTCACCTAACCTTCCTCCTGGTCAACAAAATGCAATTAAAAATACAAAAAAATAGGCAAGCTTGAAATTGTATTGGGCAACATTAAGGGGATGTTAAGATTATATGGAATACTTGGAAGAATTCTAGTCCATGAAATTGAAAATCTATATGAATCAAGACCAAGGGAATGCATTGCATCAATGTCTCCCTGTGTTAAAAAAAACCAAAATTCAAATGAGAAAATAACTATATTTTGATCCAAAAGTGGAAAGAAATTAGATGTTAAGCAGTAGTTGAACCAAAAACAGATGGTAATGATCATCTGCAATGTCTCCATTCTCTCCATGGGAGGAGCCTGTGGAATGAGAAAATACATCCCAATTGCTTAGGGATTTAGCATCTTCAAGATAAGCCCCTTCGACCTGCACGAATTCAAGTTCTGGATGATGAATATATTTATGAATATGAGCAAGAAAGGGGGAGACTGACTTGGTATGCGGAAGTGGCTGCTCCGAAGAGAAACCCGGGTGGGAAATCGGATCTTTTGATGTGGGGTTCTTTGTTTTCTTCCAATTTGAAACGTGTATCGCCATTGTTGGAGGCTGCAAAAAGTGGAGAAGAAGCAGAAATGAGAAATAAGACGAGAGAAATGGTGGATGGCTTCATAGTTTTGATTTCATTTTGGATCAAGTGTAAATCTTTGTTTCCACTTTATCTTGTTACAATTCACTCTTTCTGTTTCTGTATAATGAAAAGGACAAACGACCTTGCAAAATGTTGAATTTTCTTTACGCTATTTCATGGTGTGTGGTGTATCGTAAGATTATAAGACTAGTAAATTGTCCGAAAGTCTCGTTGCTGTGTTAATATCTGACTTTTATTCTTTAAACTATTAAAATTATACTATTAAAATTATTATACTATTAAAATTATAGAAGTAGTTCTCAAACCTGACTTTTATTCCTTAAACTTTTAAAATTATAGAAATAGTTCTTCAACTTTCACTTTCATCTCATCTTAGGTCCTTGAGTTAGTCGGATGTCCATTATAAATTTCAATTAAACTTTTTAAAATGATAATTATGTCCCTAACTTTTAGTTTAATAAAAAATATCTATCTATCTCTTCTAATAAACGAAAATATTTTCAGATGAGGTGGCATCACCACAGCCCACCGTTAAATCACCACAATCCTCACAATCCTCACTTTTCACCAATTAAGGGCAAAAAAAAATGTTACTCACGCTATGCAATTTCAAACGCGCGGATCCTCCAATCGGATTCTTATAACCCGAACTAGGGTATTACCCGATACAGAATCATAACCCTCAATCTCTCTCTCGCTACGGTCTTCATCATCTCCTCAGTCCGCTCTCTGCAATCGCCGCCCCCTCAATCCTCAATCCCATAGTCTAATCGAACATCAAAACCCTAGCCACAAACTTCGTTCATTCGTTCTCTCCAAGCGTCGATTTTGATCGAACCGTACCTCAATGAGCTCATCATCGTCGTCGTTCATTCATGTTGTTTTCATTCAATTAGTTCATTCTTCAATCACTGTAAGTTTATTCATTCCTTTCCTATAACCTTTTGATTTTTTAACAAAGATTTATTGTAGCAAGTGATTGATTTTTTGGGTTTAAGTGCCTCTACGTGGCATTCCACAGTCGTCCACATAACCTCAATTTTTTTATTTGTCCTCTTTGTTCTATAAAGACCAGAGCCTCAAGATCTATATCCCAACATTTACAACTTTTTAATATAATTTTCATCAAATTTATAGTTTATATTTTTTTGGTTATTTGTGTTCTATATGGTGTGGATTTTGCAACAACGTTATGAAAATTTTGGTTTTCCTTTGAAATTGTTATTAAAATGTAAAGGAATTAATCATCTAATCTTCTTTTCGTAATCTATAATTAACAAGAAAGATAATCACATTGAGGCACACAAGTTGTCATCTGGACCATTTACTCTCAACATGGACCGATTGCCTTTATGGTACTTCTCATATTATTAGAGGTGACAAGATGAGTAGAAAAACATTATATGCTTTTAGATGGGAAATCGGCTGGTCTGGTGGGTTGGTTAACTCACTAAATGGGTCTGTTGATCTGCACTCATCTGTGTGTTAAATTTTATGATGAATATGGTTACAAAAACTACATTATTAGTGATTTTATCTTTCTTTAATAGACCAACTTTTAGGAGGTTTAACACATTTAAATGATTGAGTTCACAATCTGATTAACTGAATTCCAATTAATGTATTTTTCAAAATAATTTGATGATTTCAGGTGAAATAACGAGTAGTTATTTACTTATTTAGATAAATATTTATTGGAGCAATTCTTTCGAATGTATTACCGGATTCTGGTTTATTCTTACATCTACAGTCCTTGGTCACATTTGCCACGTTCAAGCACTATTTTCTACATTCAGTTTTTTAAAGCTATGTTAAAAATTATTGCAAAATGCAATCCTAAACATCCATTTAGTGATTATGTGATTACAACATATTTGACCCGTTAAAGCTAACTCGCTCTCCAAATGGGTTGACGTTATGAAAAGTTGTCGAGTTGAAATAACACTTTTCTTTTCTTTTTTCATGTCTATTCAGTTGGAATAATTAGTATGGATGATAAACCAAGCTACAGCCCCTCCCCAACCTGAAGCGGTCGCACTCGAGGACTCTCTGAAATGTTCTATACATGCTTAATTGTGGATTTGCACCATAGTAAAATAGAAAGGGAGCAGCATGCTTAATTGTGAACTTACAAATTTCTTAACAAACTTTATTAAATACTGTTTATTTCTAGGTTCTTGACAAAAAGGGGGAAAAGGGTTTACAGAACATTCACGTTTATAGCAGTGATTTAATATACTTTTTGTTAATGACTCCCGTTGTATGTTCTATAACAGAAACACCTTATATTAATTAAATAAGTTTCTGTTAATGATTTCTATGTTCTTGATATTAAGGGTGTAGAGCTAGAATACCAATGCTTTGTAAACACATTTGTAATTAGATACCACTATTACATATTTCATCATGCGTCTATTTAGGTCAATTATGTAAAATACTTGAAAGTCATCTGATGTTGTTCTAAATAGGAATCTCCACAAGAGATAGCAAAATGCGTTTTCATATCTATCTATCCTATTAATGTTTGTACATGTGTATGTTTATATCTGTGTATATATATATATATGATGTTCCTGCAGCCAATGTTTTAAAACCCGGGTCGAACCGGCCGGTTCAACCGGTTCAACCGGGGAACGGCCACCTTTCCGGTTCTTTAATGTCCGGTTTTTTAGGTTGAACCGACCCGCTTCGAACCGGCCGGTTTTCCGGTTCAACCGGTTTTCTGATTTTTTTTTTTTTTTTTAACTTTTTTTTTTTAATTATTTTTTAAAGTTTAAAACTTATATTTTCTTATGAAATACATATTTGATATTATTTTTGAGTGGATTATAATTGTATTTTAACTACTTTTGTTGGGATGTACAAGTTTATTAGCATTTTTATAAAAAAATATATATAAATCCCCTAACCGGTTCAACCAACCGGTCTAACCGGTCCGACCGGTCGAACCAGTCCAGGAAGGTTTTCCGGTTCAACTAAAAAACCGGTTTTTAAAACATTGCCTGCAGCTGAGAGCTTTGAGTTTACAGAAGTTGTGCAAAAGCATTCAGACTTTAGTCATACAATTGTCTAAATTTTCGTAAATTGGTTGAACAACTAATGGAGAGCCAAATTAATATCGATGATGGTTGATATTATATTCTTTCCTTCTTACTATATTTGAAGATATTGAAAATATTGATGGATACATTGAAATATGTTCAATAATTGTGTGCGCATTTGTGCAGCTCGCAGGTTTGTTATTTACTTCAGCAACTATTTCTATTGCATCTCCGGTATTAGGAACATGTATTTTTATTCATTTTGATTGTTATTTCTGTTTCAGCTACTTATAGATTGTGTTTTCATCCATTTGTCCTTATAAAAATGTATGTGTAAGGTGTTTAGTTTTTGAGAACGCTATTAATGGGTCTATTATGTCAAATTTAAGGTCTTTTAGTTAACGTGTACTCATACGAATGTATACACATCTCCTTTGACTTTCATTTTATGCTCTATGTTTGCAGAGGCATATTAGATTTCTGATAAGTTTGTTTGTCTAATTTACAGTTTGTCACAATTCTGGTGTGAGGTGCAGCAGGTAGGATTTTATTTTCTTTACTTACAATACGTAATGAATTTGATAATGGGGTATTGAAAAGTATATGTATTTTGAGCATTTTTTGGGTTCACCTCAACCTTTCTTAAAATATCCTCTACAAAATTGCTATCAGGTATTCTTCTTTAATTTAATTTGACTGATTAATGGGCTACTGAAAATCATATGTATTTTGAGGATCTTTTTGGTTTTTCTCAAGTCTTCTTATAAATTCTCTATAAAATTATTATTTTAATATAAATGAATTGGTTAAGGTGCTACATAAAAATTAAAATCGTATGTATTTTGAGGATCTTTTTTTATCTTTCTCAGGTCTACTTAAAAAATTCTCTACAAAATTGTTATTTTTGTGCATTGGAACATAACACATTTGAGTTTTTTCTATTTATTGTATGGCAGGTAAAAACAAATTGATGTTGTCTGCAGCACTTAAGCCTCAACTTCTATACTTTACTAGATCGATCTCACTAAATGCCTATGTAACGAATGTTCATGGCTAACCAAGTATCTTATAACTTATATGCTAACAATGATATGACTTCTAATTAGTTTTGCTTTCATTTTTAGATGATTTTTTTCAGATATTTTGTAAGGTTAATTAGGGAATTATGTAAATAAATTTGTGATTGCATTTAAACCGGATGCAACTTGATTCATCTTTAGTTTTGATGTTCTTTGTTGTTTTTATTTTGTATATTTTTAAATCTCAGCCGTGCGATAGCCATACGATGCACGTGAAGACTAGTTAAATTATATCAAAATCCTAGATAGACTTTTAGATTTCTCCAAACTTTTTTTAATCCAAATGAATTCACGTGTCTGAGCTCTCTCTGGTAGACCGACGAAGAAATTGAAAGAAACAAATGGCTTCAAGATAATTACATTGCTACGTTAAAAAAAATAATAACGAAAATAAAAATAAAAAAGTCACATCTTACTGGATTTCACTACCCGTGTGTTACGGAAAAGATAACACGGATACACAAAATAATTAATTGCTTTGCTACGTTGAATAATTAATAGAACAAATGACGTATTGACCCTACCATTCACAGGTAATCCTCGGTTTAAATACACCACTAACATGTTGTCGGAGTAGTTGAATCACAATTCACAAAAATACACAAAAGAAGAAAAAGAAGAAAAAAAAATCAGATGAATTACAAGTTTCTTCCATAAAATCTTTTATATAACATCCTTTCCAAATAATCTTTCTTTCCTTGATGCATTCTGATCGATAAGAACACTGTTATTTGTTAAAAATTTCTTATACCATCTTGCAGAAAGCTTTGGTACCCGAGTTAACGTTTGTCGATCGACATAGTATAACCCGAACCTCACATTGTACCCTTCCAACCATTCATAGCTATCCATCAACGACCAAACGAAATATCCCCGGACATCCGCGCCATCTCTGTTATATAAAATATATCATTCTTCAGATAATTGATAATGGTACCACTTTCGCTTTTCAAAATTCAAAGGTGTGACATAAATAAAGACTGAACCTCATAGACTTGGCTAAAGAAGCAAGATATGACTCATGGAACTCGACCCGTTTGACATCATTCAATAGCTTACTAACTCGTTGCTCCTTCAGGTCAGGTGAAGAGTAGCCTGCAAAAGAAGTAAAAATATGGAAGTAAGACCAATAACCTAGTCATAATTTGTTTGATCTAAAAACTATGACACTTACCATTTTCAGTAATAAACATGGGTTTGTTATTGTATCGAAGCTTGATAAGGTTAACGATCTCCTCCATGCCTCTAGGAACGACAAATAAATAGTCTAATCCGGTCTGTTTGTGCAATAAAGATTATCATTAGCTAAAACTCTAAAAGAACAAATGTTTCTGGACTAAATTAAGCCAAAAATCAAGATTTCCTACAGGTTCACCGATCAGCACACCATCACGCTCTACAACCTTCTCCACAAAACCTTGGATTGAAGAATTTCCGACTGTAGAACAACTAGAATTGGTACAATCCTTGCTGTATAAAGTTGAGTAATGGTTGATACCAATAAAATCAATACTGTTCTTCATAAACTTCTTTTCTTCAAGGGAGAAACTTGGTAATTTGCTTCCAAGATATTTGTGCATTTCTTCAGGGTAGTCTCCAAATACTACAGGATCTAGTGGCCTGTTTATGGTAAAAAATTGAACAACAAATCATACTTTATAAATATACATCTATATTGTTTCTCTAATCTCTACACCAAATAGAAATAGAGGGTAACGATGTGTACATCAGGTTTGGCATGTTTTGTTTCTATATATTAGTAACTATTAGATATTAAATTAATATTAGATTGTGGTTAATTAGTATGAGCCCACGGGCCCATTAGGAATCTAAGGTTTATTTCATTCTCTTACATGGTATCACAATTCAGAGCCTAAGCAATCCAAACCCTATTTTTCACCGTCGAGTTCGAACCCTAGACAGGGCGCCGTGCCGCCACCGTCGCCATCACCACCCTGTCCCAACTTCGTTTTTCTGGTTAGTTTCTTTTCTATTTTTCCAATTTATGTTCAAATAAAACTCCATTTTCGATTCAAAATTCCAACTGCTACTCTCAACAAAATCCTATTGCTACCATCGTTTTTTGCTTGTCTTCCTTTTGTTTGATTATATTATTCTTTTTTTTTGTTGTTCTTTTTAGATATACGTATTTGAGAAACCGCCGACCTTTTTTCCTTTTCCTTTTTGGATCTACGGATCCCATCTCTCGATCTACGGATCAAAGAGATTGCCGCCTGACCACGGTCACCGACCTTGCTTTATTTTTCTTTTGTTTTTAGATCTATGAATCTCAACTCTTGATCTACGGATACAAAAGACCGTTGATCACTAGCCTTGACACACTGTCATAAGACAACAGTCATTGGTTGTTAACTTATCTCTAATCAACCTTATTTCTCTTTCTAGGAGCCAAAAGTTCATGAACTACAGCCACATAAACCCAACAAAATTGGTGATAATTTTTTGAAGATCAATGACTTTAAAAGTCAACCGTGTCAAAATCACCCTACCAGCCACCTACTTTTTGAAGATCAGGACTATAAGTCAAAAGTCAATGCCACGAAAGCTATTTGAAGAATATGAATGGCAAACTCAAACGCAATATGGATTTATTAGAACATTTTGAGTCGAGCTAAGCATTTTTATCTTATTAGTATTGTTTCTTTTCTCATTTCCAGTCTTTAACGTCTGATTTTCTTTCGCTACGACTTCGGGGGAGTATTAAATATGAAACTTTTATTAGATTGTGGTTAATTAGTATGAGCTCCCGAGTCTATTAGGTATCTAAGGTTTATTTCATTCTCTATATAATATAACCTAGATTACAATAATATCATAAAGTCAATTCAGTTATTCAATAGTCTTAGAGTAACTAGGCGACATATATAAATTCAAGAATAGAATTTAAATTACCAGCCCATATCAAATGCAAATGCCCTTTTGGCAGCTTCGCGATCAAGCTCACTGTCCGTTAATGGTTCATACATGAAACAATGCACAACAAGTCCGATTAATCCACCTTGTTTAGGCTGCACATACAAATCCAATTGGCAAAGTTGACAATTAAGGTCAAACGGTCGAATCGAAAATGTCAATATTCATACTCTTATAACTAAGATAAGCATTTATAGATAATTAGTCAACGGTTAAAGTTTGTTGATTACCTGGAAATTTTCATGATATAGTTTGGCTGCCCTGCCATGGGCCAGCAACATATTGTGCATAGCGATGAGTGGCTCAACATCCGAATTTCCATGAAGACAATTACCAAAAGGCTCTGAACAACGGAATGGTGGAAACATCCCTAGTTCATAAGCCAGTTCTACGAACATGTTGGGTTCGTTAATTGTAACCCAGTACTTCACTCGGTCTCCAAAAGATTTAAAGCAAACTTCGGCCAAATACAAAAAGTCTTGCCTGCAGCAAGATACACATTACACATGAGCTAAGAACCATCTAAGGATTTAAAGTAATGAAAAAGACATGTCATTGTAGACATACTGCATTTCTGGGCTAAGCCAAGACCCGTATTTATCTTCAAGTTCTTGAGGGAAATCATTATGGTTAAGGGTCACAAATGGTTTGATTCCTGCATCATTTTAGTCAAAGATTAATGAATCAAGCTATCATATACAAAACACACACCTACCTTTAGGTAAAACAAACAGAACATCATAATTGACACTAGAGTTTTGAAGGGTGGTGTTGTCCCCACATCACCAATTCTAATCTCACACTAATTCTTTAGATAATTAAACTCAAACAACCGTTTGAAAGTAGATGGAAACGACTATTTAGCTATGACCTAATGTGACAAGTATGACATCAACCCTTATGTTCTGACCGCTTGGGTAAATATCTAACAGCCGTTTTTGGAAACATTAGTAGCAACTTTGCTTATAAGTTGCTGTTATAGACCAACCATGAGATCTCAATTCAAAAGACAAGACTGGTAAACGAGAGAACCCATTTGGCCTATAAACCCACACCTATTGCCCATACAACCGATGTAGGACAAGTTTGTTTCGATCCGTAACAGTGGCCAATTTAAGCGCCCGTTTGGTGCGTTGTTAAACCGTCGTTTGACACTTGGCATAAGCTTATGTTAGCCTTGTTAGGTAGACTAAATAAGCTAGTGCTCTATGGCTGAAATATCGAGCAAAATATGCAACCTAAAACATGCCACATAAGACGCACACTGTGATACCAAGTCATCAAAACATTGAAATTTTAAGAGGAGGTTAACTATTTTTAATGGACGTCTGTTTATTTCCAATATTCGAAAAAAATGGTTCATTATATGGAAAAAACGAAGTATGAATTATTATTGGCCAATAGGCTATTATTAAAATCCAATTTTCCTATATAAAGTTTGACTTTTAGCTCATAGAACCTTTGAGAATCAAATTGTCTATGATCTTGTTGTAGAAGATGATGCCAGCAGGGTTAACTTTACCAAACCTTCCTCCTGGTCAACAAAATGCAATTGGAAATACAAAATATCAGTCAACGTTGAAACTGTATTGGGCAACATTAAGAGGAATTTAGCATTAGATTGCATACTTGGAAGAATTCTGGTCCATGAAATTGAAAATCTATATGAATCTAGACCAAGGGAATGCATTGCATCAATGTCTCCCTGAGGTAAAAAAAAAAAAAAAACAAAAATATTCAAATGAGGAAAAAGCTATTTTTTGATCCAAAAGTGGAAAGAAACTAGATGTATAAGGGGCAGTAGTTGAACCAAAAACAGATGATAATGATCATCTGCAATGTCTCCATTCTCTCCATTGGAGGAGCCTGTGGAATGAGAAAATACATCCCAATTGCTTAGGGATTTAGCATCTTCATTATAAGCTCCTTCAACCTGCAAGAATTCAAGTTCTGGATGATGAATATATTTATGAATTTGAGCAAGAAAGGGGAAGAGATGAAGGGGGAGACTGACTTGGTACGCGGAAGTGGCTGCTCCGAAGAGAAACCCGGGTGGGAAATCGGATCTTTTGACGTGGGGTTCGTTGTTTTCTTGCAATTTGGAACGTGAATCGCCGTTGTTGGAGGCTGCAAAAAGTGGGGAAGCAGCAGAAATGAGAAATAAGACGAGAGAAATGGTGGATGATTTCATAGTTTTGAGTTCATACTGGATAAACTGGAAATCTTTGTTTCCTATATATATGCTTACAATTCACTATTTCCGTACAGTGAATCGGACCAACGAACTTTCAAATTGTTGGACTTTTCTTCTATTTCATGGCGTGTGGTGTAATATAAGCCGCTAATATTATTCAACTAGATTTTAGATTTTTTTTTTGAATGAGAAGAAAAATACTTTATTGAAAGTTTGAAATTAACTACGTACCAACAAGAAGCGACTACTAATTAAAGTTGCAATAAATTTTACATAATATAAGAAAACGACACAGATTTAATCCAATTTTCTCATTCTAACTTATACTTTGCTCCATATTTTAGACGTAGATAGTTGAACTTTTGACATCTTCTACGATTTGTTTCGGTTATGAATTCCATCATTTGAAAACCTTTTTGTTTCTATACTTCCAAAACCACCCGACCTATGACCATCTTTGCCAAGTGTTTTAATTAATTAATCAGATGTAGGGGCGTCAATTTATTATTTTTGTTCGATAACTTGTTGTCGTGTAAATGGTCGACTAAAACAATAAAATTGCTAAAACATAACTTTAAAAAATAAAAATACAAAGAGTGTGACGCGAACCACACAAAATTAGACACTTAGAAGGAACGTTATAAAATTATATATCTTCGATTTACAAGTTGATGAATAGTTTTAGATGGCAGATCTGTAATTTTTCTTTAACTTTGGGAAAATTTGATTTTAATGATCTCAACTTTTGAATATCAGTCCCAACTTTCAACCTTATTTTTTTTTTTGACCCTCCATTAAATTTATAACTTCGTTAAACATCTTATGACGTGACAGATGATATGTAATACATTTTATAACACCCTCATCCCATATGACAATTGATATCCCTCATTAGACGTTTAAAAAAGTTACAAAAAATAACGGAGGGTCCAAAAAAAAATTGAAAGTCGGGACCGCCGGACCGGTAGCAAGGATATTTAAAAGTGAGATTATTGTTGGCTAACAGTCAAAAGTTGAGATTATTAAATTCAAATTTTCCTTCTTAACTTTGAGGTTGTTTTTATTTGCTCGGGATAAGAGTTTGCTGCTAAATGCATGATAACCTAACCCCGTCCTTTTTTTTCTTCACCACGTTTTCTTCAACATGTCAATGGTAACCTTATCTAACCCAGTCCTTTCTTTTCCTCACCCACTACACCCTCCCATACCTGGCCATACCCTCTTCCCTGCCACTTTCTTTGAAAAAATCACGGGAATGATCATTGACTGGCCTTGATTTACGAAAATGGCCATTGAATTTTCATTCCACTCATTTTCGTGATTTACTCATTTTCGAGAGGTGAATTTAAAAAACTCATTTTATGATATGCTTTAAAGAACTACGCTAAGAAAGTCATGGATAAGTTTTATGATGTATTGGGGATTGAAAATGACATTATTAGTGGATCTTAAGGATAAACGTGTTAATGATAATATTGAATATGAAGTGTTTTTAGAGGACAATAGATTGGATAAGGATGCTAATTAATATCCTAGTTGGACAAATTGGTAGGTGTGTATTAGAGATGCGGATGTATTGTTGAGAAGGTGGCCTACTATATATTATAAATTAAGTATCTCTTTCATATTCTTTATGTCTTTTTCATGGGGTCTTTGTTTTTAATTATGACCACCGTGGGTTGTTGATTGTCTACATTTTTTAGGTTGTCTTTTCTTTTCTTGAATTCAGGCACCTCTTACTTCAAACATATACAATAGACACGTAAAACTTTATTATTTCAAATGAGTTATTTACTTTTGAAGCTTTTGTCCGGTTTTTCAGGCTACAAGTATGCAGTTGGTTGTGGTGTTAAGAGCAATGGCGTATTCATAAATGAAACATGATGAAGACGCCGATGAAGAAGATGGTGATGAGAGAGGGAAAGCTTGAGAGCCATTGGTTATCCGACAATAAAGTTTTTATGCATCGTACTGTTTTTTCGAATTGATGTTTTTTATTCAGTTTGTATGCATAATTGCCAGTTAATATTATCAACTTTTCTAAAAACTAGATAAGAGCATTTTTTTTCTCCATATTTTATGCATCTTGCATAAAGTAAGTGAGGATACCTTTGTGTGTGATGTATATTTTAGGTAGACTTAATCATGTAGTGGCATAGTTGGCTCATGAACTTGCAATAGTTGTTAACTTCTTCATTTCCTCTTTATATGTGTAAGATTAAGTTTATCTAAAATCTTCGAGTGTGTTGTTCACGAGTGCAACAAAGTTACAAACCTTGTTACAAAAACCAAAACTAGCACTGTCGTAACGTGCGGGTGGTCTCAACCTTGTTAAACTAATACAAACTAATAACAAGAAGAAATGAAAATGAAAAAATAATAATATAATAACAAGATGCCACTTGATAGTACCACAACATTCCACATGGCATGTATTATTCACTTGCTTTTGCAATTGTTATTATATATAACTAAATATTACTACACGCAAGTTACGATGGAGATAACACAGATACACAAAATATACGCATTGCTACGTTAAAAAAATTAATAAAGAAAATGAAAACAAAAAATTCATGTCTTACTAGATTTCACTACTCGCGTGTTACGGCGAAGATAACGCGGATACACAAACTAATTGTATTGCTACGTTGAAAAAAATAACAGAGAAAATGAAAACAAAAAAGTCATACGTAAATGTTACAAGTATTTTTTTTAACTATAATTCAAATCTCAAATATTGTGTTGCATGTATACAATTGTTTAACTTGTTATTTTTGTTTTATTTCATATATTGGACCTCCTTTTGGGCGCTAGGCTTTGATTTAATGAAGTTTTTGTTGGGTCTAGATAGCAGTCGGGTCGTCTACGTGGTTTGGAGTGGATTGGATATTATAGAAGAAGAATATGTTTTAGAGTTTTAGTAGTGGAGATATTTTTCCTTTAGCCGCTTACACACAAAGTTATGCTAGGGTTTCATTAGCGATTCTTGTTCTTCATTGTTCGTCTTGATTCCTTCTTATTTTTGTTCTTTAGATCAATACAATGATGATATGGTCGTTGTACATCTGTTGTTCTTTCGTTTGTATTTACTGAGAGTTGTGTTCTCAAGTCTATTTTTGAACCTTATATTCTTTGGGTTTATTCATTTTGGTTTGAGAAATCCATGTTAGACCCGATGATCTTGACATGGTATCAGAGATATGTTAGCTTTGATTATCATTGATTCTTTGACTCTGATGTTTTCGCGTTCATGAGGTTCTGAATTAGGGTTTTGTCGATTCAAACCCTAGAGTGTGATCACCGTCTCTGTGACTTGTTCTTGGTGTTGTCTGTTTGTTGTTTTCTTTAGTGAATGATCATTCTGTTGTTGGTGACGATTCGTGCTCTAGAAAGGAAGATCTTGCGAAGAACCTGCTGAACCAAAGAAATCGAAACCAATCACAACCGCGCATTTGAAAGGAAGATCTTGACATAATAGGGAGCCAAAACAACCACGTCACATTAGAAGCATGGGTTTAGGAGCATCATCACCACGGAGGGGATAAAACCCAGAAGTGAGAATCGATCTCACGGAAGCGAGTGGTTCTCGAGGGTTGAAGTATGGAGGTAAAAGACTCCAAGAGAGCAGATTAATAGATCATAGGTTTTCCGAGGGCTGCGGGAGGACAAGGTGACTTTCAATGGAGTCGCACAAGGCATGAGAGAGTTGCGAAAGTCGATTCGGTGAACGAGAGGAAGACCCGTTGCATCGTCAGGAAAAACTTTCTTAGGGTAATCCCCTGACGACTAGGATGTATTCGATTCCCCTTTGTTTAGTACTGACTCCCACAATTTGGACGAAGAATGCACGCGCTCTATACACAAGTATTTATGGGCTTGATGCAGGGCATGAGCTCCACTAGTTGGATTATCATCGAGGATCACTAGGACCTGGCCGTCCGGGTGGGGTTATGAATGATTTTCTTGAAGCGCACAGTTTTAGCAATAACGGTGGTAAAGATCTCGAAAATATGCTGGGATGAGAAGGAAAGGTTTGGAGGTGTTAAAGACGAATAATGCCGAGACACAGCGGTTAAGGGGTTTAAGCATAGCACGAACATGACTTAGGGTTCACGAAAGTTTAACTTTAAGCGAATACTTTTGACATTGGTACGCATGTGGAGTTATCTACTCGAGATATCGTAAAGTCAGAAACTCGTACACATGCAATCTCGTAAACATGTGGACTTGTAACTCGTAAATGTCCAAATCGAGTAGACTTCTAGACACGCATACGTTGAAGATACACAATCGAGCTTAAAAACGAAATCATTTAGAATGGATAACTTATTTTTTATTTTATTTTAAAATAGGTAGTCATATACATGTAGGTTCGTAGATTCGCTAATATGCTCATTTGTTGCCTCGTATGCATGAAATCCCGTAACTATGCAACTTGTAAACTTGTGAACCCATTAACGAGAACTCACCTAACATACACACAACGTTAAAGATAGCATGAGAGGGAAATGATTTTTAAAGAGACATGAACACATATCCCAAAACATAAAGGCATGATAGACATGGTCTGATAAGGTTTTAAACATCAACATAAAAAAAGTAAATGATTGCTTTAAATCTCAACAAAATCTAAACGATTACTAGACATCAACATAAGGTTCTTCAAACAACATCCGAGTTGAAAGCTCCGACAAGGGTTCCGCGATTAGCATAGCCGTTGACATGGGCGTTAACGGTGGCTAACAGGGGACACACATGAGGAAGGTGAGTGAGGTTTCCACAACGATAACAAACAACCGCAAGGGCAAAAGCAGACTGATGAGCAGCGAAATGAACAGGCGTTGGTGTCACAGATCGGGCCATCAACGGTTGGGCTTGGCTGGGAAGGCGACAAGTGTTCACGAGGTGACCGAGGCGGCCACAATTGTTGCATTGCCAACAAGGAGTATGAGCAAGGTGATGGCGATTGCATCGGTTGCACAGAGGATAAGGACCAGTGTACGGTTTCTTAGTTGGCGGAGCAACAGGACCCCATTGAGCAACGGGAGGACGATAAGTGGTGTCTAGCGACACTTTATTTCTTATCAATTCTATTGAAAATGCACCAACAAGAGTTTAAAATATATGTTGTTTTATTGGGTCTTTATAATTAGTGGGTTATGATGTAAATAAGCTTAAATTATTGCTAAATGCGAGCTATAACGAGCAACAAGTCAAACTTCATAATTATTTATTAGTTTTTATTTATTTTAAATTGAATGAAGATGTTAAAATAAAATTAATTAAATAAACTTTTGATGTTGTCGTGAATGAACAAGTTATTACAAGTTGACAACAAGTCTCCATAACTATTTTTATTAATATTAGCCTTTAGCTTGTAATTCACAACTCACAAGTTTATTTTTTTTATGTTTCTCGTGGACAACAGGAATGGAAGTCCTAAAACATGAATTGGGCTCAAAGGCCCATAACCAAATTTGAGCAGCAAATTAAAGAAGGCATACGAAGTTCAGAGGGGCAGCAGCCTCTTATGTATGACAATTCCTCCTTGGCTGCTGTTTGTTTTGGTACGAAAGTCAAAGCAACCAAGAGGGTGCACATTCTAGGTAGTAAAGGAATTGTGGTTCTTTCATTTTCTTTAGTATCTTTTCTAATATTATTTTGTATAACAATTCCTCCTTGGCTTCATTTTCTTTAATATTCTAAATTATTTTGTAAATTCCTCCTTGGCTGCTGTTTGTTTTGGCACGAAAGTCAAAGCAACCAAGAGGGTGCACATTTTAGGTAGTAAAGGAATTGTGGTTATTTCATTTTCTTAAATTTCTTTTCTAAATTATTTTGTATAACAATTCCTCCTTTGGCTGCTCTTTGTTTTGGCACGAAAGTCAAAGCAACCAAGAGGGTGCACATTCTAGGTAGTAAAGGAATTACGGCGAATGACCGATTCAGGATTATGAGGGGAAAGACATCATATAGAACATTTGAACATTTGAATTTGAGTATCACAAGACGATAAAATCAAATGAATCATAGGACATCAAGAATCATTAAAAGGCATAAAATTACCGACGCATAAAAATAAGAAATTAGATTGATTTGGTAAAACATAATGGAATGGTTCTCGTTTCTCTAATTTGGGAAACTACAACCGTGACTAATCTGAGTTATTTGTGGTTTCCTATCGATATTTGACATGTTTTGGTTTAATAGGTTTCGACATTATGTTCCTAGCCGTATGCAGAAATGGCCATTCGGTCATATTAGGTATCAAGGCATATTTTTGGTTTTTGTGATATGTGTCCTTTGGCTTGGTTGGAACCAAGATTAGCTTGTGTCGGTCGTAATGACACTAAGCCGAGTAAACGTACCTATGTTTTATTAGGTCAGGAGGATTATGGAGCTTAAGATAAGGACTTAAGCTTATAGTATCTAGGGCTGTAAACGAACCGAAATTTCATGAAATGTTCGTGAATTCGTTTGGGCGGGAGTTCGTTTGTGTTTGTTCGTTTACTAAATGGACAAACACAAACAAAAATCTTGTTCGTCTAGCTTAACAAACGAAAACGAAAAAAGTCCACGTTCGTTAAATGTGTTCGTGAACGTTCGGTAAGTGTGTTTGTGAACGTTCGTTTGTGTTTGTTCGTATTATCCGTTTGTGTTTGTTTGTTTGTAATATTACTAGCTTCAATAATATGTATTTTGGATTTAGATTGTTGTTTCTAGTATTTTTTTTCTTAAGTTTGATGACTCTCCTGTTTTATTTTGCCAAAATATGTAAGAATGCGTGTTTGTTTGTTTGGTAAATTTATGTTCGTTTGGTTTGTTAGGTTTGTTTGGTTTGTTTGTCTAGAAATGTAACAAAATAACAAACAAACACAATTAAAGTTCTTTGGTTAACAAACGGACACAAACAAAATATATTGTTCGGCTATATGTTCGTGTTCGTTCGGTAGTCCGATAACAGGTTAACAAACAAACACAAACATGTCTTGTTCGTGTTCGTTCGGTTCGTTAACAGCCCTTTAGTATCTCCATGTTTAAAATCTAACATTGTGGTCAAGGTGAGTCCGTTATGCCTCTCCTTTTTAAATGTATTTTGAGGTTGTATACGGGCTTTTGAGTATATATTTTTATGATAAACAAAGAATGTGTTGTATATATATATATATATATATATATATATATATATATATATGTTAGAATGTATAAGTTTAGATTGTCGGGATAGGGGGCACTTGTGGTCTCACTTGATTAAGATTTGACTCTGTAAGAACTACATTTCTAATATGCACTCGTGTTTATCAAACTGTTATTGAGTCACTGGATAGGACTCACCAAACAACGTTGTTGATGTATTTTAGCTTCTATTACAGGTAAGTGAAATATGGGCAACACCACTTGGTAACACAGGTGGAATCTAGATTTTCAAGATGCTAGTCGGGCTAGGAGCCCGGTTGGCTAGTAGTTTATTCGGATAGTTTATATATTGATTATGTAAACCTTATTTTCTTCTTAGGATTATCATGGGACCTATATTTATAAATGTAGAACCGGCATTATCTTAGTTAGACGTGTCTGTGTATATCTGTTTTGCTTCCGCATGTTTCGGTATGGTGTGACAAATTCACGATAACATCGTCTCAACCCTTGTGGGGTATCAGCTTTGGGTATCGTCTCCAGATAGTACAACTGAGAATGAAGCTTCAAAATCTGTTTTTCGTTTTCTTATACTAGGGCAGTATTGGATAGAAGAGATATACATCATCTTTTAGGATACTCTAGCATAGTTTTAGGTAACACTAACATGCCATGTGTTTGATTGATAACATTTAAAGTAGATAATACTAAATTTAGTATTTAGAGATCTACTAATTAAAAGTAGAAAATGAATAAGCAAAAGCCATAAATAATTTCAGTGCTACAAAGCTTATAACATCTTTGTTGAATATCCTTCTCTCTTCATACTTTAGCATCTGTAATTTCAGTGTTGTTTGTCAAGAAATTCTTATACCATCTTGCAGATAGTTTAGGCATCCGAGTTAGCGTTTGTCGATCGACATAGTGTAACCCGTACCTCACCTTGTAACCTTGCAACCATTCGTAGCCATCCATCAACGCCCACACGAAATATCCACGTACATCTGCTCCCCCTCTGTTATTTCAAACAACATTTCTTCAAATACTCGATCAACCACGCACCCTTCGACTTTTGAAGTCGAACAGGCAAATTTCAAAATTCAAAAAGGATATGAATCAAGATTGTAAAGCAAACCTCATAGACTTGACTAAAGAAGTAAGGTATGCCGTATGGTATTCAACTCGCTTGACGTCATTCACGAGCTCATCGACTCGTTGCTCATGCACGTCAGGTGAAGAATACCCTGCGAAAAACATACATATATAGAAATGATGCAAGTAAATAATCCTTAATTTGTCAAAATCCAAAAACGATGACCCTAATTACCATTTTCAGTAATAAACATGGGCGTGTTATTGTATCGAATTTTGATAAGGTTGACAATCTCTTCCATGCCTCTAGGAACAACATAAGATCCTTCTACCGCGGTCTACTTTGCAATAAACATAAGTGTCATTATATCAACAAAACATTATTAATTAAAGATTGTATTTCAGTAACTTCCTACAAGGTCACCGATTAGCACGCCATCGCGCTCTCCAACCGTCTCCACAAATCCTCGGATTGCACGATTCCCAGTTGCAGAGCAACTAGAATTCGTGCAGTCCTTGGCGTATATAGACGAATAATGGTTTATGCCAATAAAATCAATACTATTCTTCATAAATTTCTTTTCATCAGGGGAGAAAGTTGGTAAATCACTTCCAAGATACTCCTTAACTTCTTCTGGGTACTCTCCAAAGATTGAGGGATCAAGTGACCTGTTTAAGGTAAGATGATCATATGTATGTTTCTTGCGTTCTTCTATAGAATACACATTTTAAAAATTACCAGCCGATATTGAAAGCGAACGCCCTTTTGGATGCTTCTCGATCAAGCTCGCTATCTGTTAGTGGTTCATACATGTAACAATGCTCAATTAGCCCTATTGAACCATGTTGTTTAGGCTGCAAAACAGAACCAAGAAGTCAGGTTGACAAATAAGATCAAATGGCCAAACTTTAAAAACTAAAAACTGATGCTCAAAATTGCCTGGAAATTTTCATGATATAGCTTTGCTGCCCTGCCATGGGCTAACAGAATATTATGCATGGCAATGATAGGCTCCATATCTGAATTCCCATCAAGACACGTCCCGAAAGGCTCTGAACAACGACCTGGTGGAGCAATTCCCATTCCATAAGCTATATCGACGAAAAATCTTGGCTCGTTGATCGTGATCCAATATTTCACTCTGTCTCCAAAAAACTTGAAACAAGTTTCTGTGAAATATAAGAACTCTTCCCTGAAAGTAACATAAAAAAAGACACCTGATAAGCTAATGAAAACATGGAGGAAATGAGACGGAAAATGGTTGTAGACATACTGCATTTCAGGGTTTAACCAAGACCCGTATCTGTCCTCAAATTCTTGAGGAAACTCTATGTGATGAAGGGTCACAAATAGTTCAAATCCTGCATCATTTAATCAAGATTCATAAACCATCATCACAGTTTACACATGTACAGTTTTGTAGTTTGGGAAGGTGCTTAAAAATTTTGCTTAAAAGTTGAATATTATCATCTTTAAAAGGGAGATTTTCTTGCTACTAAACATGATACTTGAATCTTGGATTTAAAGCCGCCAATCAAAAATATTAGTATCCTGCATATGTGAGTCTAGTCACCTTTGCGTTTAGTTTGACTTGCATAAAACAAATGTATAAACATGATACTTGAATCGTAGATTTTAAACCCCCAATCGAAAATATCAGTATCCTGCATATGTGAGTCTAATCACCTTTGCGTTTAGTTTGACTTGCATAAAACATATGTATATATACTAGATTTTAATCTTTGTCGCGTGTTACGCCGGCAACCGTATAAGGCGACATCAAATTGACGCTAGAACTTGAAATGTCTGCCAAAATAGTTTGAATCAAGTAAAAAATGTTACAAAATATAAGATGTTTTAATGCGTGATGCGATGTCGGCAAAATATCAATTAAAACTTTAATGGAAATACAAGTTAAGAAAAAAAATCAAATATAGATTCGTAAAGAGAAAATAAAAGATACGTTTATTAAAAAAGGATTAAATAAAGTAACAATTGAAGGTTACAAAATAAAACATGTTGTGACGCTGCCTGCAACATTATCATAATATAATTTAAAACTTTAATGAAAATGCATAACAAACGTTTTGAATTACGTATCAAAACAAATTAAGAAATAGAATGTTCAAATATAGATCGGTAAATAGAAGTTTTCTTTACTATGTTTTACTATTTTACTATGTTGGGATGAAAAACAATAAATTAAACCAATGTTTTAAAAACCGGTTCAACCGGTCCGGTTCAACCGGTTCAACCGCCAACCGGTCATCATACCGGTTTTTTAATCTCTCGGTTTTTTGGACATAACCGGACCGTTTTGAACCGGGCGGTTTTCCGGTTTTTTTCCGGTTTTTTCCGGTTCAACCGGTTTTCTGACAATTAAATTTTTTTTTTTAATTTATTGTTATTTTTTATTATTTTTTAAAGTTTAAAATTTATATATTCTTATGAAATACCTATTTGGTATTATTTTTAGTGGATTATCATTGTATTTTAACTATTTTCGTTGTGGTGTACAAATTTATTAACATTTTTATAAAAATATATATATAAATCCCCTAATTGGTTCAACCGGCCGGTCTAACCGGTCCGAACGGTCGAACCGGACCCAGAAAATTTTCCGGTTCAACTAAAAAACCGGTTTTTAAAACATTGAATTAAACAAAATGGGCAGAAACGACAAAAAGTCAACCAGGAGCTTTGGTTGACTTGGTGTAAATGAATGTACTGTAGAAAATTATTAAACAGTTAACTCAAAGTGGGGTCTTCATTGATTACTTTAAAACAAGTGAAGACATGATTAGCTGATAATGACTGATTTTAGAGGGTCACATAAACCAAAAGTTCTCACTTTTTTTCTTTCTTTCTGGAGAAATATATTCGGGCGGAAATTTCTGGTACCTTTAAGAATTAGATTGTCTATTATCTTATTGTAAAACATGATGCCGGCAGGATTGACTTCACCAAACCTTCCTCCTGGTAATTAAAATTCAAGAAAAGTAAGCTAATATGAAAAGAGTATTGGAAAATTTAAACTGATTGTAAGATTGGACCGGATACTTGGAAGAATTCTAGCCCACGAAATTGAAAATCGGTATGCTTTGAGACCAAGGAGATGCATCAACTCAATGTCTCTCTGTAATATAGGTATCAAAATTTAATTATTAAAGAAACTCTTGTTGAATCTTGATATAAATAAATAAATAAAATAAAAAAAAGGTGACTAGTAATGAACCAAGAACATATGGTAGTGATCATCAGCAATATCTCCATTCTCTCCATTGTCTCCACAACCATGGGAATGACAAAAGACATCCCAAGTG
>JBCNJP010000007.1:126902839-126942774 GCA_039602395.1 Deinandra increscens subsp. villosa
AGATACATTGAAATATGTTCAATAATTGTGTGCATTTGTGCAGCTCGCAGGTTTGTTATTTACTTCAGCAACTATTTCTATTGCATCTCCGGTATTAGGAACATGTATTTTAATTCATTTTGATGGTTTATTTCTGTTTCAGCTACTTATAGATTGTGTTTTCATTCATTTGTCCTTATAAAAATGTATGTGTAAGGTGTTTAGTTTTTGAGAACGCTATTAATGGGTCTATAATGTCAAATTTAAGGTCTTTTAGTTCACGTGTACTCATATGAATGTATACACATCTCCTTTGACTTTCATCTTATGCTCTATGTTTGCAGAGCATATTAGATTTCTGACAAGTTTGTTTGTCTAATTTACAGGTTGTCATAATTCTGGTGTGAGGTGCAGTAGGTAGGATTTTATTTTCTTTACTTACAATACGTAATGAATTTGATAACGGTGTATTGAAAAGTATATGTATTTTGAGCATTTTTTGGGTTCACCTCAACCTTTCTTAAAGTTAAAATATCCTCTACAAAATTGCTATTAGGTATTCTTTTTTAATTTAATTTGACTGATTAATGGGCTACTGAAAATCATATGTATTTTGAGGATCTTTTTGGTTTTTCTCAAGTCTTCTTATAAATTCTCTATAAAATTATTATTTTAATATAAATGAATTGGTTAAGGTGCTACTGAAAAATCGAAATCATATGTATTTTGAGGATTTTTTTGATTTTTCTCAGGTCTACTTAAAACTCTCTACAAAATTGTTATTTCTGTGCATTGTAACAGAAGACATTTGAGCTTATTTTTTTATTATTGTTTGTATGACAGGTAAAAACAAATTGATGTTGTCATCGATCTCAGTAGATGCCTATGTAACGAATGTTCATGGCTAACCAAGTATCTTATAACTTATATGCTAACAATGATATGACTTCTAATTAGTTTTGCTTTCATTTTTAGATGATTTTTTTTTTTAAATTTTGTAAGGTTAATTAGGGAATTATGTAAATAAATTTGTGATTGCATTCAAACCGGATGCAACTTGATTCATCTTTAGTTTTGATGTTCTTTGTTGTTTTTATTTTGTATATTTTTAAATCTCAGCCGTGTGATGCACGGGTATGAAGACGAGTTAAATTATATCAAAATCCTAGATAGACTTTTAGATTTCTCCAAACTTTTTTTAATCCAAATGAATTCACGTGTGTGAGCTCTCTCTGGTAGACCGGCGAAGAAATTGAAAGAAACAAATGGCTTCAAGATAATTACATTGCTACGTTAAAAATATAATAACGAGAAATAAAAACAAAAAAGTCACATCTTACTGGATTTCACTACCCGTGTGTTTCGGCAAAGATAACACGGATACACAAAATAATTAATTTCATTGCTACGTTGAATAAATAATAGAACAAATGACGTATTGACCCTACCATTCACAGGTAATCCTCGGTTTAAATACACCACTAACATGTTGTCGGAGTAGTTGAATCACAATTCACAAAAATACACAAAAGAAGAAAAAGAAAAAAAAAATCAGATGAATTACAAGTTTCTTCCATAAAATCTTTTATATAACATCCTTTCCAAATAATCTTTCTTTCCTTGATGCATTCTGATCGATAAGAACACTGTTATTTGTTAAAAATTTCTTATACCATCTTGCAGAAAGCTTTGGTACCCGAGTTAACGTTTGTCGATCGACATAGTATAACCCGAACCTCACATTGTACCCTTCCAACCATTCATAGCTATCCATCAACGACCAAACGAAATATCCCCGGACATCCGCGCCATCTCTGTTATATATAAAATATATCATTCTTCAGATAATTGATAATGGTACCACTTTCGCTTTTCAAAATTCAAAGTTGTGACATAAATAAAGACTGAACCTCATAGACTTGGCTAAAGAAGCAAGATATGACTCATGGAACTCGACCCGTTTGACATCATTCAATAGCTTACTAACTCGTTGCTCCTTCAGGTCAGGTGAAGAGTAGCCTGCAAAAGAAGTAAAAATATGGAAGTAAGACCAATAACCTAGTCATAATTTGTTTGATCTAAAAACTATGACACTTACCATTTTCAGTAATAAACATGGGTTTGTTATTGTATCGAAGCTTGATAAGGTTAACGATCTCCTCCATGCCTCTAGGAACGACAAATAAATAGTCTAACCCGGTCTGTTTGTGCAATAAAGATTATCATTAGCTAAAACTCTAAAAGAACAAATGTTTCTGGACCAAATTAAGCCAAAAATCAAGATTTCCTACAGGTTCACCGATCAGCACACCATCACGCTCTACAACCTTCTCCACAAAACCTTGGATTGAAGAATTTCCGACTGTAGAACAACTAGAATTGGTACAATCCTTGCTGTATAAAGTTGAGTAATGGTTGATACCAATAAAATCAATACTGTTCTTCATAAACTTCTTTTCTTCAAGGGAGAAACTTGGTAATTTGCTTCCAAGATATTTGTGCATTTCTTCAGGGTAGTCTCCAAATACTACAGGATCTAGTGGCCTGTTTATGGTAAAAAATTGAACAACAAATCATACTTTATAAATATACATCTATATTGTTTCTCTAATCTCTACACCAAATAGAAATAGAGGGTAAGGATGTGTACATCAGGTTTGGCATGTTTTGTTTCTATATATTAGTAACTATTAGATATTAAATTAATATTAGATTGTGGTTAATTAGTATGAGCCCACGGACCCATTAGGAATCTAGGGTTTATTTCATTCTCTTACATGGTATCACAATTCAGAGCCTAAGCAATCCAAACCCTATTTTTCACCGTCGAGTTCGAACCCTAGACAGGGCGCCGTGCCGCCACCGTCGCCACCACCACCCTGTCCCAACTTCGTTTTTCTGGTTAGTTTCTTTTCTATTTTTCCAATTTCTGTTCAAATAAAACTCCATTTTCGATTCAAAATTCCAACTGCTACTCTCAACAAAATCCTATTGCTGCCATCGTTTTTTGCTTGTCTTCCTTTTGTTTGATTACTCGAAGAAAAAAAAGAAATCAAGCATTATTTTGATTTTTGTTCGCTTGCTCTAGGTGCAACTTCTTTGATTTTCTATTTAAATATGGAAGCTGTATACCGAATTGTTTCTTTTTTTTTCTTTCGGAATCTTCATCTCATGCTCTTCACATTATCAGCTTTTTTCATCCATGATTATGTTGGTTCATTCATGAATTAAGGCTTCTAAATTATCTTGGATTGTACGTGGTCTACTTTCTAATCTCAAACTACAGTTTGATTATATTATTCTTCTTTTTTTGTTGTTCTTTTTAGATATAGGTATTTGAGAAACCGCCGGCCTTTTTTCCTTTTCCTTTTTAGATCTACGGATCCCATCTCTGGATCTACGGATCAAAGAGATTGCCGTCTGACCACGGTCACCGACCTTGCTTTATTTTTCTTTTGTTTTTGAATCTATGAATCTCAACTCTTGATCTACGGATACAAGAGATCGTTGATCGCTAGCCTTGACATACTGTCATAAGACAGCAGTCATTGGTTGTTAACTTACCTCTAATCAACCTTATTTCTCTTTCTAGGAGCCAAAAGTTCATGAACTACAGCCACATAAACCCAACAAAATTGGTGATAATTTTTTGAAGATCAATGACTTTAAAAGTGAACCGTGTCAAAATCACCCTACCAGCCACCTGCTTTTTGAAGATCAGGACTATAAGTCAAAAGTCAATGCTATGAAAGCTTTTTGAAGAATATGGATGGCAAACTCAAACGCAATATGGATTTATTAGAACATTTTGAGTCGATCTAAGCATTTTTATCTTATTAGTATTGTTTCTTTTCTCATTTCCAGTCTTTAACGTCTGATTTTCTTTCGCTACGACTTCGGGATAGTATTAAATATATATAAATAATGGTTATTAAGGAAAACACGGCTACAACTCAACATGAAGTACAAGGAAGGCGGGCAACAAGCTGCGCCGCCAACCCTTTCTGAATCGCAAAGCCTAACCGAGTGAAAACCACATTCAAACCACTAGGAATCGCCACGTTCCCATGCATAACCTTCTGGACCCTGCTCAAAGTTTCCACAGCTTCCGGGGCAAGGTATCCGAAGGTATCAAACGCGAAAGGCACAAACACATGTTGGTTCGCCAGACACGCCTCCTCATGTTTGCGCACCTTCCCTGCAGCAGCATTCGTGGCAGCCTGGCCAGCCCGAAAACCAGAGCCCTTGAATCCCACGAGAGGGGAAACCCCCGTAAGGTCGACACAGGCGTGCTTCCCATGTTGCCACCCAAAGACAAGGACATCCGCCGGCCGAAGGGAGGAACGCCCGTCCGCTGGGTCCGACAAGAAATTAACCGGGGCTTCCTTCTTTGCAGATATCCCGGCTCTTCTGAAAATGTCGAATAAGACGTCCCGGACCAGGTCATGTCGGTATTTGAACCCGGGTAGCTCTTTGCAATGGACCGCATGTTCCCCATAAGCATCCAAGCATGCCTTGCTGCACACTGGGCACCTCTCATCATCCGGGTACAGGGGGATCATAAGCCGATATTTAAGAATTGCCCGATACTCGACTGGCGACATGTGCTGCCCCAGCCCATCGATGGGGAGGGCCAAAAGAAAATCTTGAGCATGCGGTTGGCGAAGGCATTCCCACACCGCCTTTTCCCTGGCAGACATCCCAAAGGCAGCTTCCATCTCTCCCACGACTTTACTAAAAAGGACATTCGCCAAAACATGTTGGGCTTTGGGTGGGGCGGTGTCCTTGTTAGAGAAACCGCTAAGATCAAAGCCCGGAATAAAGTCACGGAGGCCAGCTAACGCACCCGTGTACGCCGCGTCCATAGGGCACACCCCACACTCCCGCAGGATATGGTCTTGGAGCTCCCAGGATTGGGCCCTCGAGGCCACGAAAGTGTAGGAGGAGGCCTCGACAGCCGAGTAGACCCCAAGCCCGCCCAGCTTGATGGGCAGAGAGGCAACCCGCCATTGGAGGTCCCCAAAGAAAGGCCCACTACACACGACAATATCTTCAATGGCCGCGCGAAGGTCATTGTCAAAAGCCACCGCAGCCTGAACCACATGAAGGGGGGGGGGCAGGTTCTGAGGCCGAAGGAAAGCTTGGCGATACCCATACACGAACGAAGCAGGAGGAGGGCGCATTGGGGATCACCAAGTTTGGGGAGGAGGCGCATAAGATCAGCAGCTCTACTGGCCCTCCTCAAAGCCAGCCCTTGGATAAACTCCCCATCGTTGCTGACCGCTCCGCCTAATAGCTTTACCCCTAAGGTCGGCCTGCTGATGCCAATAGGGAAAAGCCCCGGGGAGACCTTCCTGCCGTCACAACTCGGCCAGAAAAGTTCGGTCTTCTTAATATTAAGGTCCAGCCCTAACGGAGGACCCATAACCTTGATGATTTCGAGGGCCCTGGCAACCTCTTCAACATCCCCAATGATCGTGCCATCATCGAGATACCAAGCTTGTAAGAGGAGGCGGCAGGTACCCTGGATGTGATGGACAAGGGGGTGAAGGACCAGGGCAAACAGGAGTGGGCCCAGCGGGTCCCCCTGCTGAACCCCCGTAGTGGCCCAAATGTGATCGTCCCCCAGGTAAAGACGGGCCGGCTGCCCGTATAAGAAATCCACCCAAGGCGAGATAGACGGGCACCTCAGCCGAACCTCGCGCAGAAGGGAAGAGCGGTCGACAAGATTAAAGGCATTGGCAAAGTCCACGGTGAGCATGGCAAGGGATCCGTCGGACTGCCGGGCATCCAGGAGGCGGTTGACACTATGCAAGATAGCCTCAGCCCCGTTGGGGACACCGACCCCGAACTGGAAGTCTTGGAGGTATTGAGTCATGTCCTTAGCAACACCCCTCATGGCGATTTTCGAAACCAGACGTCGCCAGATAGTGCCCACCGCAATAGGCCGGATCCCATTATCAGGCTTTAAAAGCGGCGTGAGGGGCGCCGACGCAACGAATTCCGCAAGGCAGACAGGGCACCTCCCCCCCAGCCACAAGTTAACGACCGAGGCCATAGCATCCAAAAGGTCGTTGGCAGTGGCCGATCCTTCCCCACAGAGACTGTCCAAAAAGTGTTGAGCCCTCAGCCCGTCCCTACCGCAAGAAGTCCCTTTAGGAAACGACTTAATGCCGTCGAGAACCCGGTCAGCGGTAACAACCAGCGCGGGCTCAGCAAAGGGGTCAATAGGCACGGAGGGGCTCGGGCGAGACGGGTGCTTGGCAACCAAAGCACGAAAGGTTTCGTCGTTGTATGGCGCCACCCCGGAGGAGGATAGCACCTTCACAGCAGCAGTAAAATGTCCATCCGCGACCTTCCGGAGACACCGCTTGACGTTAGGGGCGACTAGGTCGCCCTTAACATTATCAGCCTCAATGCGCGAGGCCCCCACATGTCCCCCCCCCGGGAGCGTTCAGAAGGCGACCAACCAACAGTTCGATCCCGTCGTCCCCCTCCCCCCAGGCGGATAATGAAGACATGATGGAGCGACACTGCAAAGCCTTCCGGTTCCCAGAGCGACATTCCTGTCGACTCTGGGGTTTAAAAACCTGCAGCGTGCACCGCGGAAGGAGAAGAAGACGCACCCAGGCGGCCACAGAGCCAGGCCGCCCCGCCACCGCGAGGAGAGCATTCTTAAGGGCTTGAGAGAAAGCCATGCGACAGCTGCGCGGGATACTCTTAACGGTAGTACAACGGGCCCGGAAAACACGATCAAGGAGGCCCACATCCACTAAGAAGGAGGACGTGGGAGAGCTCAAATCGACAGGGTGTTGGGGCGCTGGGATCCCCACAAGGTGGGTACCCTCACCCCCGTCGGGGGTAACGCACCGGACGATGCCGTCAGGGTGGTGGCACCCACGACTCAAGGCATGAATCCTCATACACCTGCCACACAACCACACACCATGGCATTTTAAGGCACCGTCGAAGGCCAGAAACATATCGAGGTCAGAAGACAATGCCCCTCGCACAGATATCTGACGATCTTCAGAAGAGAGGTGAAGGGTTTTGAGGTGGGCGATGAGACGGGAGATGCCCTTAGCGCCGACATCCCCATCGGGGCAACAGTGAAGGGAGCGAAGAGGGCAGCGGACACCACCCGAGCCAGGTACTGACACGGAACCCATAAAGGAGAAAAAGGGAAGGAAAAGGAAAAAGGAGAAAGGAAAGAGAAGCCGGGAACCCGCCACCGAGCTGGAGCGGGCCGCGACCCACCGGGGGGGCTAAGACAGCACCCACCGGGGAGCCAACCGGGGGTTGGCAAGGTTGGGAGACAGAAAACAAAAATCTACATCCCGGGCGGTCACGAGAGGGGACGGGTACCTAATAACCGATCAAACGGCGGACCAAAAGAGATCCGGACCAGAACCGGCGGTTGGCGCACCAGGCTCGGACCCTAGCCGGCGGACCAGGCGGACCAGAATTTCCGGCGGACCAGGCCTTTCCGGCGGACCAGAAAATTCCGGCAGAAAAGAACCCTCCGGCGGATCAGAATTTCCGGCGGACCAGAAATAGCCGACGGGTCAGACTCCTCCGGCGGACCAAAACCGCCGTACCACCAGTTTTGAACTGGTACGGCGACCCGTTAACAGCGGTGGTCCGCCACCTGCAGGTGGCAGGCCAGCAGCGGGGTTAGCGGCGGCAGGGGGGACGGCGGGAGAGGGGGGCGGAGGGAGGAGGGAGGCCGAGGAAACCAGAGGAGGAAGAGGGAGGAGGCAGGCGGAGGAGGAAAGAAGAGGGCGGCGGCGGCGGAGGGCGAAGGAAAGAAGAGGAAAGGGAGGAAGGGAGCCCGAGTCCATTAGGTATCTAGGGTTTATTTCATTCTCAATATAATGTAACCTAGCTAGATTATCAATAATATAATAAAGTCAATTCAGTTATTCAATAATCTTAGAGTAACTAGGGGACATATATAAATTCAAGAATAGAATTTAAATTACCAGCCCATATCGAATGCAAATGCCCTTTTGGCAGCTTCGCGATCAAGCTCACTGTCCGATAATGGTTCATACATGAAACAATGCACAACAAGTCCGATTAATCCACCTTGTTTAGGCTGCACATACAAATCCAATTGGCAAAGTTGACAATTAAGGTCAAACGGTCGAATCCAAAATGTCAATATTCATACTCATTTAACTAAGATAAGCATTTATAGATAATTAGTCATCGGTTAAAGTTTGTTGATTGCCTGGAAATTTTCATGATATAGTTTGGCTGCCCTGCCATGAGCCAGCAACATATTGTGCATAGCGATGAGTGGCTCAACATCCGAATTTCCATGAAGACAATTGCCAAAAGGCTCTGAACAACGGAATGGTGGAAACATCCCTAGTTCATAAGCCAGTTCTACGAACATGTTGGGTTCGTTAATTGTAACCCAGTACTTCACTCGGTCTCCAAAAGATTTGAAGCAAACTTCGGCCAAATACAAAAAGTCTTCCCTGCAGCAAGATACACATTACACATATCATAAGCTAAGAACCATCTAAGGATTTGAAGTAATGATAAAGACATGTTATTGTAGACATACTGCATTTCTGGGCTAAGCCAAGACCCGTATTTATCTTCAAGTTCTTGAGGGAAATCATTATGGTTAAGGGTCACAAATGGTTTGATTCCTGCATCATTTTAGTCAAAGATTAATGAATCAAGGTATCATATACAAAACACACACCTACCTTTAGGTAAAACAAACAAAACATCATAATTGACACTAGAGTTTTGAAGGGTGGTGTTGTCCCCACATCACCAATTCTAATCTCACACTACCTCTTTAGACAATTAAACTCAAACAACCGTTTGAAAGTAGATGGAAACGACTATTTAGCTATGACCTAATGTGACAAGTATGACATCAACCCTTATGTTCTGACCGCTTGGCTAAATATCTAACAGCCGTTTTTGGAAACATTAGTAGCAACTTTGCTTATAAGTTGCTGTTATAGACCAATCAGGAGAACTCAATTCAAAAGACAAGACTGGTAAACGAGAGACCCATTTGGCCTATAAACCCACACCTATTGCACATACAACCGATGTAGGACAAGTCTGTTTCGATCCGTAAAAGTGGCCAATTTAAGCGCCCGTTTGGTGCGTTGTTAAACCGTCGTTTGACACTTGGCATAAGCTTATGTTAGCCTTGTTAGGTAGACTAAATAAGCCAGTGCTCTATGGCTGAAATATCGAGCAAAATATGCAACCTAAAACGGCCTTTAAATCTTTAATGGCCTTTGCAGACAGTATGGAATTAGATTGCAGATGGTACGGTATAGCGGGCCACATTTTGAATCGCATAACTAAAAACATTATATATAAAATTTGAGTTTCAGCTCATAGAACCTTTGAGAATCAAATTGTCTATGATCTTGTTGTAGAAGATGATGCCAGCAGGGTTAACTTTACCAAACCTTCCTCCTGGTCAACAAAATGCAATTGGAAATACAAAATATCAGTCAACGTTGAAACTGTATTGGGCAACATTAAGAGGAATTTAGCATTAGATTGCATACTTGGAAGAATTCTGGTCCATGAAATTGAAAATCTATATGAATCTAGACCAAGGGAATGCATTGCATCAATGTCTCCCTGAGGTAAAAAAAAACAAAAATATTCAAATAAGGAAAAAGCTATTTTTTTGATCCAAAAGTGGAAAGAAACTAGATGTATAAGGGGCAGTAGCTGAACCAAAAACTGATGATAATGATCATCTGCAATGTCTCCATTCTCTCCATTGGAGTAGCCTGTGGATTGATAAAATGCATCCCAATTGCTTAAGGATTTTGCATCTTCAAGATAAGCTCCTTCAACCTGCAAGAATTCAAGTTCTGGATGATGAATATATATTTATGAATTTGAGCAAGAAAGGGGAAGAGATGAAGGGGGAGACTGACTTGGTATGCGGAAGTGGCTGCTCCGAAGAGAAACCCGGGTGGGAAATCGGATCTTTTGACGTGGGGTTCTTTGTTTTCTTCCAATTTGGAACGTGTATCGCCATTGTTGGAGGCTGCAAAAAGTGGAGAGGAAGCAGAAATGAGAAATAAGACGAGAGAAATGGTGGACGATTTCATAGTTTTGAGTTCATGGTGGATCAATTGGAAATCTTTGTTTCCTATATATATGCTTACCATTCACACGATCTTTCTGTACAGTGAAAAGGACGAACTTGTTGAACCTTTCAAATTGTTGGACTTTCTTCTATTTCATGGTGTGTGGTGTAATAGAAGCCAATAGTATAATATTATTTAACTAGATTTTAGATTTTTTTTTGAACGAGAAGAAAAATACTTTATTGAAAGTTTGAAACAACCAAGAAGAAGCTACTACTAAGGCTTTTCGTAGTGGGAGGTGGTGATGGCGCTATGGCGCCCCCTATAGCGCCCCACCGTAGTGGGGATAGCGCCCATGGCGCCGGAAAGTGAGAGAGGAGGAGGCGTGATGCTAGTAACGCCCAAGCCCCATTTCTCCTAACATGGCGCCCCGGGGGCTGGGAGAGGGGCGTTATAGGGGCGTTATGGGCTCCATGGCGCCTCCATGGAGGCCGTCACTACGGATGGCCTAATTAAAGTTGCAAGAAATTTTACATAATATAAGAAAAAGACACCGATTTAATCCAATTTTCTCATTCTAACTTATACCTTGCTCCATATTTTAGTCATAGAAAAAGAAAGTTAAACTTTTGAACTCTTCCACGATTTGTTTTGGTTATGAATTCCATCATGTGAAAACCTTCTTGTTTCTATACTTTCAAGACCCCCCACTTCTTTGTAATTACTTTTAGTAAACAAAATTAATCTTCAAAAAAACTAGATGTAGGGGCGTTAATTTATTATTATTGTCCGATAACATGTCATACAAATGATCGATTAAGACAATGAAATTGCTAAAACACAACTTTAAAAAGTAAAAATACAAAGAGTGTGACGCGAACCATATAAAATTAGACACCTAGAAGGAACGTTGTAAAACTAAACTAATAACAAGAAGGAATGAAAAAAAATAATAATATAATAACAGGGTGTCACTTGACAGTAACACAACATGTCATATGGCATGTACTATTCACTTGCTCTTGCAATTGTTATCATATATAACTAAATTTTACTACCCGCATGTTACGACAGAAATAACACAGATACACAAAATAATTATATTTCTATATTAAAAAAATTATAAAGAAAACAAAAACAAAAAAAGTAATATCTTACTAGATTTCACTACTCACGTGTTACGGCGGACATAACCCGGATACACAAAATAATTGTATTGCTACAATAAAAAAATATATTGTTTAAAATAATTCTATTGAAACGCACCAACAAGAGTTTAAAATATGTTATTTGACCGGGTCTTTATAGTTAGTGTGTTATGATGTAAACAAGTCAAACTTCATAATTATTTATTAGTTTTTATTTATTTTAAATTGAATGAAAATGTTAAATAAAAATAATTAAATAAACTTTTGATGTTGTCGTGAATGTAATAAAGTTTATCCTTGACACATGTTTATCCGATCAAGTCCATCAAGACTATTTCAAATTTACGAATGCCTACATGCTTATCTCTTAGCCTACGCACGCATGCTTATCTTACAGATTTGTTAGTTTTTGACTTTTTGTTTCGTATACTAATTCCTTATTTACGGATACATTATGCATAGTACACCTTGGTTATTGAATAAAAATGTATTACTTTGGTATCATATTTTTTAGAATGAAACAGCAAGTTGCAATCTCCATAACTATTTTTATTAATAATAGTTTTAACTTGTAATTCATAAGTTTTTTTAGTTAATTACGGATTGCGTCTCTGTGGTTTGTAAACCTTTTTTTGAATTGAGTCTAGAAGTTTAAAAAATTTCGTTGAAAGTCTGAGGGTTTGTATTTCTTTACTATTAGAGTCTTTGGGCCTAAAGAAGTTAAAATTTTCTGTAAACTTAAAGGGTATTATAGTAATTTTACACATTATGGGCTATTTATGTAAATTAACAAATATAAGTGACTGTGAATTTACCATATACCCCCTATAAAAGAAAATTAAAATTGAAAATATATAAATATAGGTGGAACCCACCATTTCTTTCACTCTTTCGTTTCTCTCACCGATGAACCATACCCCCATCTTTTTCGGCGGTTGTGTCAGTGCCGGAGACGATGAATGGTTCCTCGGCCTCAATAAAGCCGGTAAAACCACCCTCCTTCACATAGTTAAGGACGAGGTCAGTTTAGATCCAATTTTTCCGCCTGTTAATTTCACGAAATTCACATCGATTTTGACTTGATTCTCACCGATTATCTCATGTTCATCGTTTGACAACCACAAACCGAATCGAGAAACAGTGACCACAGCCACAACAACAGCAGCAAATGAAATAGGTGGTTGTCGATGATAGGGGCAGCGAAGGCGGCCCTGTGTAACATCCCAAAAATTTTAATAGTTGGAATTCCCGTCAACGTCTAGTCAAATTCTGTTACCTAGCTAAAAACGAACCTTATGTTAAAATAATTTAATTTGGGGTAACTATGGGGTTTAATGGGCAAAAATCAAGTTTGGTTGAAAAATTAACAAAGGACTAAAATAGAGGGACCAGAGTTGTTAATACTCTAAACTAGCATTAAACAAAAGGAAGGGGAAGAAGGGGAGGTCGCAGATCACAACCAGGTGATCGACCCAACCCCCTCTTCACACCCTAAAACCTCAAATCCAGCAAATTGAAGGTCTTGGGCTGCAATTCTTGTAATCAAACACAAATTGGAAGAGATTCTATCTTCCCAAACTCAATTTCTCATCAAGTAAGTAAAACCCCATTAGCTTGCATGCTAGGTCTCGAAATTAGGGGGCTAGAAATCTGAAATTGATTGTTGATTCATGAGTGTTATGATGTTAGAGAAATTATATGTTGCATAGATTTCTAATTTGATTAACATTTGGTGAAGTAGTCACCAATTACTTGTTCTTGAACCTTCATGCAAAGTGACCACATATGATGTTTGTGAAATTTCTTTCATTGCTTAGTTTCATGTATGAATTTAGTGTTAATTTGGTAAATTGGTGATGGGTTGGTGATGGATTTCACCAACACCATGTAAAATGGTTGATTGGAGGTTTAATGGGTTGGGTTATATGTATGTAGAAAGCTTATGCACACAAGGTGTTTGATAAAATGCCTAAGAGAATCCAAATTTGATAAATGCAACAAACTTGCTTGTATTGATATTGGATGTCCATAGGAAGCTATAAGCTCACAAAAATGGAACCAACTTGATGATATTACGTGCACTAGCTAGCATGGATAATGTATGCTATAGTTGTCATGTAAATGTTAATGATTCATGTAGCTAGATGTAAACTTGATGAATATTGCTTGATCGCCATCCTTGTGAATTGTAATATGTATGTGTAGCATAGAAAACATGTTATTGAAATGTGGTAAAAGTGATACTATGATTAAGGTCACGTTGTTAGTGACCCATTAGGCAATCAAGGTGATCAAGGGAACAACTCAGGAGTTGGTGGAAACGGAGGATCAAGCTTAAAAGGTAACATTATTTATGTTACATGAAGTAGTTAAGTAAATGCGTATTTACAATTTAATGAAATAAACTATGAATTATGAGTATGGGTGACGAATGGTTCTAGGAACCATGAAGCCCAAAGCCAAGGGTTCTCCAATGACAAATTTGACCATAGGGAAGATTCGGATGAATCATGTAGTGAACAAAAGTTGCGGAGGCGAAAATGGGCTTATAGAGTCCATGCCAAGTAACAAGAGAAAAAGGAATCATAAATGGTTATAGAACCATAGATTCCAAGGCTAATAATGTGGTCAAATTGGGCATTGGAGTAAACCAAGGGCAAGGACCCGTCCTAACGGGTCAAATATATAAAACGAGGGTAACTTGGTTATCAACTAATACGAGTAGTTGAATCAATGTTAAGAAGGATGAAATTATATGAACTATGTCAAAATTTAGTGTATCGGTGATGCGTAATGCTAAACTCATAACAGAAGTGTAGAACTAATTGTTAGTTTGCACGCCAATATTACATGGCCATATTGTTTGTATTATGTTCATAGATATAAATTTCATGTGTTGGGCAATTTCTGGATGATCACCCTTGATGGTTGTCACAAGAAATCCCTTAGTGGGTCAAATGGGTGGGATGAATTCCGTTAATGTAATTTGGGCTAGAAATTGACCAAGGTATGTTTACATGACTAAAACTTATGTTTAGAAGTAAAATATAAGTGTTAAAACATTGGGAGAATGGTAGAAAAATCAGTTGGGAGAAGTGGGATGGAAACAGGAGAAAATAGCCAAATTTTGGCTAAGTACAAAACTGGCCGGATTTGGCCAAGCCCCTGGAAATTGGGCTCCAAGCGTATCGCTTGGAGCAGATAGTCCAGGCGTATCGCTTAGGACTTGGGCAAGTCTAGGCGATACACCTAGAACATAAATGTTCCATATTGCTGTTTTTCTCCTTTGTTAGTTGTTACACTGTATTTGTTATGCAATATGCACTCACTATTGGAAGTGAGTGATTTGCAGGTAAAGGGAAGGTTTGAAGGATGCTCATCAAGACTTGGAGGAATCGATCACGTGAAGAATCAACTATCCGTTTCGTATTTTTAGTCTATAAGACTTGTAGTGAAGGTTTAACCACGTGAATGTCGAACTAGTTGCAGTAAACTTTTAAAAGTCAGTCACATTAGGGGCATTTGATGATTAACAAATACCATATTTTGTAAAGAATTTCGGGGACCAACTTTCAAGGTTATAAAATGTTATGTTTGACATCAAATTGTAGATGGGCGTTACACCCTGCATCTTCTCTTCTCCCTATAATTAATTTTGACTTCATCTTCTCCGCTGTAAATCTGTAATCAATTTCGAACCCCAAATTTGATCGTAGCGTAGTCGATGTAAGCAAGCGAGATTAGCCGATAGTTGCGGCCTTGCATAACTCCGGTGGCGGTGGTAGTGGTGGAAGAAGTGGGGTTAGAGAGAGATGGGAATTTAGGTTTACATGACAGAAATGAAGGAGAAGAAAAGTGAAGGGTGAAATTGGTGCTTCGCCGCCGAGACTGTTGCTTGGTCGTTGCTGCTCAGCTGGATGGTGATGAGCGATTAAAAAGTACACATTATTTTATATTACTCACTCCCTCTGCACACCAAATTGTGTATAAAGTATATTATTTTAGTTGGTTTTTATTTTTAGTGTGTTGAAAAGATAAACCAGCTTAAATGATATACTAAGTTGAGTTCAAGTCGTAATCCGTTAACGAGTTACATGTATTGCTAAATGTTAGTTTATATTTAGTTATTTACAAGATGTGAACCCACTCGCGCGTTGCGGCGGGTCACATCTTATTTGATTATTTTTTATATTCAGTAAGTATCAAAATGAAAAGTCCATAATTTATTTATATGGATAGAATACAAAATTATTGCCATTAGTTCTCATTAGTTCTGCACTTTATTATACAAAATGATGGCCATGTATACAATATAAAGGCCATAGGGGATTTAAGTTTATGTCATCCTTGGTTATACAATATAAAGACTAAAAGTTTGCATCTACAAAATGATGGCCATGTATACAAATAAAGGCCATAGGGGATTTAAGTTAAAGTACGTCATCCCTGGCATTGAGTTATCGTATGTGATCCTGAACTTTCATCAAAACTTTCATGCGAACGTCGGTTAGAGCCACACATCTTATAAAAGAAATAAAAACTTATCACATCAGGTAGGCAGGTAGCTAAAGATATGTATATAACTTAGAAATGTAGCTAAGTAACTGATAATATAATAAGTATTGGAATGTAACGACTATCTAAATGTATACCTACATAAAACAGGTAATGCACTTACCTTTAAGCAGATTTGTGCAAGAAAACTGCCAACATGTAGCATAGAAATTGACAAATAAACACAATGGAAAACTGTACAAACATATATATAATCAGAAACAAAATAAAAGACAGAGTAAAAGCATTAATCACTTTTTTGGTATGTTTTCTTCTATTATCACCACTTTATTACACACTTTTCAACTTTGAATATCACTTCAATTGAAGTACTCTCTGTATTACACACTTTTTCAACTTTGAATATCACTTCAATTGAAGTACTCAAATGGTAAAATGTAGTAATCAATATTATTTCAATGTAGTTATGTATAAAAACTCCAAAAACAATATAGTTAACAAATAATTGTGTACACTTCTAATTTATTTTCAAATTCAGACACAACAGTTATGAACTATAATAAAAACTCCACACACAAAACAGTTAGTAAGTAAATGTGTACACTTCCAATTTGTTTAGAAAGCCAAAGAATTAAAACCAAGATAGCGAAAATAGAAACAGTAAACATGTCTCTAATTTCGAATTGATTATAACAGCCCTCATATGCTTTCCAAAAGTCAAAATTGAAGACAATTCTAAATTCGAAAACTATTAAGACCTACATTTATAACCACAATTTACTAACAGTAGAGTATAATTCTAAATTGCCACAACTGAAAACAGAAACCTAGGTCATAAAAGAACCTAAGCAAATTTGAACATGCAGCGCCAAAGAAGAAAAATCAATTGAAAACAGAACTCAGTTACAATACTAAAAGCAATGACATACATTTAACGACAGTCAATTTAAGCCAAAACATATAATCCAACCACATATAAATCATACCACTAAGAAGGGGAAAACACAATGTCACGTCCAGAAGCAACAACCTACAAAGAACAAAAACGATTACTCAGAGTATGGAACCGCAGAGACGACAATGGAAGAAGCAGGAGCAGGAGATACCTGTGCGTAGAAGATGAGACAGAAGAAGGTAAAAATAATAATAAAGAAGAGCATATATAATGAATGCAGTCCTTCGTTGTCAAAAGAAAATAAATCCATGTGGCCAAGAAACACGTGTATACACCAATCGTATGACAACACTAAATCACCGAAAGAAAAAGAAAAATAGAAAGAAAAAGAAAAAGAAAGAGAAGGTCAGCACAAAAAAAAAAGACAGAGGGACTCGAAATTGCGACCTCTAACTGTGAGTACAACCAACAAACCACTCGGACACATAACAATCCAAGAATGTGAACGGAAAACAATTATGTTACCTAAAACAGAAGCGTTGGACAAAAAAAAAATTAAGAACAATAACCACGTGGCCACCTTGCACACGTGGCACTCTGTCATAGGGCAAAACGAAGTACAGTAATACCTCTCACAGCCATAGAATTATAATTGTTAATATATATAATTTTAATGTGAAGCATTCTCACGTTAGATTTCTAAACTTTAAGTGATATTAATTTGGGTTATAATCATAGTTACACAATTCGTCCAACCCCCTACGAATTACGATCTAGATCGTCCGTACCCAAATGCGGTACGTTAGCGTACCGGGTTCGTTCGGGATCGCGAATTCCCGACCAAAATCAACGATTTCTGATATAATCTGGAACGTACCTGATTCAATTGGGATCGCGATCGGATTCAACTGGGTTCGCGATCTGGAGAAGACGCAATCGGTGATTTTGATTGATTTGGTACGCCGTTCCTATTTTAGACGGAAGTTTAATAGGCTCTGATTTCCCTCCAATTAGTGACAGCGATGCTTATTTGGGACCCATATATCAACGATTAACACAGAAGCGCTCATTTCACACCATTCAGTCGACTCTTTCTCTCCCAATTTCACATCGATTTCAACCTCTCTAATTCCAGTTAGCTATCCCAATCTTCAATTTCCACCTTCAATTCCAGTTTTACACCAACACAATGGTATTTGGAAAGAAAGCTGTTGAGCAGCCTGAGCGTGACCCTGCTGCACATGAGGAAGATGATCTAGATGATGATTTCATTGATCTTGGAGATGATGAATATGATCAAAACCATAATGAGCAGCCAGGAGGTCAGACTAGTAAGCAGCAACAAAAAGGAAAAGGTAAACTACCTTCTAAGCCACTGTATGATGAAGTTAAGATAGTATGTGTTGGTGGTAGTAAAAACTCAGGAGGTGTCAAAACATGAATTTGTAACCATTGCACAGAGCAGTATAATAGTTCATACACTAGAATCCACAATCATTTTTTTGGAGTTCCAGTGGGAAAGGTTGCTGGTATTAGGCGTTGTACTGCTGTAATGAATGACCGAGAGGGTTATGAAAAGTTGCGAAAGAGGGTGAAAGAGGCCGAGATGCATGGAGTTTCTAAATCATTAAAATGTTCTGTTGTTACAAAGAAGAGGAATTTAGGCAGTACAAAACCGTTAGAAGAATCTTTGGCTTTAATGGAGAGGAGTGTGGTTGATCTAAAGATTGTTAAGGCTTTATGTGCAAACGGGATTCCGTTTAACGTCTTGCGCAATCCACAGTTTCGTGAGATGGTAAATGCAATAAGGAATGCTCCTGCGGGTTATAAAGCTCCGTCTAGTGAGAAAGCAAGGACCGTTCTTTTAGATGAATGTGTTAGGGATGTCGATAAGAATCTAACACCATTTAAAGATACATGGTACTCCCAAGGGCTTTCTGTCGTATCTGATGGGTGGACAAACGTGAGACATAAGCCACTGATCAATGTTCTTGCTGTCAACAGTCGTGGTCCCATGTTTATGTATGCCGAAGACTTTTCGGGTGTGGAGAAAACAGGAAAAGCTATTGCTGATTTTTTTATCAAAGCAATTGAAACGGTTGGTCCAAGTAATGTTCTAAGTGTGGTGACGGACAACGCAGCCAACTGTAAAGCAGCGGGAAAAGAAATTGAAAAGGTATACAAGCATGTCTTTTGGTCACCATGCTGTGTGCATACACTAAATTTGATCTTTAAAGATTTTGCAAATGAGTTCTCATGGCTAAATGATACATATCAAAAAGGGAAAACAATTGTGAAGTACTTTTTAAATCATGGGCAAGCTTTATCTATGTTTAGAGGAAATTCAAAGTTAGAGCTATTAAAGGTTGCCAAAACTCGATTTGCCTCTCACTACATTTTGTTGAAGAGGTTAATCCTTTGTAGAGAGGCCCTTTCTACAACAATTGCTCTAAATTCGTGGAGAGAGTGGTCAAAAGAAGGTGATGAAAAGGCTAGAGAGACCGCACAAGAAGTTGTTAACACCATTAGAGATGATGTCTTTTGGACCAAAGTTGAAGAAATTCTGAAAATCACAAAGCCTATTTATCTCATGGTTAAGTTTTGTGATGGTGAAGGCCCAAAAATGGGAGAAATATATGAGAAAATGGATAATATGTTGGGAGAAATCAAAGAAGTGATGGCTGAAAGTATATATGCATGTTATTTTTCTAAAGTGGAGGAAATATTATTGAAAAGGTGGGAGAAGATGACAATACCTTTGCATTGTTTGGGATTTGCTTTGAATCCTCGATTTTATGATGCACGATTTCTTGAAACTTTAGCACCCGGTGGCATAAAAAGAAAAGCACCTAATCTTGATAAGGAAGTGGTACAAGGTGTCTTGGAAGGTTTTAATCGCATTGCGGAGAATAGAGACGAGAGTCGGAACTTACGAGAACAATTCGCTATGTTTCACTTGAGGAAAGGCCTTTATTCGGATCCGGGAGCTCAATTGGATGCGGTGACAATGGAAGCAATCGATTGGTGGTCTACTTATGGTTCGGAGACACCCGAATTAGCTGAAGTGGCCAAAAAAATATTGTCACAACCTATAAGTAGTTCTTCGGCCGAGAGAAACTGGAGCACCTATTCCTATATTCACAATGTGAAGAGGAACCGGCTTAATTGTAAAAGGGCGGACAACCTTGTCTATGTTCATTCGAATATCCGTCTAATTTCAAGGTTTTCCGAATCGTATAAAGAAGGACAACACAAGAAGTGGGATATGGATCCCGAATCTACAAACATGGAAAACCCGAGGCTAGAAGTGGAAGACTTGGAGGAGGATGAAGGCAATGGAAAGAAGAAACAAAGGGTAGAGTAATTTGGTAATTGGTACTATTTGTTTTGGTACTACTAGAAGGTAAAAAAATTGGGTTATATTCTGTTCTTAGATCTTCTCTTTTGGTACTACAAGTAATTTGGAAGATCTTCTCTTTTGGTACTACTAGTAATTTGGTAATTTGGAATATTCTAAGATTAAGTTATATTATGTATTGCAGCAAACTTTTGGGAAGTTTATAATATTCTGTATTTCTGTTCAGGTGCAAAGTTTTGACTTTGAGAAGTTATATTCTGTTTCATTATGTTCAGGCCTTTCACCATCTGTTTTGCACTTTTGCTTTTGAATATTATAGGTTTTGGAATTTATATTTTGGAGTTATATTTTGTTTATAAATTCTTATGGCTGCAATCGTACCATATTATTTGGTACATCGTACCATATTATTTGGTACATCGTACCGGAACGTACCGAAATGAGCCTACCCCCTACGTATCGAATTTTAGGGACCTAGCGAATTGCGTACCCGTATTACGTACCCGTACCGAAGCGTACCGCGATCCAGGTGACTATGGTTATAATAATAACTGATTATATGTGTAGGTGCATGGTGCATAAGAAAAGAAACAAATAAAGGTCCATGGTTTACTTGTCTTCACGTGTGCACAGGAAATCAAGTTGGAAAATAAGAAAGCCAAATTGTGAAATTAAGGTGGGAGATTAAATGGATTAAAAAAATGAGTTGGTGGAAGCAAAGGCGGCTTTGGTGAATTGGAAGGAAGGATACTTGCATAATTATAATTTTGTACATGGGATTGAAATTAAAAGAATTCATGGAGTGTGAACACAAGTGTGAGGCTCACGTGTTTTCCAAATAAATTCTTAAGTGTGAGCCGTCAATTTGGAATAAAGAAAAGATTGAAGAATTCGGAAGTCAATACACGTGTTCAGCCAACTCGGTTCTTGATTTATGTCTGATTCTGAATACCACTTATGAATGTTAAGAGTGATTTAAATGTCTAAAATTTGAATCATTAAAGTTGTTTATTTTTTTGTAAAACATCTGAATATTAATAAACGTCTGTTTCACCTATATATTAAACTTACACAATTAATTTAAAAATAAACCCGTCTTAACATGAAATACAAAACATTTCATAATCAACTTCTAAACATCAAAATCCACAATACATGTGGGCATGTTTGGGATTGCTTATAAAAACTGCTTATGGCTTTTGGAGGAGGCAAAAAGACAAAAATACCCCTCCAAAAGCAGCAAAAAGCCACAATGTTATGACTTATTAGCTTTTGGAGGGGTATTTTGTGTCTTTTTGCCTCCTCCAAAAGCCATAAGCAGTTTTTATAAGCAATCCCAAACATGCCCGTATTTTTTTTAACAACCAATGATCATTAAAAAAACATAGCGAGGCGCTAGGAGCCATACATATAGTTCTGAAAAAATAGAACATAAAAACATACGAAAGAATAAAAAAAACAAGCATAAGCCTACACAGTTTAGTAATCTTCAAGAGATCGCTTCCTTTAGAACCATGTCTGATCCTTTGAACCATCACCCTACACAGTTTAGTAATCTTCATGATACTCCAAGGTGCCTCACCCTACAACCAACCTGATCCCATCCTTTGATTTGAATAGCAATCTGCAGTAGCAAATTTAACATACTATAAGAACATTTGTAGCCACAATATAGCACATTAAACCTACCACATTATTGCCAATAAGAATTTGTCATGCCATAGCTTAATTACCAACATCAACTGAGCATCAATCAACCATGAAAACATCATTCTGATCTCATTTATCTTGTGAAAGAATTAAAACACACACAAGCTCTAGAGGCAAATACTACAACAACTCAAATTCATTGTGATTGATTGTTGAATTAATTAAAGACCCATGATGTTGTTCATGATTATATATACACATGCTGATGATTACATCTCACGGGATCATCAAAGAATGAATAATTAAGGAAACCAGTTAATCATTATATACACCATATACTATTTCTCTTGGGCAATTCATCAAACAGGGAGACAAAATCATCATATACACCATAAACTTGTGGTTTCATACAGTAGCAACAAAATCAGAGACACTATCAATCAAATCTGGAAGCAAAATCGAAGGAAGAGGGAGACAAAAAAAATAACGAGAGGCGTTTGGTTTCATACATCTTTAAGAAACCAAACAAGAGATATCACATACACACATATAGAAGATTGATATATCACAGAAAATCAAACAAGAAAAACATTGAGGACGAACCAGAGATGAGGGAGAGGTGCTGCTGCACTGCTGCTGTTGCGATTAGGGTTTAGAACGAGAGGGAGAAGCGCTGCTGGCTCCTGCTGTTGCGATTAGGGTTAGAACGAGAGGGAAGGGAAGGCGCTAAACATCACCCTTGAAATTAAGAGATTAATTTATCAACAAATATTTAATTTGAAACATATATTTTATTTAAAAACACACACTTACTTGAGGAGGTTGGGGTTCATGTCCATTCCAGCAAACATAAGTCTAAATCACATCCAATCCTCCTCCTTTTGCCTTCTTAGTAAGATCTGGCCACATCCGAGACATCAAAATATATGAAGTAGATTAAAGAAAATAAATTCCCCGAACTTTAAACAATTTCCGAGAACTTATAAGTTCATGTCCATCAAATATATAAAATTGTAATGAAGAGTACACCTAATAACTATTTAGCAAAAACATAAGAAAATGTACAGGAACTAATAGAAAACGTAATACAAACATTTAAATGAGAAAAACATTAACAATAGGAACTTTAAAGACTATAATCCACAAACATATAATTTCGATAAAACAACACTCTATATGACCGATGACTATAACATAACAGGAACATAAATAAAATTGTTGACTGTTGAAGAAAATTATGTTTACAAAGAGACATTAAATATTACTTGTAAGCATTCATGTAAGCAATCAAAGAACTCGTATTGATGCCGAGTTGTCTTAACAATCTGGCTGGCTATATATGTGTTCGAATCAGGCATCAATTGTATATTTGTGTTTCTTTCTTGATGTTAGAAATAATTTTGTAGCCACATGACACCAAATAGCTTTTTTTTTCTCTTCTGATGTGATGAGTTTTACATTAGAAATCCACAAAAATCTTTTGTGAAAATCCTTTACACTTGATGTATATTTTTTATACAGGAAATTAATTTACCTTACCAACTCATATTCATCAAAATAACCTCTTATTCACAACTGATTACCTGTACCAACAATTTGTTTCCTTTAGTTTAAACCAATTTTCTAACCAAAGAAATGAAATTTTTAGATAGCAATTCTTTTTCCTATACCACCAGCCACACCAATCTTAACTGATTTAAAAGAATGAAGGTATAGAAAAGTACATTTTTGTAAATCCATCCTCTTGTAAAAGGTATTCTTCATGAAGGTCTAAATCTAATAACAAAAAAAATAAGGAATAGAACTTTCACCTGAAAACGGTGCTACAAAGAGAATTAGTCAACTTTCACTAAAAAAAAAATCAGAGCCCAACTAAGTTGGCATCGAAGCAAAAAAATGGTTCAGCAACATGAACAGAACAAATTTAGAAAGATGGAATTGAACTATACCTTCTATTATCGTCTGTTGTTGCTATCAGCCTTCAAGGGCTAAATACATGAAATCCTTCAATACTTACTGGATGGCACATGAGGTTAGCATAGAAATAATTTCTTTAATAACACCAACTTCATACAAAACCTATAACAACATAACTCTGATTAGAATTAACCAACAATTAAGAACACATAGATCACAGGATCTAGGTTTTGTTTCACTAATTCAGTAACTTAGAACCGCAAGTACAAATTCACAAATAGTACATGATATAAGTCAGTTGAAACAGTAACTCTGATCAGAATTAACCAACAATTAAGAACACATAGATCACAGGATCTAGGTTTTGTTTCACTGATTCAATAACTTAGAACCGCAAGTACAAATTCACAAATAGTACATAATATAAGTCAGTTGAAACAGTTGACTTACCAATACAGCAAGTAGGAATCTGAAGTACCAGATTGCATAAGAGACTTTACCAAAAGCATTCTTTTCTGAAATGGTTTTGAGATTGCATAGGAGACTTAACCAAAAGCATTTTTTCTGAAAGGATTTGAGGCTCGGATCATTGAATGAATAATTAACTCTTTTAAGAATCAACTCATAGTAATAAGCGAAGGCGATATGGCTGCAACAATTTTTGCCCTCAAAGCACCATCCGCTTACTCTCACATCATGTATCCGTGTATTGATCATCATAGCCATGCCTTATCGTTTAAGAGAAACATGAAGTTACTCATATGATGAATCACAATGTGACCATTTTAAAACAGAGCCAAAAATATATAAAGGATGCATCACCACTGAAGTACACACTAAAGCAGTGAGTGTTTCAAATCCCAGCGACGGTTGCGCTATGCGCCATCTCGTCGTCAGATCCATCATTAACTGCAATGGCAGAGGCTAAGCCAATGACTTAATATATTAAAAAAAATCTGTCAAATATAAAGAGTGAAACTATGCTTCAAAATTTATTAAAAAGGATGTTATAAGTTCTGACTTTAGAACAATCCCGAATCACATAAGAGATTTCAAACCCTAAAAGTGAACCCCAACAAAAATCAAACATAAAACCCAAATCAGAGACATGAAACACCAAATTCAAAACCCTAGAAACAAAATCCCAAATAAAATAACCAAAACCCACATTTTCTGAACTTGCAAGAACTAAAGAACTTAGTGAATTACTTACCTTTGTTTATGGCGGCTTAAATTGAGGAGAAACATTGACCTTCACCCAATTATCCCAAACATCATAATCAACGACTAATGCAAGTAAGCCAAATGATTCTAAATCGCAATAAAAATCAGGAAAACCCACATAAACATACATGTCAAACAAATTCAATTTGAAGAAAGGATTCGAAATCTAAAACCAAATAGTTATCCAATTTATGATATCGTAATGCAAGGTCACGGTAAATTAAACCGATCAGAAGCTCCATCAGAAAAAATCCCGTCACCACTTCAACGTGACGACAACAGGCTGGAGCCGTCGCAACGGATACGCCAACAACCTCCATAACAGATCTGTAAAATCGGAGAATTTCTCTCTCTGAAGCTACCTTCGCTCTCTCTGCATCTCCCTCTCTCAAGTTCATCATCTTCTATCTACGGATTTAGAGAGGTAAGCCCGAACCGGAAAGCGGTAGCTACCTCAACGTCAGCGAGCAGTTGCATTCAGAAACGATGATGCCGGACGTCGACGGAGCATCAACCATTTCTACGGTGAAGGAAACCGGACCGGCAGACTTAGGAGAGATGAATAACAACTTCAAGAAAGAGAGCCGGGAGCGAAGCCGGAATAGGAGAGCAAACAATATCACCTCATATCTGGATTGATATCCATTTAGAGAGAGATAGGGACTGGTAATTTAGGGAGAGAAATTGAGAAGACATCGCAGTCGGGAGTGTATGTGAGTACACATGGGAGAGTGAGTCACTGGTGCCCGCCAATATCTACAAATCCAGAAAAAACATGTGTGATGTCCGTCAATATCCACAAATCAGGTACAAATGTGTGTGTTGAATAGTTAATTATGAGAGCCTGACAAGTTTTCTAAAACGTTATATAAATAATATAATTATTACCGGCGTGTTACGACAGAGATAACACGGATACATAAAATAATTGCATTGCTACGTTAAAAAAATAATAAAGAAAATGAAAAGAAAAAAGTCACATCTTACTGGATTTCACTACCCGCGTGTTACAATGAAGATAAAGCGGATACACAAAATATTTGCATTGCTACGTTGAATGAATAATAGAGAAAATGACGGATTAACCCTACCATTCACAGGTAATCGTTGGTTTTAATATAACACCAACTTGTTGTCGGAGTAGTTGAATCACAATTCACAAAAATACACAAAAGAACAAAAAAAAAAAAAAAAAACAAACAGATGAATTACAAGTTTCTTGCACAAAATCTTTTATATAACATCCTTTCCAAATAATCTTTCGTTCCTTGATGCATTCTGATTGATAAGAACACTGTTATTTGTTAAAAATTTCTTATACCATCTTGCAGAAAGCTTTGGTACCCGAGTTAACGTTTGTCGGTCAACATAGTATAATCCGAACCTCACATTGTACCCTTGAGACCATTCATATCCATCCATCAGCGACCAGACGAAATATCCTCGGACATTCGCGCCATCTCTGTTATATAAAATATCATTCTTCAAATTCTTTAAATAACTGATAATGGTGCCACTTTAAGTTTTCAAAATTCAAAGTTGTGACATAAATAAAGACTGAACCTCATAGACTTGGTTAAAGAAGCAAGATATGACTCATGGAACTCGACCCGTTTTACATCATTCAATAGCATACTAACCCGTTGCTCCTGCAGGTCAGGTGAAGAGTAGCCTGCAAAAGAAGTAAAAATATGGAAGTAAGACCAATAACATAGTCATACTTTGTTTAATCTCAAAACTGTGACACTTACCATTTTCAGTAATAAACATGGGTTTGTTATTGTATCGAATCTTGATAAGGTTGACGATCTCCTCCATGCCTCTAGGAACGACAAATAAATAATCTAACCCGGTCTGTTTGTGCAATAAAGATTATCATCAGCTAAAACTCTAAAAGAACAAATGTTTCTGGACCAAATTAAGCTAAAGATCAAGATTTCCTACAGGTTCACCGATCAGCACACCATCACGCTCTACAACCTTGTCCACGAAACCTTGGATTGAACTATTTCCGACTGCAGAACAACTAGAATTGGTACAGTCCTTGCTGTATAAAGCCGAGTAATGGTTGATACCAATAAAATCAATACTGTTCTTCATAAACTTCTTTTCTTGAAGGGAGAAACTTGGTAATTTGCTTCCAAGATATTTGTGCATTTCTTCAGGGTAGTCTCCAAATATTGTAGGATCAAGTGGCCTGTTTATAGTAAAAAATTAAACAAGACATCATACTTTATAATTATACCTCTATATTGTTTCTCTAATTAATCTCTACACCAAATAGAAATACAGGGTAAAGATGTGTACATCGGGTTTGTCCTGTTTTGTTTCAGTATATTAGTAACTATTAGATATTAAATTAATATTAGATTGTGGTTAATTAGTATGAGCCCACGGGCCCATTAGGTATTTAGGGTTTATTTCATTCTCTATATGATGTAAGTATGTAACCTAGATTATCAATAATATCATGAAGTCGGTTTAGCTATTCCGTTATCTTACATAGTATCACAATTCACAGCCTAAGCAATCAAAACCTTATTTTTCACCATCGAGTTCGAACCGTAGACAGGACGTCGTGCCGCCACCGTCGCCGCCGGCGCCTTGTCCCAACATTCGTTTTTCCGATTAGTTTTTTTCTATTTTTCCATTTTCGGTTCAAATAAAGCTCTGTTTTCGATTCAAAATTCGAACCGCTACTCTCAACAAAATCCTATTATTGTCATCGTATTTTGTTTGTCTTCCTTTTGTTAGATTACTCAAAGAAAAAAAGAAATCAAGCATTATTTTGGTTTATGTTCACTTGCTCTAGGTGCAACTTTGATTTTCTATTTAAAGCGCGTTGCGGCGGGCCACCCTCGTAGGTAGTTTTAGTCGTCGTTGTTTTTATTGTAGTTACCATTTACATGTGAGTTGAATATGATATTGGTGTCGATTGCATTAAGAGTTGCAACACATAGTATGTGCTACTAAAATTGATCACAAATTGTTTTAGTACATATTCGATGCCAAAAAAAATTAGCAAGCTGATATATGCTAGCCCTGCTATGTTTTGTTGTTACTGCCATTTGGTTTTCCATTTCTTGGCATATCTAAAATTTACCAAGTATAGTGGTAGACTACTGGGCTTCAAAATACACATGTTCATCCGCATGTATTTAGCTGCTTGTCATTGCAGGAAAAGTAGATGAAGGATTTGGTTTGTATTAGTAAGTCTATAGATTTGTACCTGGTGAACCGTGAATCTGCTTCCTCACTGATTTGGCTGCAGGTGTGTGTGGAGGTGGAGGCGTTAGCGGTAGCAGTTCTTTTTCTGGTTTTTCTTTTTTGCTTTGTGATGCTGGAGACCTGCTGGTATTCAACGATTCTAGTTTTTGGTCTTTGACAATATGAACTAATAGTAATTATTTAAAAATTGGAACAGATGGCATGGAAACAAATAAACATGATGAACAGAATACAAATTGTAATTACCTTACTACAAACATATCCTTATGAATGAATATTAGTAAAAGGAAAACTCTCCTACATAACACAACATATAATAACCTTGCCTTTAAACCTAAACACATAGAGCATATATAAACCACAAATATTCATAACAGGGGAAAAAAGAAGACATAACAGATAGCCAAAAAAGGAAGGAAACCTTAGGTGGGACACTAAAAACCTTTAATAATGAGCAGTAAAGAAACTAACCTTTATAAGCACGACCACGCAGTCCCACGCAATCTACAGAAGATGTTCGTATATCCTACACAGCATCCAGAAAATAAAATCAACATGTTGAGATTAAGAAGCTACCCAACAGTGTAAAAGAGTACATGAGTGTAAATGACTATTTCAACAACTAATAAGTACACATAACTGCTAAGTACTAAGAGCTATAAGAAAGTTGAACATAAGAATCTCAAGACAGTGAAACAGCTCACTCCCAAGCAGTCCACTCCCAAGCTCAGATATACAATCATAGGGAAAATTGAGTCTAAATTTTAGTCATACACTGCATAGGGAAAATGAATAAAAAAAATTAAAAGTTTATTTAGGCTCAAATATACAACCATCACAGTCATTCTTTCTTTTCAACCAACTACTTAATCAAAGGCAATTTCCGTCCAACTGAACATTTAATCAAAGGCAATTCACTACGATAAATTTAGGCTCAGATATACCATCATCATAGCATTAAGAATTTTGCATCCATACATCTAATCAAAGGCGTTTCGTCTTGAAACATTTAGGCTCAGATATACCATCATCATAGCCATTCCAGATGAAGAGAGAGTTGTTACAATTTGAAATCGAAAAATATAAGCAACCAAAATAGAAATTGCCTCGGGAAAAGGCTCAGATCTATAAGAGAAGACATCACCGTCAAACTAAAACGGGTCATTATATATCACAACTAATGTCGCATCAAATATGGGTCATGAAAAGGGTTATAAACCCTAAATCGTGAAACGGTAGGCTCAGATACACCGTCACCATAGCCATTCAAGCTCAACAGAGAATTATTACCATTTCAAATTGAAAGATATAAGCGTCCAAAGTAGAAATTGCCTTAGGAAAAGACACGGATCTATAAGAAAAGATATCATAACCATACTAAAGCGAGCCATTATATACATCATAATTACCATCGTATCAGGTATGGGTCATGAAATGCTTTATAAACCCTATATCGTGGAACAATAAACAGCCGCTCACACGCAAACATCATAGGGAAAGCGATGGATGACGAAAGGGGTTATAAAACCTAAAAAATAGTAGCAACCAAAGTAGAAACATGGTAATTGTTACCATCGCAGAGCAGTAAACAGCCTCTCATTACCTGTCATAGAGAAAAAAAGAATCAAACAACAAAAAACACAACATGCCTTATCAATAAATAATGTGGCAAAAACATATACGTAGGTAGCAATGTAAGTAAACCCGGAGCTGACATATGATCGAGAGACATACCAGCTGTATATTCATTTCTCAAAAGTAAAGTCAAAAAAATTCTATGTAGGTTGAAGTAAATCATATGTCTATAAATCTATAAACTTTATACTTGTTTTTTCCAGTCCGTTTGTCTCATAACATTTATTTATTCAAAAGAAGGATGAACAAATAGAATTAGTGAAGTTCATATGAACATCACACACTTAACATTGCTTTCCAGCCCTCTTTTACCAAAGACACATGTATCTAGTAAGCTTAAATTCCATGAGCACACGCTAGTTAAAGATCAGATACTCATTTGCTTAAATCTATGATAGCTAGGTAATTTAACATTTATCTTGATTATCAGATTTCTTATGCTACTCCTTACCTCTTCATCCTAATATCATTATTTTGACCCATGTGTATAAGACTGTATTATAACAAATGCAATTTATTAGTTGCAACTCCCTTAATGAATGCGATCCAACCAAAAAATTAATCCAAATGAATACAAATCTCAGACCTTTTAACTACATATTCCCAAGTAAACAGAAGTGTATGAATCAAATAATTAGTTCATTATCACCAAAATTTAATACACATTTACTAAATTCAGTCCATCAATTAACATTTATCGAATAAGTCTACAAACCTCAGAGCGTACCAAGGCGAGCACAGTAAGAAAGGTATAGGTGGTAAACTTCTTCACTTTTGTTAGAAACCCTAGGTCCAGATTTTCAAAAACGGTCCAAACATCCAGGCACCGGCGGCGAGCGCACACAAATTGAGTACACTGTCAAGCCACCGAACACAGCCACGGCGGCACACCAGTGGCCACCAAACCGTTAACAACAACGACGACATGCACAAAGATCGCCGGCCACCATTGACGTCTCAGAGCCGAAGAACACCGCCGAGAGATGTGTAAAAGAAAACCCAACAGGTGGCCACCAAACCGTTAACAACGGCGGCATCCACAAAGATTGGCGGCAGGAAACCCAAGAAACAAACTCTAAACAGTGACAGATTCATGATCAAAGACCACCAAATGTTAAAATAGAAAGCCTAATCCAATCATTTATTGCTCGGAATTTGAAAGAGAGACAATGGATCTGTATGTGAGCAGCGATTTGGGTATGGAACTGTGTGCTTCTTCTTCTAGTCTCCAGACCCTTCCTCACCATAAAAAGAGAAAATAGAGCTCAAGAACATAAATAGGTAACGTGGTTTTAACGCCGTAAGTCATTGTTAAACCGTGGATTAAAACTGTGGACTAAAAGTCTAAAACTGTGTAAGAAAGAAAGAGCAGAGAAAGAATGTGTTTGGGTAAAAATTGTAAACTTGTAGATATTTTAGTGGTAGAAGTAAGAAAAACAAAAAAATAACTATTCATCTTCAAATTTTATTGTATTATTTATAATTAGTAAATATATTCTGAATTGTTACTTTTTTTTTCTTTCGGAATCTTCATCTCATCCTCTTCACGTTATCGGTATTAGGGAAATCTTAGAGACACCCTTTTTTTTTAAATATACCCCACCTAGAGGTCACTCGGAGGTCTTGAGGTCACCTATATGAGGGGTGTCCCTAAGGGAACCTCACCTTAAGCCCAAACGTTCACCTATATGAGGGGTGTGTCTAAACTAAATCTCATATAAGGGGTCCTATATCTCACCTCTAGCCCTTTATGTCACCCATAAGGTTTTTTCCATATTTTATTTATATTATTTATTTACATGTAATAATAATAATAATAATAATAATAATAATAACAATAATAATAATTATTAGTATTATTATAATAATAATAATTTGTATTATTATTATTATTAATAATGAATTATTATTAATATAACAATAATAATTTTATATGTGTATGTGCGGTATGCATGTTTATATACATGTAAAAGTGTAATGTATGCATATATGAACGTATATTAAGCTTATTCATATTAATATTGTATGTACATATGTGTGTGCATGTAAGTGTGTTGGTATGTGTATGTACATATGCATGTAGTACATACAATATACCAACGGAGTTCTTATATGAGGTTGTATCCACGTGACCATATGTATGTATATATAAACATATATTAAGTCAAAATCTATCATGTATGTATGTATATATGTTTGTGGTTTGATAACGTATTAGTATGTGTTTGTATGTGTGTGTGTATGCACGTAACGGTGTAATAATACGTAGAAGATGCGATAATATAGGTCACACAAAGACCTTAGAGGGAGCCTGGATGGTAAGATGTGACCCCTTTAGGTCACTCCGAGACCTTAGCGTCACCTTTAATTTCTCCTTGTAGGTGACCTCTTGGTTGAAGAGGTGAGGTGAATCTCATATAAGGAGTCACATATCTCACCTCCAGCCCTTTATGTCACCCTGAAGGTTTTTTCATATTTTATTTGTGTTATTTATTTATATGTATAATAATAATAATAATAATAATAATTAATAATTATTATTATTATTATTATTAATATAACAATAATATTTTTTATTATAATAATAAAAATTTGGCTGACACCCCTTTTATAGGTGACTCTTAGGTCATTATGTGAGCTTTTTGAATCTGGAGGTGACTCTTAGACCTCAGAGTCACCTATATAAGGGGTACAACCAAAATTTAAGGAGGTGTCCTTAACAGACCCCTTTTTTTTTCATTCAAATCACATTAGTGCAATGTGTCTATTTTTATTGGGTTATTTCGAGAATGACATCACTACTCCCCCCCCCCCACCCCCCCACCCCCCCCACCACCACCACCCCACCCCCACATGGTTATGTTGGTTCGTTCATGAATTAAGGATTCTAAATTATCTTGTATCGTGGTCTACTTTCTAATCTCAAACTACGGTTCGATTATATTATTCTTTCTTTTTTGTTCTTTTTAAATATATGTATCTGAAAAACCACCGGCCTTTTTTCCTTTTCCTTTTTAGATCTATAGGATCAAAGAGACTGCCGCTGACCACAGTCACCGGTCTTGCTTTATTTTTCTTTTGTTTTTAGATCTATGAATCTCAACTCTTGATCTACGGATATAAGAGACCTTTGATCACTAGCCTTGACACACTGCCATAAGACCACAGTCATTGGTTGTCAACTTACCTCTAATCAACCTTATTTCTCTTTCTAGGAGCCAAAAATTCATGAACTACAACCACACAAACCTAACAAAATTGGTGATAATTTTTTGAAGATCAATGACTTTAAAAGTCAACCGTGTCAAAATCACCCTACCAGCCACCTGCTTTTTAAAGATCAGGACTATAAGTTAATGCTATAAAAGCTTTTTGAAGAATAAGGATGGCAAACTCAAACGTAACATGGATTTGTTAGCAATGGTTTGAGTAGATCTAAGCATTTTTATCTTATTAGTATTGTTTCTTTTCTCATTTCCAGATTTTTATTTCGCTACGACTGCGGGGGAGTATTAGATATTAAATTATCATTAGATTGTGGTTAATTAGTATGAGTCTGACGTGCCCATTAGGTATCTAGGGTTTATTACATTTTCTGTATAATGTAACCTAGACTATCAATAATATCATGAAGTCAATTCAGTTATTCAATAATCTTACATTAACTAGGTGACGGATATAAATTCAAGAATTTAAATTACCAGCCCACATCGAATGCAAATGCCCTTTTGGCAGCTTCGCGATCAAGCTCACTGTCAGTTAATGGTTCATACATGAAACAATGCACAACAAGTCCGATTAATCCACCTTGTTTAGGCTGCACATACAAATCCAATTGGCAAAGTTAACAACTAAGGTCAAACGGTCGAATCCAAAATGTCAATATTCATACTCATTTGCATTTATAGATAATTAGTCATCTGTCAAAGTTTGTTGATTGCCTGGAAATTTTCATGATATAGTTTGGTTGCCCTGCCATGGGCCAGCAACATATTATGCATAGCGATGAGTGGCTCAACATCCGAATTTCCATGAAGACAATTGCCAAAAGGCTGTGAACAACGGGATGGTGGAAAAATCCCTAATTCATAAGCCAGTTCTACGAACATGTTGGGTTCGTTAATTGTAACCCAGTACTTCACTCGGTCTCCAAAAGACTTGAAGCAAACTTCGGCCAAATACAAAAAGTCTTCCCTGCAGCAAGATACACATTACACATATCATAAGCTAAGAACCATCTAAGGATTTGAAGTAATGATAAAGACATGTCATTGTAGACATACTGCATTTCTGGGTCAAGCCAAGACCCGTATTTATCTTCAAGTTCTTGAGGGAAATCATTATGGTTAAGGGTCACAAATGGTTTGATTCCTGCATTGTTTTAGTCAAAGGTTCATGAATCAAGCTATAATATACAAAACACACACCTACTTTTTAGGTAAAACAAACAAAACATCAGAATTGACACTAGAGTTTTGAAGGGTGGTGTTGTCCCCACATCACCAATTATAATCTCACACTACCTCTTTAGACAATTAAACTCAAACAACCGTTTGAAAGTAGATGGAAACGACTATTGAGCTATGATCTAATGTGACAAGTATGACATCAACCCTTAGTAGCAACTTTGCTTATAAGTTGTTACAGATTTGGCCTTTAAACCCACACCTATTGCCCATACAACCGATGTAGGACAAGTTCTGTTTCGATCCGTAACAGTGGCCAATTTAAGCGCCCGTTTGGTGCATTGTAAACCGCCGTTTGGCCAATAAGCCAGTGGTCTATGGCTGAAATATCGAGCAAAATATGCAACCTAAAACGGCCTTTAATGGCCTTTGCAAAAGGTATTGAATTAGATTGCAGATGGTATGGGTATAGCAGGGCACATTTTGAATCGCATAACTTAAAGAATCATATATAAAATTTGAGTTTCAGCTCATAGAACCTTTGAGAATCAAATTGTCTATGATCTTGTTGTAGAAGATGATGCCAGCAGAGTTAACTTCACCAAACCTTCCTCCTGGTCAACAAAATGCAATTGGATATACAAAAAATAGTCAAAGTTGAAACTGTATTGGGCAACATTAAGAGGATGTTAACATTATAGATGGAATACTTGGAAGAATTCTAGCCCATGAAATTGAAAATCTATATGAATCTAGACCAAGGGAATGCATTGCATCAATGTCTTCCTGTGTTAAAAAAAATAAAATAAACCGAAATTCAAATGAGAAAAAAGCTATTTTTTTTATCCAAAAGTGGAAAGATATTAGATGCATAAAGCAGTAGTTGAACCAAAAACATATGATAATGATCATCTGCAATGTCTCCATTCTCTCCATCTACAGAGCAGCCTGTGGAATGACAAAATGCATCCCAATTGCTTAAGGATTTTGCATCTTCAAGATAAGCTCCTTCAATCTGCAAGAATTCAAGTTCTGGGTGATGAATATATTAATGAATTTGAGCAAGAAAGAGGAAGAGAAGAAGAGGGGAGACTGACTTGGTATGCGGAAGTGGCTGCTCCGAATAGAAACCCGGGTGGGAAATCGGATCTTTTGACGTGGGGTTGTTTGTTTTCTTCCAATTTGATACGTGTATCGCCGTTATTGGAGGCTGCAAAAAGTGGAGAAAAAGAAGAAATGAGAAACAAGACGAGAGAAATGGTGGATGGTTTCATAGTTTTGAGTTCATACTGGATCAATTGGAAATCTTTGATTCCTCTAAATATCTGCTTACAATTCACTATTTCTGTACAGTGATTAGGACGAACGACCTTTCAAATTGTTGAACTTTCTTATGCTACAGTATTTCATGGTGTGTGGTGTAATATAAGCCACTAATAATATTTAACTAGATTTTAGAATTTTTTTTGTTGAACGAGAAGGAAAATACTTTGTCTGAAAGTTTTGAAACTACCAACAAGAAGCGACTACTAATTATATTATATATATATATATACAATAATAAATGGGTGGGCCCACACTCAAAATTCACTATTCATATGATGACCATAAGTGTAACATGACACGTAGTCATGTCTCCATCAACTAAAAAGAACACATGACACGTGTCATGTTCATTGTTCAATAATAGATTGGTTCACGTGGCCTGACACGCGTCCACGTGTCATATGTAGGTCAATGCTTTTCGCGACACGTGGTCCATGCCCTTACCTGACGCACGCATGACGGGACGCGGTGCGACGGGTTTAAGCCAATGTTTTTACGACACGTGGTTAACTTTTAATTCACTTTTAGAGTTTTCGACGTTGACCATGGCGTTTTCGGAAAAACGGCGTGGCCCGCCGCGAAGCGTCGTTAAAAGGTGACCCGCCGCAACGCGCGGTGGTCAACTTTCAGACCACTTTTAGAGTTTTTGGGCTTTGCTCACAGCGTTTTAGGAGATTGGTGTCAGGGCCGCGCTGTCACCTACATGTGCCGTATTTATTTTCAGAGTTAAGCGCAAGTGGTCGACTTTTAAATCACTTTTAGTTTTCGACTTTGACCACGGCGTTTTCTATAAAATGGGAGGGTTCCGCCGCGAAGCGCGGGCGGGTCACCATCTTGTTAAAGTTACAATGGTGGTGGCGGCAAAAGAGTATTTTTTTTTAAATGCCACGTTAAGAAGTAAAACGTGGGGTTACAGGTGAAGCACAACTTTGGGTTAGCTAAAGTTAAATGGGGTGGTTAGCATTTTTTTTTAAACTTATTTTTTTTAAAAAACTTATAAAACTTGTTATTATTATTATTATTATTATTAAACTATTATTATCAAACTTATTGTTATTATTATTATTATTATTATTTTTATTATTATTATTATTTTTATTATTATTATTATTATTATTATTTTTATTATTATTATTATTATTATTATTATTATTATTATTATTATTATTATTATTATTATTAAACTATTATTATCAAACTTATTATTATTATTACAAAATTTAGAATACAACTTAAAATTAAAAAAATAACTTTTTAATATTAATGGGGCGTTTCAAGAAAAATAGAAAAAAAAACCTTATACTATACGATCGTTTATATTGGTGTTTCCAAGAGAAATTTATAAACTTTTAGCTACGAATATAAAGAAGTTAACGTTTTAAAAAAAAATATACGACTAGATAATACTTAATCTTTATTTTTTAAAAACTTAAACGACTATATAATAATTAATCTTTAGTTAAAAAAAACTTATACGACTATACGATATTTAAAACTTATACGACTATATGAGCATTTATATTTTGTAAGTAATTAAAAAGTTAAACAAATCTCATAAACATTTATAAAATAGTTAATCCTTATTTATAAAAAAAACATAATTTAGAAAAAAAAATCTAAACAAATCTCAAACTTATTATTATTATTACAAAATTTAGAATACAACTTAAAATTAAAAAAAAAATTAATCTTAATGGGGCATTTAGTCCTTAATGGGGCATTGTGTCACCAATGATTACATAGGTATCAGTGTAAATGATTGACCAGAACAACTTTTTAAGCTTAATGGAGCGGTTTGCCCTAAATGGGGCGGTTAAACACGGTGTCTTCCAAAAATATTAAGGTGTCTAAAACAAAGGGGTTTAGTAAATGGGTTGAAGTGTTTGACAAAGGAATTTTCATCTTGTGAATTGTGTTTGGGAAGCATATCAACGCTCGAGTTGCATACACGTTGGGCGTCTTGAATCCTGACGACGGTTCTAAATCTGTCATAGTATCTATAACCCGATCGGTTGTCCCTGTTTTGTTTGTGTGGTAGCTCTTGTGCCGGGTCGGCTTCCCGGCTTCGTGCTGTATTTTGAGTTTTGTTGTTTTGTTCCTCTTTTCTTAGACGGTTTGTATGTTTGTTTGTGCTAACTCCCTGCTTGCTTTTCGTGTTAATGAATGTTGCCGTTTCAATTTTTTTTTTTACATAATATAAGAAAACGACACAGATTTAATCCAATTTTCTCATTCTAACTTATACTTTGCTCCATATTTTAGTCATAGGAATAGATAGTTGAACTTTTGACATCTTCTCACGATTTGTTTCGGTTATGAATTCCATCATTTGAAAACCTTTTTGTTTCTATACTTCCAAAACCACCCGACCTATGACCATCTTTGCCAAGTGTTTTAATTATTTAATCAGATGTAGGGGCGTCAATTTATTATTTTTGTTCGATAACAATGTTGTCGTGTAAATGATCGATTAAAACAATAAAACTGCTAAAACACAACTTTAAAAAATAAAAATACAAAGAGTGTGACGCGAACCACACAAAATTAGACACTTAGAAGAAACGTTATAAAATTATATATCTTCGATTTACAAGTTGATGAATAGTTTTGGATGGCAAATTTGTAATTTTTCTTTAACCGTCGGAAAATTAGATTTTAATAATCTCAACTTTTGACTGTTGGCCTAACAATAATCTCACCTTTAAATATTTTTGCCACCAGTCCCAACTTTTAACCTTATTTTTTTTGTTGGACCCTCCGTTAAATTTTTAACTTCGTTAAACATCTTATGACGTGGCAGATGACATGTAATACATTTTTTAACACCCTCATCTCATATGACAATTGATATCCCTCATTAGATGTTTAAAAGAGTTACAAAAAATAACGAAGGGTCCAAAAATTTTTTTGAAAGTCAGGACCGGTGACAAGGATATTTAAAATTGGGATTATTGCTGGCTAACAGTTAAAAGTTGAGATTATTAAAATCTAAATTTTCCTTCTTAACTTTGACGGTTGTTTTTATTTGCTCCGGATAAGAGTTTGCTGCTAAATGCATGATAACCTAACTCCGTCCTTTTTTTTCATCACCCACGTTTTCTTCAACCTGCCAATGATAACCTTACCTAACCCAGTCCTTTCTTTTCCTCACCCACTACACCCTCCCATACCTGGCCATACCCTCTTCCCTGTCACTTTCTTTGAGAAAATCACGGGAATGACCATTGACTGGCCTTGATTTACGAAAATGGCCATTGAATTTTTATTTTACCATATTAGCAGACCAATAAAATTGTGCCACATTAGCTTTTTTTTCACACCGTACGCCAATCTAAACGTCATTTTGACTCTTGTATACGCTATTTTAATCCCATGTACGTCATTTCATAGCACGTACGCTGTCCTGTACGTCAAAAAATAATAATAATAATAACTTTTTTTTAATAATTAAGCACCTTAGTATGTTTTTTTTTGTTAATAACTTATGTTTAATAACTTTTTTTTTAAATCTAAATATACATAGTTAATAATTTTTTTATGAACATTTTGACTTAACTTTTATAAAAAACGGGGTTGTTTTAAAAAATAATTAAGTTTCGTAACCAAATTTGTATAACTCTTAAAAAATAACGAGAGTTGAAGATAATATGTAAACTGATTGAGTAAATTTTTTATATGAAGACGAGTTCAAATAAATATAGTTATGTAGTTGAAGAGAAACTGTTAAGAATTATATAGATATTAAAAAGTGAGTTTAAAAATAGAAGTATTAAAATTTTAAAAGTCTTCAAACTTATAAAAGTTATAATAAAATTTGTTTTTTTAAATAAGGTTTAAATTATTTTTTTTTTGAAGAAAAAAAAGTCTTCAAACTTGTAAGGTGTTTGAAGAGAAAGTACAAGTAGTTGTATAAAATTTTAATATTATATTTTTAAACTCACACCATTTCCAATTTATATAATTCCTTACACTTTCTCTCTAACTACAAGACTCTACATATTTGAACTCATACTTTTATAAATATTTGAATAAATCGTTTTGTACTTTATCTTCAACTCTCGTTATTATTCTAAAAAGTTTTAGAAAGTTGTTTACGAGACTTAATTGATTTTAAAAAAATAACTTCGTTTTTTTATAAAATTTAGGTCAAAACGTTTAGAAAAACAATTATGAAGTACTGTGTATTTAGATTTTATAAAATAATATCAGTTATTAATTATTAATAAAAAACATAGAGTGCTTAATTAGTTAAAAAGAATAAAAATCAAAATATTAAAAATGAAATTACATATGTACATACGCTTGATTTAAATATTGTGACACAAAATCTATGGTACTTGTAAACGCTGCTCCATACGCCAAAAATTTAGTCAATGACCATTTTGGTAAAGTAAAAAATCAATGACCATTTTCGCAAATCAAGGTGAGTCAATGGCCATTTTCGTGATTTACTCATTCTCTTTACACACAGAGTGAGATCAAGAGAAAAGGAGATGACAATCGGACAAAGCGTCGTTACCAATCCTTTTGTAATCAACAAATGTTGCCACTCTATTTATCGAT
>JBCNJP010000007.1:126943274-126975346 GCA_039602395.1 Deinandra increscens subsp. villosa
TCTATATATATACAAAGGAGAAGTGGGACTTATGTTTCTGTGCCATGGCATTTTTGTAAATTTGATGAAGTTTGAGGTTCTTTTGGTTATCAGCATAGAGATGACCCATTTTATTAACCCCTCGTGTGATGTCCTCGCCATTCGGTTGGACAATTATCCCAAGTCCAATGCATGCAATCTATACTTCCAATCATGCCCGGTAAACCATGAACTTCTTCGTGGTGATCGTATAGCTTTTGCATGTCGTTCCAAGTTGGTTTTCTCAAATACCGCGTCGTGTACAAGTCGGCAAGGCCTTTGCAAAATTCCTCCACCGTGTCTCTCGTTGTCTTCTCGGCCATCTTCAAATACTCATCGTTGATATCCGTAGTGTTGCCGAACGCAAGAATTTTTATCGCCGACGTACACTTTTGAATAGAAGTGAACCCAAGCTTTCCAGTGGCGTCGAACCGTTGCCTAAAATAAGGAGAATGTTCTTCCAAATCCTTAGCTATACGCAAAAATAACCGTTTGGTTATTCGAAACCGTCTCTTGAACGTCTCCTCGTCGTAGAGTGGGGTGGGCCCAAAATAGTCTCTCATCAGATTATCATTGGCCGCATTACGATCACGTTCGAGGTGTCTCCGCTTAATAACTGGGCGTGGAACCGGCACGTCAAAAAGTTGAATTGCGGCGGAAACAACCTCGTCTTCTTCATCGTCGAAGAGACCGAGTCGAGTGGAGGAAGAGGGAGAACCCATTTTTTTAAAAAAATGAAGAGAATTGAGAGAGTATGAGAGAGTATGAGAAGAATGAGTGTGTGAATTTATAAATTATGTGTGATATATATTGTGTAAGATTTAAAAAAAAATTGAAAAAAAAAAATATATATATATCCGTTGATATAGCCGTTCAACGGCTATATCCCACCAACTTTCCCCTCTTCTCGGCGTTAAAGGGCTAACGCCCCTCGCCCACCCCTCCTCTATAACGCCCCTATAACGCCCCACCGTAGTGGGGGTGGGCGTTATAAGGGGCGTTATGGAGCCCTTTTTCGCCCACTAACGCCCCACTACGGGCAGCCTAACGGATTTCAATCAATTCAACACAACACATGCTTCTTCCTCTTCCACTTCTCTCTCCTAGGGTTCTTTCATTCCAATCAAGATTCACACCACCATTAACAACTATTTTCTAACCCTTTCTTTCATGCCCAATTCTTCAATGTTTTCTTTAGATTCTTGATTTTCCCACACCCAATTTGGTCTTCATGATTGTGAGTATAGTTTTTCCTCTTTCCATCTATTAACAAATTACTAACTTTTTATTTATTTATTTATTAATTTATTTGTTTATTATTATTATTTGATCTTCTGTTTATTAACAAGATTCTGTGTAATACGTGTTATTCAGTATTTTGACAAAAAGGTTTGATCTTTCGAATTGGGGTGTATTTAACGAGATCTTGATTACAAGATTTGGTGAAAAAAAATTGATCTTTTGAAAAATTCAACATTCAGAAAGACACCATATTGTGAAAAGAAATGTGGGATTTGTGTTTATGAATTATGGTTACAAGATTTGATCTTTTGAGAAATTCAAGATTTTGAAACAATCCCTACTTAAAATTCTGGTTGAAAAGTGAGAAATTCAAGATTTTGATTGAGGGGTTCTTGTGCAAGAGATGTGGGATGTTCAAAAAACTGATGAATTGTTGTTCGGTTTGCTGGTTCGGGCATGATCATAAAGAAACTGTTGTTGGTGTGAATGGTGATCATGGGAAAGATGGGTTGTTGTGGTTTCATGATATCGGAAAACATGTATACGGGGAGTATTCGATGGCTGTGATTCAAGCAAACCAGGTGCTTGAAGATCAGAGCCAAGTTGAATCTGGTCCTTTTGGGACGTTTGTTGGGGTTTATGATGGTCATGGTGGACCGGATGTGGCAAGATATGTATGTGATCATCTGTTCAGACATTTTCAAGGTTTGTTGCTGAGTATTTTGATTAGATTTAAAATCTGATACTGTTTTATAACAATTTAGGGATGTTTTGTTTGTAGATTGAATATAACTGGGTGCTAAAAGTGGGTTTTTTTTTTATCTTGATGATTTAGATTTGAGTATTAGAATGTGTTTGTATCCTGTTAGATTCTATATATGAGTTCATTGATTTTACTAGCTAACAGTGTTCATGAACTTTAATGTAGTTCTAGGTTTTTGTAATTTTTTTTTTTTTGTATTTTACTAGCTTTTCTTAGACCTTGATGATTTAGATTTGAATATAAGAGTGTATTTTTTTTTGTTTTTAATAGATAATTAGCACGATAAATGTGGTTATAATACTAATCTAAATAGTTGATTAAGTGAATTAGGAGGCTATATGAATTAAATAAACTTTAACTTTTTGCGATTTTGACCCGTTCCGTTTTTGGCTATTTTTTAATAATTTCTCTCATATTTTGAAATAAAAATAACCCAAATTGATATCATAAGTACTTAGAAAGCTGGAACCTAAAGAATATAATAAAGAAAGGATTCTTGTGTCATTGTTCTTAGGTTTGGTGTTTATGCAGCAAATTCAACTGAAAGTCATGGCATAGTGACACCCGAAACAATCAAAAGGGCGTTTCTTGAAACAGAGAACGGTTTCACATCTCTTGTATCTCAAATGTGGAATACTCGGCCCAGCATTGCAACCGTTGGATCTTGTATATATACAATAGACAAAGCCAACTTATGGAATTGTGCCATTTTGTCATTTTCTAAACAAAACCAGATTAATAATATATACGTACAGTTAGAAGAAATTGCCAAAAGTCATGGTAACCCAATTGGTTTGGTCTTTGTCCCATAAATCCAAGGCACCCAAGTTCAATCCTTTGGAACTACTCTTTTTTATTAATATATATAAGTAATTAAATATAATATAATTTTTTTATTTAATTAAATAACAACAACGAAGACAAATGGTTATAACCGCATTTTTGTTGCATCTAAGTATCTAACGAAGATTTGGTTTAAAATCACATCCAAGAGAAGCACAAGAACAAGAACAAACACTTCAAGACTACATGACAAAGTCTAAAAACATTAAATAAAAGATATATTATTCATTGAGTTAGATGATATTGATAAGAATCTTTTAACCGTTTATCCAAATAAATACAAATCTATATATATTCCCAAACATAGTAGTATAGTCTCTCTTTTTGCTAGATTATCTCACTGGTGTAGACAAGTTCAAGAACGGGTCAAGTCACACGACTCGGATCAAGAATATTACATTAGATATTATAGCAAAAATTCGAACACTTAACACTATGACATACAATCTGGTTATTAATTCAACTACTAATTAAGAATTTGACATGACTTTAAGTAATAGTATAGGAAATCAAACCAAACTAAGCAATATTTTAACTACACAAAAGTTTAGAGGTTTTTTAGGGTCTAAACTCATAAGTATTGATGTCATCAAAAGGTTGCAAATTGATAGTCTAAACTATTGTCTCATAATATGCATTATTTAAGAAACGAATTGAATAAGATATTCAAGAATCCAAAAGCAAATGCGATTGTTAGTTTTTAAAACTTCTCACAGCTAAATAGAATGATATGACAAATGTAGCAATGTAATAATGAACAGATAGAAATAATCTGGATTACTGGAAGCAAGTAATTAGCGGCTTTCCAATTGAAATAAAAGAAGCTGTCTAGAGTAGAAAATACTATGGCAAATGAAAATCACTTTAGACAAACCCTCTGGATCTCGGTGAGAATACGTAAAAAGAAGATTGATTGTGATCAATGGTATGTTTTTTACGTTGTTGTGTTGTTTTGTTTGTTTGGGGTTGTTTGTTGTTTTTTTTTCCTCTCACTTTTTGGCATTTTTAAACCATTCTAGCCCGCTAATAAAATTTTATCTTTTGCCGTCCAGAAAAAGAAAAAAAACAACTTAGACAAAAAAAATAATGCTTTCCAATTGAATTAAAACAAGACTATAAAAGTAGTTACTTGGTCAGTTAGTAATTAAACAAGCCACTGAAAAATCTGAGATATATAATTAACAAGCTAGCTAGGTAGATAAGAAAAGGCAACTTATGAAGACAAATTGTATATATATACAAAGGACAACTTGTCCTATGGTTTTGTGTCATTTTTTACATGAACCAAATAAATGGTCAATACATAGGATATTTAAAAAAATAAAAATAAACGACGCGTTGTATTAGTTGCTGCTGAGGAAAAGTATGTGGAAGGAAAATATAAGATGTATACTAAATTAGAGATGTAATACATATATTAACTGCACTGACATGAGCAGTTAAATGTTAAAGATACTATGAGGGATGTTTATAAAAAAGTTGTATAATATGGAATAAGAGGTAAATGAAATTTCGAGAATTGTCTAATACACTTATAAACCTATATTTTTTCTTTATTTTATCCACTTTCTTCTACTATTTTTTCGAACTACCGCAGCAACGCACGGTCGATCTCTAGTTATAAACAATCTTATCCAAATCCCCAAAACTCTGCTGACCATAAATATTACCCTTGTTCTGTCGTGATCTGCCGGAATAAGACCCAGTCGCCAAGTGTCTAGCTGTTTTGGGAATAAAAAGTTTTTGTCGTGGTGTGCCGGAAACGCCAATTAAGCATCCAAGTCGCCAAGTTCTAATCCAAGGGGAGGCAGTTTTACCCCATGTTGTCCCAGGAGGGGGTTTCTGCCAGGAGAAAGCTTCAGGAGGGGGTGTCTTGGTTCTCACGGAGGTCCGAGTAATCGACCTTGGACATAGCCCCGCAAGGGTAGGTTTACACGTGAGACCAAAGTCGCCTGATCGATGCCGTTCCAAAAAAAAAAAACATCCAAGTCGCCAAGTGTCTTGCTGTATTGGGAATAAAACAATAATAAAAAGTTTATAATTGCGTAAGAAGAGAAATAAAATATACAAGTTTGATTTGGCAAATCAGAGAGTCCAAGTTGATAGCAGGCCTTTTAGTTTATTAATGTATACATGAATAAAGAATGTTTGTATTGAAATTATAAAGTAAAAAAGACGAAAATAGCCTCTTTGATTAAGTTTGGGACGAAAATAGTCTCATGAAATTTTTTTCTCAACTTTTAGCCTTACCTTAACGGTCGCTAACGACCTCCATTTAAACACAAAACGACCGTTCCTGATGACCAACCACGGTGCGACATGTGTCCACCACGGTCGTTAATACGTTGGAAAGGTCGTCGACGACCGTCGTTTTCCGTCAAACGACCGCCGACTACGTGTGTGGTCGTCAACGACCACGGTCGTTTGACGGAAAACGACGGTCGTTGGCGATCTTTCCAACGTATTAACAACCGTGGTGGACACATGTCGCACAGTGGTTGGTCATCAGGAACGGTCGTTGTGGGTTTAAATGGAGGTCGTTAGCGACCGTTAAGGTAGGGCTAAAAATTGGGAAAAAAAATTCATGTGACTATTTTCGTCGCACATTGATCAAATGAACTATTTTCGTCTTTTTCCCGATTAATAAAATATACTGAAGTAATGGTTACAAAGTCACGTATTAAAATAATAAAATATAGTGAAGTATCCCTTTCTTACATGTCATACTGCCGCTTAAAAATTCATATTCCCTCTAAAATTCCATTATTATGAAAAAAGTTTTATTTTTTCCGTAGTGTTGGGAATGTTCTGCTTGGCAGAAATTCTCTAAGTCAGAGTTCCGAAGGAAGTTAGTCCGGAACTTCCTTCACACTGAGTAGTTCCTCCGGAACTTCTCCTAGTGTTACTCCGGAACTTTGACTTATCCCCTGTTGCAAGTTCCAATGCATAAAGCTGTCAGAAAGCAGTTTTACTTTACACCATGCTGTGCACTGTTCACCGATAGGTCTGCCCAACTGTTCAACAGAAGCATGCTTGTACTACAACAACTCTGGAGTAGATATTATTTGTTTATTTAGCCTTAGAGCTAAAAGGAAATAAAAGTAAATCTTTTATTTCCTCCTTGCACTATATATATTAGTTGTATTTCCTTTGTTCATCATCGATCGAACACTTCTCTTGTTCATCAGTTGTAACTCTCTGTAAACACTGTGAAGTATAAATATAGTAGTGCTTGGAATTGACATCTTGTGTTCATCTACTTTACTTCATGTTTACTTGTTACAGTTTCGATCAAACCTTTTCAAACATTAACACAAACAAGTCTGATTCCGCCTTTCTTGTTTGATAACTTTTAGTAACTTGTTTGGTTAGTTGTCTCTAACCACGATCCTACAAGTGGTATCAGAGCCTTGGCTCTTGAGTCCTTAAGTTTTTAAAATTGTATTTTTTTTAAAAACTTTTCTTGCTAAAAGGGTTACTGTTTTGATTTGGATAAGACTGTTTTGATTCTTGATCTCTGAAAATGAGTGAACTAAGGAATGGCAGCACCAACAAACCTCCAACCTTCACTCCTGATGATTTTGACACATGGAAACTCAGAATGGAAATTTTTTGCAAAAATACCGATCACAAAATGTGGGGTTCCATTGTCAATGGACCAAAAGTCATCACCACCCCATCTGCTACTCAACCTGTTGTTGACCTTGTAAAAGCATATGAGAATTATTCTGATGATGATCATAAGGCCTGTGAATGTGACTACAAAGCTTTGTGGGCACTCCAGGCAGCTCTTCCTAATTCCATACTAATAGGCTTTAAGAGATGCAAAACTGCACATGATCTTTGGAAAGCACTTATTGAAATGTATGAGGGAACAGATGAGGTGAAAGAGAACAAGAAAGACATTTTAAAACAAAGATATGAAAATTTCTGTCATAAAAGAGGTGAATCAATGTCTGAGCAGTACTTAAGATATGTTCGACTTATAGATGAACTCCAGGGTGCAGATGTAAAAATTGACAATGCTGATATAATCAGAAAATTTTTAAGATCATTACCTGAAGTTTGGACTGTCTATACAGTCAGTATCAAGTACAACAAAGACCTTAAAACCTTGAAATTAGGAGATCTCTATGGAATGCTGAGTGCACATGAGATGGAAATGAATGAGAAGTCTGGTGTATCATCGAACCAGACATCATCTTCCAAAGGCACTTTGGCCCTCATCACTGCTCACTCAGAGAACTATTCTGAACCAGAACCATATGTATCCTTTCCTGAGTCTCCTAAAGGACATGAAACTTCATACTACCAAAACTTTGCTAATGTTGCTAACAGTTCTTATTCAGGTTTCACCAGATCAGATCTAGAGTGCATCAGTGCTGATGACCTAGAGGAGATTGACATCACCACCCAACTAGCCATGGTGTCACTTAGGGCTCAAAGGTTCTACAAGAGAACAGGGAGAAAATACAATGGAGCCAAGAATGCTCCTATTGGTCTTGACAAATCAAAGGTCAAGTGTTACAACTGTCATCAGTTGGGACATTTCGCCAGGGAGTGCTCTCAACCAAGAAGAGAAAATGGTTACAATGCTGAGAAGAAACAAGAATATACCAAACCAAGCTCTTCCTCTGGTCCTACTCCTCCAAAGCCCTCTTACAACACCCAAAGCCAAGCAACTGCTGCTGTAGCAAACCAAACAGGGTTTGTTGACTGGGAAGATGTGATGCATGAGTTTGCTCCAACTAACCATGCCTTGATGGCAAGTGGTTCTTCACCTGCTTCTGCAGAGGTAAACTCTAACTCCAGCACTGAATCTGAGAATGTGTTATGTACACCTAAGTGTATTGAAGTGGTTGAGAGCTACAAAAAGCATAATCAGGCACTTGTAGATGAACTTAAAAATCTAAATGAGTTGAAAGAGTACTCAAAAAGGGCTGATATTGCTTACTCAACCAAAACTGATGAACTCAGACAAACAATAGGGATTTTGAAACATCAACAAACTAATTTTATAACTCAAATGGATGATGTGGTTGAGCAACTGAATATTTCAAAGAAACAAAATGTGGAATATGTGCTTGACATTCAAACCCTAAAGGATCAGCTAAGGGAAGCCCTGTGCAATGCTGATAAATTTCAAATTGCTAGTGAAAAAGCAGAAAAGTTATGGCATGAACACACACATGGGAAGGGAAGGGTATCTTTTAAAATTGTTGAAAACCCTGATTCATACACTTGTCTTGAAACCCTAACTATTAAAGAAACAAGTGTTCCCTTGTCCCCTGACCCATTGGAAGTTGGTCCAGTAACTGAGGACCCTTCCAAAGAAGCTGAAAGTCTGAAAAAGAGTGATGACATGAGAACTGAAAGTTTTATTGGCTTTTCTGACACCAAAACTGAATCAACCAGCACTTCTGCTGAAGTTGATAAATCAAAGACTTCAAAACCAATTCTTAAAAACCCTAAGAATATGAGTTTAGAAAATGAAGATTTCAAACTGTCAAAGTCTACTACTCAAAGGAGTGGCAAATCAAAAACTTTTGTAAATCAAATTAGTTCTGAGTCATCAAAACAAAAGTCTCACACCTTTGTGAAAGAATGCATAATTTGTGGTGAATTAGGACATGTTGCTGTAAATTGTTCCTACAATCCTTTCAAACAGATAATTAACAATGCTAACACTTCTCCAAGGAGAAACCAAAGTCTGTTAAATTCAAAGAATTTAAAGGATAGCAGGAACATGTCACCAAAAAGATCACATGTTGATCAAAAGATTTCTGGAAAAACTCAAAAGGTCTGGATTGGAAATGAAAAGAATAACAGCTTTTCATATGTTAAAAGAAACAATTTTTCTAAGGAACAACATTCCGTAGGAACTTCATATCTTCCGGGAGAAAATTCCTCCGGAAGAAATACAGTTCCCTCGGAACATTTTAAAAACATCAGGTCTTCTAATCCCTCAAAACAAAGACCTGAATTTCAATCCACTGAGTTCATTAATCAAATTCACCCATCTTTCAAAGGAAATTCACGAGCAAAATCTGCTCCTCGTGAAAGAAAACAAGTTTTTGAACAGTATGAAGTGCATGATTATCCTGCACAAGTGAGTTCCTACGGAACTCAGCTTCCTCATACTGAAATTTTCAAAGTTGCTGCACAACCAAAACTTGAAACTGCAAGACAAAGAAGCAACAGAAAGTTTAGGGAAAAGAAGGCTTTTATTAAGAAACATGGTTTTCCCAAATGGCAGAGTTATCACAGAAACTTAAATGAGAAAAATGGTGATTTTTCTGAGTATGATGATTTTCCTGCAGAACAACTTGTGTTAGGAAACTACTCTTATAATGATGCCATGGGAAGACCCAAGACCACAAAGGCTTGGGTCCCATACTCCAACTGATCATGTTCTTTACCTGTGTAGGGGTCACCTAATAAATCTCAAGCAAATGTTTGGGTTGTAGATAGTGGGTGCTCCAGTCACATGACAGGTAATAAAAACCTTCTAGAAAATACAAAAAGATATGATGGCGGTCGCGTTGCTTTTGGAAGCAATGAAGGGTACATTACAGCACTTGGTAATGTATCAAATGGAAGTTTTACTCTTGACAAGGTAAGTCTTGTAAATGTTCTGAATTTTAATCTGCTGAGTGTATCACAAATTTGTGATAAAAGGATGAATGTTCTGTTTAATGATGAAGAAGCTCTAGTACTTAAGCCTGGTCTAAAAATTCCAAATGAAATGATTTTGATAAAAGCAAAAAGGCAGGATGGCTTGTACTTACTTGATATGACAAGTGCCAAATCTCTTGATGGCAATACTTGTTTGATATCAAGAGCATCTGTTGATGAGTCTGACCTTTGGCACAGAAGACTTGTACATGTAAATTACAAAACCATGAACAAACTTGTTAATTTAGGTTTGGTCAATGGTTTGCCTCAAAAACACTTTAACTGTAATGAGCATTGTATTGCTTGTTTGAAGGGCAAGCAACACAAGTCTTCTCATAAGTCCAAAACTGAAAACTCAATTTCTCAACCCTTAGAATTGTTGCATATGGATCTCTTTGGTCCTACTAGGGTAATGAGTTTGGGAAAGAAATCATATTGTTTTGTAATTACTGATGACTTTTCAAGATACACATGGGTTTTCTTTCTAAGAACTAAGGATGAAACACCTGAGATTTTAAAATCCTTAATCACTCAACTTGAAAATCAGTCAAATTTCAAAGTCAAAACAATTAGAAGTGACAATGGCACAGAATTTAAAAATCATGTTTTAAATTCTTTCTGTGAAGAAAAAGGGATATCTAGGCAGTTCAGTGTTGCTAGAACTCCTCAGCAAAATGGAGTAGCTGAGAGGAGAAATAGAACATTGATTGAAGCTGCTAGATCAATGTTGGCTGAGTCTAAGCTCCCTGTAACTTTCTGGGCTGAAGCAGTGAACACTGCCTGCTATGTTCAGAACAGGGTGCTTGTGGTCAAAGGTAAAAACAAGACACCATATGAACTTTGGAGAAAAAGAAAACCAAGTATACACTTTCTCAAAGTTTTTGGTTGTCCTGTTACAATATTAATAACCAGTGAGAATTTAGCTAAGTTTGCTGAAAAGGCAGATGATGGCTTCATGGTTGGTTACTCAGGTGTTGCCAAGGCATACAGAGTATACAACCTCAGAACTAAAATTATTGAAGAGTCAATTAATGTGTTTTTCAATGAAAAATCAACAAATAAGTTTAGTTCTGAACCCTCATGGTTATTTGATATTGATTCACTAACCAATGCTTTCAACTTTACTGTTGATAAGTCCTTTAGTGAGTATGTGCAGTCTCAGGGGGAGAATTCAAATGCAAAGAAGGATGGCTACAAATTTGGTCATTTCTACTCCTCTGTCAGCACACAACCTTTCAAACCTTCAACCATGCCAACTGATGCAATTCAACAAGTCACTGAACCCACTCCAGTGAATGTGGTTGAAACTGAGTCAAGTGACTCTCAGTCACAACATGATGGTTATGTCTCAGACACCAGTGATGATGGTAGCTTGCAGCATTCTCCAAATGACAACTTACATGGTGATCTTGATGGTTCTCATGAGTCAAATTTCAATGACTCATCTCTTGGAGACACCATCAACTCTGCTAACAACTCAAGTTATCAACATGTCTCTGCTGCAACTACATCAAATTTGCCCCCTTCACAAAGATTGCCAGGAATTGAGCTTAGTGTCTTATTGCCCCCAATTATTCCACCAACTAGGCAAGTTCAAAGTCACGAATTTCCAAGTTTTCAGAATACCAATGTCAGCAAAACTCATCCCATTGAGAATGTGATTGGTGAAGTAAATGCTCCTGTTCTTACAAGAAGCAAATCTGCTGATGCAAACATCTGTTTATTTGCATGCTTCCTGTCTCAAGAAGAACCAAAACAAGTGGAGCAAGCACTTAAAGACAATCATTGGATTGAAGCTATGCAAGAGGAACTGTTCCAAATCAACAAACAACAAGTTTGGGAACTGGTTGATTTACCAGTACATGCTCAACCAATTGGAACAAAATGGGTTTTTAGAAACAAGAAGGATGAAAGAGGAATTGTTGTCAAGAACAAAGCTAGGCTTGTTGTTCAGGGATATTCTCAAGAAGAAGGGATAGATTATGATGAGGTTTTTGCTCCAGTTGCAAGATTAGAGGCAATTAGAATCTTCCTTGCCTATGCAGCTTTCAAGAACTTCACTGTCTATCAAATGGATGTGAAGAGTGCTTTCCTTTATGGGAAACTGAAGGAAGAAGTTTATGTCTGTCAACCACCAGGGTTTGAAGACCCACACCATCCTAACAAGGTGTGTAAACTTATCAAGGCTCTCTATGGTCTCAAGCAAGCACCAAGAACCTGGTATGAGACTCTGTCAAATTACCTGCTTGGCCATGGATACAGGAGAGGAGCCATTGATAAAACTCTCTTCATAAGGAAAGTTGGAAAAGATAAGTTGCTTGTTCAGATTTATGTGGATGATATTATCTTTGGATCTACCAATCCTAAGTTGTGTAAGGAGTTTGAGACCCTGATGCAAGATCAATTTGAGATGAGTTCAATGGGTGAACTTAATTTCTTTCTGGGTCTCCAAGTTAAACAAACTGCAGATGGCATCTTCTTGAATCAGTCAAAATATATTCAAGATATGCTCAAGAGGTTTGATATGCTGTCTTCCTCTTCTGCAAAAACTCCTATCTCAACCTCTCACAATCTGAATTCAGAATCAGAAAGTGAACCTGTTGATCAGCACACTTACAGGGCAATGATTGGTTCTCTGATGTACTTAACGGCAAGTAGACCTGATATCATGTTCAGTGTATGCTTATGCTCTAGATATCAATCAGCTCCCAAAGAATCCCACATGAAGGCAGTAAAGAGAATCTTTAAATACCTCAAAGGTCAACCAAAACTTGGGTTGTGGTATGCAAAGAACAATGACTTTTCACTTGTTGCCTACACTGACAGTGACTATGGTGGCTGCTACTTGGATAAGAAATCAACATCAGGAGGATGTCAATTTCTAGGTAATAGGCTTGTATCATGGCAATGCAAGAAACAGACCTGTGTTTCTACTTCAACTGCTGAAGCTGAGTACATTGCTGCTTCAAGCTGCTGTGGTCAAGTACTTTGGATTCAGAATCAATTGCTGGATTATGGAATCACATTCCTGGAAACTCCTATGTATGCAGACAACACCAGTGCCATTTCCATCACCAACAATCCTGTGAATCACTCTAAGACAAAGCACATCGAAATAAGGTACCATTTCATTAGAGATTGTGCAGAAAAGAAATTGATTAAGTTACACAAGGTTTATACTGATCTACAATTAGCTGACCTTTTCACAAAGGCATTTGATGAAGCAAGATTCTTCTTTCTTATCACAGCTATTGGGATGATGAACTTTGGTTAACTTTTGCTGTCAATTGTTGCTTCTATGTACATAAATTTTCTATTACCTTATGTGCTTGTGTTCTTAACATCCATCTCTTCAAAATTATGAGAACTCTTTCAAGAAATATTCTTATAACTGATAATGTTGAAAAATCTCAAAAGTTATGAGCGTTTCTGAATCTTTTGTTGCTTCTAAGTAAATTCCAAGGGAACAATATTGTTCCGGAGGAACTTACTCCTGAAGTTTTCCCTTCTCAAGAGAAGTTCCGAGGGAACTCTCTAAAGTTTCTAACAGGTTTCAAGTGTTTTCTAAGTGTTTCAGGTGTTCCGGAGTAAATTTTGAAACTCCGAAGGAACTTCCTGCGGAAGTATTTTAGGAGAAGAGAAGAAAATTTCTAAGGGTAAAAGTTCCGAGGGAACTTCACTCTTCCGAAGGAACTCAATTGTTCCGAAGGAAAAGTTCCGGAGGAACTTTATTGACTTAATCTTTTTCTATAGATTAAGTGGGACCCTTTATTTCAAATTTTAACAGTGACGGTTAACTGGTGGCCCCACTAATTCCACCTTTTCCGTTAACGTCAATTCCCTCTCTCCTCACCCCTTTAACTGTCACTTCCAGAAAAACCCTTTCACTTACTAAACCTAAATCCAAATTTCCTTCAATCCCTCTCGTTTTTCTCTCAATTTCTTCAAAATTCATCTCAATCTCTCAAGCAATCACTCAATACAGAACAATGGCAGCATTCGCGTTCCACAACGAGCACAATCAGAGAGCATATTTAGAGAAATCACAGAAATCGGCTCGGTTTGACGGGATGATTGACTTTCTCACTGCGTCAGAGTTACACTTTGCCCTAACTGTAAGTCCAATCATCTATGATGAAACGATTACTCAATTCTGGGCAAACGCAGTAGTAGGTGCCAGGGATGAAGACGGCAAGCAAATATTGCAAGTTGAAAGCCAAGTTCACGGTAGAAATGTGTACATCACTGAAGCCATGATCAGAAATCATCTAAAGTTACAGGATGAAGGAGGTATCTTAACAGTTCCCAGGGAAGACTACCAATTCACTCTGATGGGCATAGGTTACGGAGGAAATCCCAAAAGCAAAACAGTGAAGAAGTGCCACATACCACCTGTTTGGAGATTTCTTGCCCATACCCTAATGGTGTGCCTAACCCCAAGGCGATCACATGAAGAACTTGGTGAAGTCCAAGCAACTGCTCTTCATGCTGTGATCAGGGGAGAATGTTTTAACTTTTCAAAAATGATTTTTGATGGGCTCAGGGAGAATTGTGAAAAACCTTTTAATATGTATCCCAGGTTTTTACAACACATTCTTGACACACAATTCCCTGATGTTCCCAGAGCTGGTACCATTTTTCACCAAAAGAACCTAACTGAGAAAATTTTTTCTTACTTGCTTTCAAAATCTGCAATTTCCAACTGCCTTGGAGTGGAAAATGACCATCCACTACCCGATCCAAGAGTTATTCCTGCATCTAAGGTGCAAGAGCAACCAGTTGATGTTCTAAAACCAACTGAGCAACCTGCTCCAGGTGACAACACTGATCTTACACCATCAGTTGTTGAACCCACACCTGAAACTGACCCTCTTGCAAAATTACCTGTGAATGTTACTTACATAAGAAAGAGGGTCAAGCACTCAAAAACTACAGCCAAAACTTCCTCACCCACTCCATCAAAAGTTGTTGACAAGGAAACAGGGTCTACTCCACCTGTGTTTCCTACTGCCACCCAACCTGAAAACCTTGAGCATGACCCACTGTCTGCTCAACATCAAAGCCAAGGGTTAAGCCATATTGCTGATGATCTCTCACTTGAGACCTCATCTTCTATCAGATTGGATGTACAACCCTCATCCCTTTTGTTTACCTCCATAGACCTAAACCAAGATTTACCTGTGGATGATGAAGAAACTGATTTAAATCCAAATGACAATCTCTTCTCATTAACCTCACCTCATGAAGATGATTGGATGGATCTAGATTATGCTTCTCCTAACCCCCATTCACCCACTAAGGAGTTGAACATCAGGAGTGATGAAGATGTTCATGTAGAAAGGGCTGCTACTACAATTGGCTCCCCACTGGAACAATTGGACAGTAGTAACATTCTTAAGACCCAATCTATGGCAACCAGCAGCCAGTTAGAACCAAAGGAACCAGAAATGGAACCTGAGGCAACAACTGTGCTTGCAGGGAATCCCAGGAGCCAAGACAACCAGGGTGTTGAGCTTGATCAAGCTAGGCTTGATGGCTCTTCTTCGCCCAAGGATACTGAGAAATCAGTTGAGGGCAGTGCTTTACTTAAGGAATTGACGGCAAATCAAACTGAATTGCAGAAACAGATGCAATCCCTGCTTCACACTATTCAACAGCAGGACACCTTGATTGAAAGGCTTAAGCAGGAGAAGGTTAGTGCATCAAACCCAACTGGTGAAGCTGTTGCTACCAAAAAGGGGGAGAAAGCTAGCTCTTCAAAATCTTTTGAACACATCTCTGCTAAAAGTAAGTCAGCTGAAGACTCTGCTAGCTCTTCTGATATTGACTTTGATCACAATGAGAGGATACCTGAGAAGATGAAGACAAAGCTATTCAAAATCTGTGAAATCAAGCCCTTTAACCCAATAGAAGGTTTGCTGAATGTTCACATGAATCAGCTAATGCAGGTAGCACCTGAAGAGTGCAAGGTCAATCACATGGAATTTCTAAGATTCGTGATGGCAGCTTCAGGTGCTCATCCTCAAAACATTGCAGAAGTCAGAAACTTCATATCAGAGGTATATTTAGCAAAAGAGCAAGAGTTTCTTCAAACAGGTGTAGAACAGTTTGAAGCTGAAGGAGGACAGAGAAGTGAAGAACAGGTTGATACACCTGAGAGTAAACCAGAAGAAGATGTGACTCAGCAAGAAGATCTGTTTGATATAGAAGTAACTGAAGCATTGCTGAATCTATCTTCTGCAGCAAAGGTTGTAACAGAGGAAATTCCAAAGGACATTGTTCCGGAGGAATTTGCCTCTGTCACTGAAATTCCGAAGGAAGTTACTCCGGAGGAGCTAATCACCACTGATGAAACTCCGAAGGACGTTACTCCGGAAGAATCAACCTTAGCTAAGGAGATTCCGAAGGAAGTTACTCCGGAAGAACTTCTCACCACTGAGAATGTTCAGAAGGAAGTTACTTCGGAAGTTGTTTCCAAGGAATTGCCTAAGACTATTTCGGAACAAATTACTCCGGAAGTCAGTCCCAAGGTAGTTACTTCGGAACTTTGCACTAAGACTATTCCTGAGCAAGTTATCTCGGAAGTCAGTCTCAATGCTACAACTTCACTTCCTGAGTCTTCAAAGCCTGCTGATGGTGAGTCTCTTGATGAGAGAACCATATCTGGTTTTACTGACATGGATGAAGATAATCAGAGCACAGGTGATCAAAATGAAAATATGGACCCTGCCACAAAAGCTCTGATTGATCAATTGGAGAAGGAGAATGTTGAGATGAGTAAGAAGTTCCAGGAACAGAAGGAGGCTGCTGTATTTGAAGAACAGAAACAACTGCTCATAGAAGGAGGTATTTATGAGTATGTTGTCAATAACTCAGACCTGATGTTCTTCATTAATGGAGCTAGGCTAAGATCAGACAACTACTTAAGAGAAAGAATTGCTAGAGCTGAAGAGCAAGGTCTATCTGATAAGGTAGAAAAATGTAAAAGGGTCTTAGCGAATGACTACAGGAAAATTCATATGAAAAAGGCTGAAGACAACAAAATTTTCCTTAGTCAATTCAGTGTAATGCTCAGAAGCAAGGAGTGTTTTACTGAAGAATGGGTAAATGAGATGAAGGGTGATGACCTGGTGAATTGGATGTATATGATTCTCGCCATTCAAGCTGATGAAGCCAAGAAGATGAATGTTAAAAGGTTTGTTGAGTACAGTTACGAGCAGGAGAAGGCACAAGAGAAGCAAGGTACCAGATATCAAAAACTATCTGAGGAAGATGACTTGCTGATTCACAAATGGTATTTCAAAGAAATCTTAATGGAGAATCCTAAGAGAATCAACTCTTGCAAACTGCCTAGGCTGAGATCAGAACTTGATGCCATCAGGAAGAGTCAAATTGAAAAGGAGAGAACTACTGGTGAGAAAAGACCACCAGGCATGTATACTCTTTTCGACTCTCTTCATCCTGAAGGTCTCAGCTACCTCAAGGAAAAGAAGAGAAAAGCTCCTGTCTTTGCTCCTCAACAGAAGAAACCTAGGATCAACATTGTCAAGCAAATGTTTGATACTGTTTCTGATCCTCACCTCTCATCATCATCACAACCCTTTACCTCATCATCACAACCCAATGCTCCCACATTTCAAACTCCTAACCAACCAATTCCATCTCCACCATCCTCTCCACCTCACAAAATTCCAAAGCCTACACAACCCGAGCCTGAATCCTCATCCCAAAAGCCTCTATCCACTCAGCCTATTCCCTTCTCTTATTCTGGAAGAAAGAAGTCTATGGCAAGTAAGAAACGCCTAGCCAAAAGGAAGAAGATAGCTGTAAGTGATTCAGAAGAAGAATCCGAACCTTCAGATCCTCCAGCTGCAAATGTTGAAGTCCTTCATCCCTGCATTCAAAGGATTGAAGATCACAGGAGTGAGAACATGTATTACTTCTTCATGAGCAATGGTGAAATCAGGAAGAAGCCTGAATTAAAAATGGAGGATTGGGATAAACTGAATCAAATGGATATCATGGCTATAATGGGAACCCCTAACTACAAGGCAGTGTAGAGCTCAAGACAAAGCATCTTGAAGATTCAGACAGAAGAACAGTTTTTGGTAGCAACATCTTAGGGGGAGACTGTTGGGAATGTTCTGCTTGGCAGAAATTCTCTAAGTCAGAGTTCCGAAGGAAGTTAGTCCGGAACTTCCTTCACACTGAGTAGTTCCTCCGGAACTTCTCCTAGTGTTACTCCGGAACTTTGACTTATCCCCTGTTGCAAGTTCCAATGCATAAAGCTGTCAGAAAGCAGTTTTACTTTACACCATGCTGTGCACTGTTCACCGATAGGTCTGCCCAACTGTTCAACAGAAGCATGCTTGTACTACAACAACTCTGGAGTAGATATTATTTGTTTATTTAGCCTTAGAGCTAAAAGGAAATAAAAGTAAATCTTTTATTTCCTCCTTGCACTATATATATTAGTTGTATTTCCTTTGTTCATCATCGATCGAACACTTCTCTTGTTCATCAGTTGTAACTCTCTGTAAACACTGTGAAGTATAAATATAGTAGTGCTTGGAATTGACATCTTGTGTTCATCTACTTTACTTCATGTTTACTTGTTACAGTTTCGATCAAACCTTTTCAAACATTAACACAAACAAGTCTGATTCCGCCTTTCTTGTTTGATAACTTTTAGTAACTTGTTTGGTTAGTTGTCTCTAACCACGATCCTACACGTAGTGTTGAATAAACTTTCTGTAAAGAATTAAAAATATTTTAAATCTATATAAAGAATTAAAATAAACGTTTCTTTTAGAACAACTTTGCAAAAAAACTGAAAATGTTTTTTTTTTAACATTAATTGTTTTCATCAATGATTTAAGCTCTCACTACTTGAAAAAACAAAACATTATCCAACATCAAGATACCACTATGCCATAAAAAACATTTAATTTCATTGTTTAATAAATAAAATCATCTCTTTTTTCATTCAAAAAAATATTTTATCTTATAGAATGTATTTAAGAAAATAGTCACCTAATAGTTTAATTTAATAAAAATATGATAGTCAACTTTTTTCATCCCTTTATAACCATATTAACTGATTTGTCAACAAATACTCTCTCTTCTTGTTCCATTATGAATCTGAAAATTGTAATACCCACCATTTCTCTCTTCTTCTTTCTCAGTTATGCTCTTGCTGCACCACTTCTTGGAGCCTTCAACAATGGCGATGGGGGGTTTATATTTGAAGAAAACGAAGACACCCAAATCAAAAGATCCGATTTTCCATCCGGGTTTCTCTTCGGAGCAGCCACTTCTGCTTACCAAGTTGAAGGAGCCTATCTTGAAGACGGAAAATCTTTAAGCAACTGGGATGTATTTTGTCACTCTATTGGTTAGTATAAAGCGACATTCTCTCATATTTATACCATAAATAATCTTTGAGTTCAACTGATGAATCTATCTACCACCATTTTTATCAGGTTGTGGAGAAAATGGAGCCAATGGAGACATTGCAGATGATCATTACCATATGTTCTTGGTTTATTAATCATTATTGTTTATTCATCAATTTTGTTTGACTTTTTTCCATTTTCTTTATTTGAATTTTGACTTATGTAACACAGGGAGATATTGAGTTGATGCATTCCCATGGCATACAAGCATACAGATTTTCAGTATCTTGGGCTAGAATTCTTCCAAGTATTCTATCCATTTTTTTTTTGAACGGCAAATTTGAATCTATCCATTTAAAATTTCTAGCTTGCTCATTGTTATACTTTTATCTTTTGTTTATTGTGTTTTTAATTAAAATTTCTTCACCAGGAGGAAGGTTTGGTGAAGTCAACCCTGCAGGCATCATGTTCTATAACAAAATCATAGACAATCTCATTCTCAAAGGTGCTACCATAGACAATCTTTAATTTGAGATTTTATAAATTTAAATGTTCTCAAGTCAAAGAAGAGCATGAACATATAGACATATAGTGAATAACTCTCACCTTTGTACTACTAAAATAAATAGCTCAAAAACTGATTACAATGTCTAAATTTACTAAAGTTATAAAATTAAGTGATATTAACCAATTAACTTGTCAATATTAGCCTCCTAACTCAACTGACTTGTGACTTGTGAGTCGAGTCTAGAGATTACCTGCCAACATGTTCTTTTGTTTATTTGATAATTGATGATTAAGCTTTGTTCATTGATCTTGATTAAAATGGATAGGAATTGAACCATTTCTCACGATCTACCATGGAGATTTCACTCAAGAACTTGAAGACAAATATGGTTCTTGGCTAAACCCTGAAATGCAGTATGTGTACAACCCACCCACCTTTTCATAAGTTTCCTAGTTGTTTGATAACTTATTATGTGTAATATTTGATTTACCTGCAGGGAAGAGTTCATATATTTAGCAGAAATTTGTTTCAAGTCGTTTGGAGACCGAGTGAAGTATTGGATCACGATTAATGAGCCTAAATTAGTCGCAGAATATGCTTATGAATCAGGGATTATCCCACCATCTCGTTGTTCAGAGCCTTTTGGAAAGTGTCTTGATGGAAATTCAGATGTCGAGCCAATCATCGCTATGCAGAACATGTTATTGGCCCATGGAAGGGCGGCCAAGCTATATCATGACCATTTTCAGGCAAGTAACTAACTTTATTCATCATCTTTAAATTTTCACTGAAATTTTTATAATTGCATGATATTATAAATATCCACAACAGCAGAAATGCTTATATTAGTGAAATGAATAGTAGTTTTTGTAAGTACGTGAAACGATCTTACTACTGCGTGTATCAATCAATATAGTAAACGAGAATGTAAATAAGAGAAATCTTATTGAATCACTTGAAGATTACGAAGAAGTCTCTCTGGTTTCTCTCTCTAGAACACACACACAAAAATGACTCAAATGACAGAAGTGTTTTAAGCTCATTCTAACACAACCTATTTATAGGTGCAACATATAAGTCAGCGTACCAACTGGCATACCATTGGTACGGGCCTACCAATGGTACCGCGGGCTAACATGGTACGGACCATGGTATGTTGACACTAAGACTCACACAATAACACGCTCACTTAGATACAATACACAAGACACATCATAGCATAGGAATATGCTCTAACAGTTTTGAAATTCAATATTTGTTTATTTGACTTGCTTGTTTGTATATGTAGCCTAAACAAGGTGGCTCAATTGGTCTCGTTGTTCACAGTACTATGTTTGAACCACTAACGAATAGTGAACTTGATCGCGAAGCTGCCAAAAGGGCATTTGCTTTTCATTCGGGCTGGTAATCTTTTGAGAATATATACTCGTGGTAATCGACAGAAATACATATGATCTTTTTTCAACTTGTTATCATCAAACAGGGCACTTGATCCCTCAATCTTTGGAGACTACCCAGAAGAAGTCAAGGAATGTCTTGGAAGTGAATTACCAGCTTTCTCCCTTGATGAGAAGAATTTTATGAAGAACAGTATAGATTTTATTGGCATCAACCACTATTCAACTACATATGCCAAGGATTGTACTAATTCTAGTTGCTCTGCAACTAGAAATCGTGCAATCCAAGGTTTTGTGGAGACGGTTGGAGAACGTGATGGCGTGCTAATCGGTGAACTTGTAGGAAATTACAACTTTTGGCACAATTTGTTTTATTAATAATATTTATGTAGTTGAGACATATATGTTTATTGCAAAAAAACAGACCGGGATAGAAGGATCATATGTTGTTCCTAGAGGCATGGAAGAGATTGTTAACCTTTTCAAGATTCGATACAATAACACGCCCATGTTTGTTACTGAAAATGGTAAGTGTCACCATTAGTTTACTTATTTCACGGGTCTTGTTAATTTACATACATCTACTTCTTTTGCAGGGTATTCTTCACCAGAAATGCAGGAGCAACGGGTCGATGAACTAACCAATGACGTTAAGCGAGTTGAATATCATACAAAATACCTTGCTTATTTAGCCAAGTCCATTAGGTTGGCCGGATCTGCTTATAATAACATTTTCTTTATTTTTGGAACTTTTATTTTAATTTTACTATAAAAGTTAAAGTGTGGCATTGACCTGAAGAAACCTTGTTTGAAATAACAGAGGGGGAGCAGATGTACGTGGATATTTCGCATGGTCATTTTTGGATAGCTATGAATGGTTGCAAGGTTACAATATGAGGTTCGGGTTACACTATGTGGATCGACAAACGCTAACTCGGACACCAAAGCTTTCTGCAAGATGGTATAAGAATTTTCTGACTAACAACAGTGATCTTGTCACAAAGAAAACATTATCAGACAAATTAAATCCAATCTCATTAGAATGTCACAATGTTATATGAGCTATCAAAAGCAGTTGCATTTGTACAATATTTTATACTGTTAGATATTCCAATAATGTAAATATTGATCAAGCATACATCTTAGTGGGTGGATATTTAAGCAGTGGACTTGTGAGTTAGATTTCCTTATAAGAGTTCCTATTTATGTATGTGTTGGCAATGAATGAAGATGTGTGAGTTGAGATAGTAAATTTTGTTGATGATTCCATGAACTACGGACAACATCGATAAGCGGATCGATAATCAACTAGTGTTATATCCGTCCCAGTCCGGGTAACGCAACTCAACGACCAATTTTGAGTAATTAGAGGAAATTGCCACTTCTTGATGCGATTGTTTAGAATTATAAGTGAAAAAGGGTTAACTTTTTACCCGTACCATGTGTCAAGTTTTGAGTAATATAAGAGGGTAGATATGTATTGTGGGGTTAATTCTTGCAAAATTCCACTTAATACACCGATGACCGTTATGGGAGCAAATTTACATTAGTGAAAGAAGAGTTTCATTGATAATTTGATAAGAATAACATGGTACCACAGATCACATGGTGTCACTAGAACCCATATAATCATATATTATACTCTCATTCATAGTAAACATAGAACATCAACACATTCTTAATTTTTCAAGCCACTAGTTAATAACAACATAGCATATGAACAAAACTTTTTATGGCTAAAATATATACCATACATACGGGGTGAAGGATATGTCTCATGCATAAGTTTTGACTCAAGCGCCTCTAGCAACTGTATATTATCCAATACCATAAAAGATACGTTTAAAAGGATGAAATGAAACTTTGACTATTCATGAGTTGGTCCACAAGTGTTAGACTTAGTGTTGATTAAGGCTTGTTTGATTACACATTACTCCATCAATCTTGCTTCATCTTCAAACACATATTGGGCAAGCTTGTAATTTTGTGCCCCTCTAAATTAGGGTTTAAAAGATGTATGTCGATTCTCTCGAGCTCGTAACAGAATGCTCGCTTATGAGAGCACATCAAACTAAGGCCATCCGTATAGTGGGGCTCCATGTTATATATAACGCCTCTCATGGAGCCCTTTCCCACCCCCCTAGGGCGCCATCTTAGGTGATGGGATCACCGACGCTATGTTAATAACGTCTCCCCCCTCCTTCTTGATTGGTTGATTTTTTTTATTTTTTTTATTGGATAGATTTAATTGAATGGGTTTTTAAATAATAATTGGGTAATAATTAGAGGGGCATTATAAATTGGTTACCACTACACCACTTTAGTCATGGAGCCCCTCTTGATAACGTGGACGCCAGCCACATGGCGCATAAAGCCCACATGGGGCTCCATCCACTACGGATAACCTAATATGGATGGAGAGCATTCAGAAGAACGTCCTGAAATTGAGGCACGTGGACAATGGCCGGCTGTAACTTCCGACGTTATCCAAACCGTCGAATGTTTACGTTCAGGTTTTCACGTTGACCATGTTAAAACTAAATAAATTAAATTAAATTTAAAAAAAAACACGGCAGCTGATGTCATTGCTGATGTCACATAGTAAAACCAACTGCATTTTAGTTTTAAAACCACCTCATGGTCAAAGATCATTTCCGAGTCTGTATTTCAACGGCTGAGATCTTTGAAACGTGACAATAACCATAAAAAAACCAACTTTGACCCTTATGTGGTCTATATTTACTTATTTAGTATAAATTAATCATAATCAATGATAATCAAACATCAGTAAAAAGTTTAATACCTGGCTGGTGGCCGGGGTGGTTTCCATCAAAACTGATTTTATAACGTGAATCGTTATTTAACCAAATAAAAATAGTCAAAACAACGGAATACATTAATTAAAAAAGTCTAAAAAGAAATATTCGGATAAACACAACATCCAAATACATAGTTCTCTACAAATAAATTAAAAAAAATAAATATATAACATTTTTATAAAAGTGATAAACTTAATTTTTGATAAGTTGGTTAGCATTTCTTCTAGTGCTTAGTTTTCTGCAACACAAATATTAATGGATGTAATCTTGTAATTATATAATAATTAGGGGTAAATTAGTAAAGTTTTATTAGGTATAATTATTTTATTATGTTTCCTAATTTGTGTGTAATTAGGTTACTTGTTCTCCAAGTTTGGGTGTATTATAAATAGGGGTTCTAGGTTAGGGTTTATGTACCTTCAACTTTTATATTAATCAACAAGTTTTTTTCTTGCTAAATCTTTTGTTTCATCAAGTTGAAGAAGGCCTGATTTCCAACAATTGGTATCAGAGCGAGGGATCGAAGGGGACGATAAGAGCCAGAGTAGCAATTGATTTGCAGGTTTGTTTTTTTGGTGTCGTGATCGGTAACGGGGTGTTGTTCGATCAGAACGGCGGGCAAGAACAAACAGGAGCAGAATCGGATTGCAACGGGCGGCGGCGTAATCAGTGCGGGTTCTTGTTCGATCTCAAAAAAGACGGTGTACGTAAACGGTAAGTGACCGGTTTTGGTTGTAGTTAATTTACGATTGAAAGAAAAATTGATCGATAGCGTTTGTTCGTCAAAGTCTACTTGTTTAATTGAAAAGTTCATTAATCTTCGATCACTGTGTGGATAAAGGAATTATACTCTAGCAATTATAAATTTTGGTTCGTACATATCACGACAAAGGGTTTCTACGTATTGGTTAATGTGAAAGATTTTTAGTTTTGGTGACGGATTTTGTCATAAAAGCTTGTGTCATTAAAAGGAAATCCGGCAGAAGATTGTGGGTTTGTTAACGGGAATTTGAGGGCTTAACCGAGTCGCGGGAAAAACGGGCGGGAAAGATTTATCAAAGCGGGTGGCTTTGGATCTAGTTCGTTTAGCGTGCGAAAGAAAACGGTAGAAGCGGGGAGCTTTGTTTTCTTGATCGGTGGAAGAAGTCTCTCTTGTCGCGTAAGTGTTATGCGCAAACGGGTTTTGTGTGGTGACAAACAATAGCCGGTTATGGAGGACTTTGGACGTCCTCAAGGTGTTGGTCGGGTGTCCGGAAAAAGTCTAGGTGGTTCAAAGAAAAGGATGTCAATATATTTGTGGATGATTGTTCAAGTGTTTGAACAAGTCTTTGGTGTGAATATCCCAAAGGAGTCAGAAAACAGGGGTTGCGATTTTGTGTTGGTTGCAGCAAAAGTGCTGATGCAAAGTGAACACAAAAGACCGTGGATTACGATGGAAGAACTACGTTTTTTACTCGGTATACAAGACCTTGGAGGAACATTACAAGATTAAGGAGGTGATTAATGGATGTAATCTTGTAATTATATAATAATTAGGGGTAAATTAGTAAAGTTTTATTAGGTATAATTATTTTATTATGTTTCCTAATTTGTGTGTAATTAGGTTACTTGTTCTCCAAGTTTGGGTGTATTATAAATAGGGGTTCTAGGTTAGGGTTTATGTACCTTCAACTTTTATATTAATCAACAAGTTTTTTTCTTGCTAAATCTTTTGTTTCATCAAGTTGAAGAAGGCCTGATTTCCAACAATAAACTCAAGACCACCTACCTAGAAACAAATTGATTCATTAAAACAATAACTAAGATATATACATCAATGAAAAAAATGAAATTTTCAAAAAAAATTTCTATTTTCATTTTTCAATCAAAGACTTAAGTTTCAGATCCCACAAAATCTATGCCTTTTCATAAATTTATGTAACGTACGTACTACTACTATGCAGATGCAGATTTGGATTTTGCATTCATTTTAAAATCCATCCAGGATGCACAGATTAACTAGAGACTTTTTTAAGGGATAGCACAAAATTTTATTAGAAGTTGTTCAGAGGCAGCGTCCCCGGCTAAAATATTTATTTTGAATAAATTGCTTAATGAAATCAATTTTTTTTATATAAGTTTTAATGTTTAGAGTTTTAAACAAAAACCATGCTAACTTGGTGGTTGACATATCAAAACATAAGTGTAGATGACACTTTGACCCAAGTTCAAGTCTTGGGTAATGCTTTTTTTTAATAGATATAAACCTGAAAAATGAAAAGATGAGAAAATATTTGGCCTAAGATTCAAACACAAGACCTCTAAGTAAAAACAAGGAATACCTACCAGCTCCTCTATATAAGAATATGTTGACACTCTTGAAACAAAAGGGATTTAAGTGGTATCACAAGTACATAAAATGATAAAAACCAAAAATTTTAAATTTTGTTCCACTTCACGTACGAGTTTAAGGGGGCCCCTGCTACCCCTGGACCCTATATATAGGTCTGCCTCTGACTAGTTGGGCTAGAAGCGTGCGTTGCACGCGACGGTTTTATTCGAAACTACATGTACACCAATTAATCGCAAACCTATTTCATGTAAACCTATTCCAAAAAAAACGCGGGTGCCTTGTATTAATTATTGTGCAACCGGAAGATCTAAAGTTACACATAACAAAGAGCCTACAAATAACAAACACAGCTCCAAAAGGAGCACAACACACCCCGGGCCCTACATATTAATGTACCACCTGCTTCAAGCATTCAAATCCATATCAGCTCGTTTAGCTTCAATTTTGATGTGAAGACGCATGGGAAAAACTGCATGTTGGACCAATAAAACCCAAAAAAAAAAGACAATGAGAACCATGTATATAACAAAACTAAACATTTTTTTACATAAAATATAGCATGCATAATTAATTACAGATTTAATTTCATCATAGGATGCATCCTTTTCCAGCCTCGTGGTTAGATCAATAACTAGGAGTGACATTTCAATCACTTTCACATTCAATTGATGGAGCATATTCCCTACAACCTGTTACATCTTGCACAAAAACATTAGAAATTGTTGTATAATCCAATAACAGTAACTATTTCATATTGAGATTAACTTATTAAAGGTGGTTAATTCCAAGTTGTATGTGTAGTGTGTACTACCAATAAAAACAAACAGCATATTGACATTAAAGTATGACATTAGTACCAATAAGAGAATCATAGAAAGTAGTTTAAAAAATTTTCAAAACATTAGTCTAAATGTAATCCGATTAACCTGATAACACATTCCATTCAGACACATATATGCATAAATAGTAGCATTCAAGATTTAAAAAAACCAACAAACAAAGGATCACAACACACCCCAATTCACCACAAAGGCAAAATTTTCAATAAGGTATCCCACAACTTGGTTTATAGGATACGGGGCCCGATCATGAATAGATTTGTAAGCCTCAATGACCAAAACCACCTTGTTAGTCTTGACTCTTTTACTAATTCTATACATTGAATTAATTGAGTTATTGTTGCTTTGGCTACCTAATTAGTTGTCGAGTGCTCCTTCAAATAAACAAAATATATCTTCTTTGACCGCAAAAGATCTGGCATTATTGTTATAGATCTTTATATTAAACTTTCTTTTACTTGAGATATGCTTAAGAAATCAAGAACCTTTTAAAGTGAAGTGGATGGATAATTGAATCCGTTTTGTTTTAAGAAGTAACACTCAACTTTTATATGGGCCGTATTTGGCCATAAGCTCATCTGATATTAGAAAAAAGGTTAACTGTCTGAGCTTGGATAAATCCACTTTGCCAAACTTGTGATATAGTATTTCCAGACCCAAAAAACCGGATAGAGTTGTTGATACACATTAAATCTAATTAGGAACCTGTTACCTTAATTCTTTCACCTCTAAAGCTACAAAAACAAAAGCTTCATGTGATTGTTAGACCAAAAATTGGCTTTAATATACAAAAATGAACCTTCAACTTTCTAATATCTAGTATTTTCAGTTCATCATCCTGTAAAATATAAGAAATGTAAAAATTAGCCACTCAAGATAACCGCCTAAAATTAGCAGGAAATCCATATGTTATTCTTAGGCTTATCTCCCTTTGCACCAGCCATATTTTTTGGATTTCAACCGCAATCAAATCCAGAATTTGAAATCCATATGATATAGAGTAAATAAAAAGAACTAAAATCCAGATGATAATACAACTAAATAAGAATATACCTAAATTATAGTGAATTGCAGGAGTGTCAATTCCTTCAGATAATCACTAAATAATCAATAAGGGCTGTAACTTTATAAAATCAACATACAAAATACATGTTTTAAACTTTTCTATACATAGCTATTAACAACCTCCTCTTCAACCTTACAAATTTTAGGCTAATAATACCAAAAAAAAATACAACTATGCTCATGTTACATGAAAAAACACCCTTTTAGCCTTGATTTTATTCTTTGCCCCTTAATTCAGTCCATTCTTATAAAGACAAAAAAAGCCAGCAACTTTTCATTTTTTATTTTTTTAAGGTTTGACCCACCTCCTTTACCTTTGTAATATGGCTTCTCCATCCATTCATGACCCACAACCTTTCCATAATGACACCACGTGTATGAACCCTTTTTTAATGCAAAATACCTTATTTGACTAGCAGAGATTTGACAAAAGAAAACTCGTTGTCCCCAGATTAAATGAAAAACAAACTCTAAAAACTGTATATAGGGCCCAAATAGAATTAGAGGTTAATTTCTAACTGCAGCTAAAATAAATCAAAATTCCTAAAAGCGAGGGGGAAAATAGTGACACTCACAAAGACTAAAAGAACACACCAATATAGACAATCTCATACCTGTTATTGAATATCATCAAAATCACATTAATCAATGCTAATGCAAATAGACTATAATTCACCTAACAAGATATACTAATTTCAGAAGTGGATTAGATATGATGTAAAATTGCAGTTGAATATCTAATATCTAAGGTATGTATGGCTGACCCTTGTTGAACTCCTGAAGTCAGCACACAGAAATCTTTAAGACATGAAACGGTACCATTACATGCCAAGATAATGAACGAATAAGGGGAATCCTGTCACTTATTTTTTCGCTGACAAAGGCTGCAGCCGTCTTTTTTCGCTGATCTCAACTGCTTGGAGGGGCGTATTATGAGCGACAATTGCTGCAGGAAAACGAAAGACCAGCCAAAGGTTCCCCGCCAAAGACTATTAGACAAATGTCCTCAAACTATCGCACCTTGTAGCGCTCTAACGAACCATCAGATCTGAACTTATGCTTGAACAACCAAATGTACAGAATAACTGGATGTCCCTGTGGTCTAGGTACCAACTCCCATGTGTCATTATCCTACAAAGCTTTAAGTTCATTGTTCATGACTTGTCGCCAATTAGGGTCGTTTAATACTTTAATATAAGAGATTGGGACCGGGGATAAGGGAGTATCAATGTGAAGGTTCATACGCTCGATAGGCTTAGTGACACCAAATTTAACACGATTAGTCATGGGTGAACGTTTTGGGGATGATGTGGGATGGGAGATAGAGCGACGGGCGAATGTGGTTGAGGTGTCGAGGAAGACGTGTGGACTGGAGCGGAGGGGGTTGGGCTAGCTTAGGGCGAGGGGTTTGGGCTAGCGGGGTGTGTGTTAGGTCATAATGGGTTGGCGGGGGTATGGGGCTCGGGAATATGGGCTGGCGGAGGAGGTGGAATGATGAAGGGGGCTGGATCGGTAGGCATAGGCCGATCAGAATGGATGGAAGTAGCGGGAGAGGGTGTGTGATTGGTTTCTAGAAAAAAGGGAATACACCTTCATCGAAGACGACATGTCGAGAAATATGTACGCGACCAATAGAAGGATCAAGACACCGGTACCCACGAAAGTTGGTCCGGTAGCCAGGTAAGATACGCCGAACTGAACATGGGTGAAGCTTATGAGGTTGAGTGGCCGAAAGGTTGGGATAACAAGCACACCCAAACGCACGGAGATGATCATACGTTTGGTGACGATGATAAAGGATGAAGGCATGAGTGTTAAAATTAAGCCGTTTGGTAGGAAGGATGTTGTGAAGGTAGGCCGCAGTATGTAGAGCCTCAACCCAAAATGGAGGTGGGAGATGAGCTTGTGTAAGAAGAGCTGAGATGATGTCGTTAAGCCGGCGAATCATCCGTTCAGCCTTACCGATTTGTTGGGATGTTTACGGGCATGAAAAACGAAACACGAGGCCGTGATCGTGAGCAAAATTCTAAAATCACGATTATCAAATTCCCTGCCCAAATCACACTTGAAAGATTTGATAGACTTATTAAATTGAGTTTGAATGAGTTTATGGAATTGTTTTAATGTGAAAAATGTTTCAGATTTAAATTTGAGGGGGTAAACCCACACGTGATTGCTAAAGTTATCTACTAAAACCATGTAATATTTATAACCGGTTTTGCTCAAAATGGTAGATGTCTAGAGATCACAATGTATGATATCAAACGATGTAAAAGTAACGGATACAAAATCAAAAAATAGAAATCGTTTACTATTTGATAATTGACATGAATGGCAAACATCAAAAGATTTGTCTTTATTACAAGAAAAATTTGCAACTAGACAAAAAATCTAAAACGTGTGAGCCCGGGTGACCAAGACAGTTGTGTTAAAGATGTGGAGAGTGGGCAGTCAAACAAACAAAAGAATTATTTAATGGAGATGTGACCGGATAAAGGTCACCCGAGCTATTGTGGCGGGAAAGGAGCCTACCGGTCTTGAGATCCTTTAAACAAAAACCAAGTAGGTCAAATTCAATTGCAACTTGGTTGTCACGAGAAAATTGACGAACAGAGATAAGATTTTTAATGATATCGGGTGCTAAAAGAACATTATTTAGTTTATAGGTTTAGTTTGGGAGGTGAAGTAAAGCATTACCCAAACCCTTAATCGGCAACGTATTGTTAATTTCAGATCTTGACAACGAGGTTTGGAATATACCTGGGTTGACCGTGAGATGAGTGAACACATCATATTCATATACCATGTTTAAGCCGGTGGATAATGTCCATAGACCTTATCCATCGTAACAATCAAAGTTTCTTTCTTTTTTTGTGTGTTTTGTTCTAACAAATATATTGCTAATTTTAGATCTTGACAACAGGGTTTGAAATATACCTGAATTTACTGTGAGATGACTCGATGAGTAAACGTATCCGTATTCATATACTATGTTAAAGCCGGTGGATAATGTGCATAGAACTTATCCATCGTAACAATCAAAGTTTTTTTTTTTTTTTTTTTTGTTCCAACAGAAACACAATTGAACCTTTATTAGATGGAAGAAAAAAAATGCTTCAATTTTAATGGTGGCGGCGGTTTCAATTCTTGTGCAGCAAACCAAATTCTTGTGCCGCAAACCACAAATGACAAATCCCCACTTGTTCCTTTCTTTAGTTTTGATTGTGGTGGAAAACACCAATAGCAAATAAAAAAAATCCAACCAAACAATAAATTAATCTCACTTGCGTAGGTAAATAGCAATACCAAGGATGCTCCAAAAGCCAAAATTTCTATGGTACGGCCGTAGCCGGCGGCGTAAGAAGAAGTGAAAGATAATATTTTTAGGGTTTAGGAACATACTGAATAGTGATATTTTGTATATCTCTCAATAATAAATATAATATGTCCTATATATATAGATATATAAAATACACTATGTTAGCAACTCATAAACTATACGGGTTGAATTTAGCTTCATAAAATGAGATAAATTAAAGAAAAAAATTTAATTAGAGATTTAAAAAATATGAATAACATAGTTTTTTTTAATCAATTTTAGTTTTGTTAAACCTGGGTTAAGTTTATTCAAATTTAATAGTCATATAAATATGAATTTCTTTTATCATGTAAAATATTTAATAACCACAATAATCATGTTTGGCCGATCTAATTTTTATTTTTGCTGTTGTAGTTTAGGTTAGATAGTTGACCTTTTACTGACCCATATTATTGTGATCCTGATTTGTTGGACGTAAACAGTAAGACTGTTACCATTGTCATTTTAATTGTTGCAGCATAGTAATAAGTTATCTTACAATGGTTAGTTAAGAAAAAATAAGGATTTTTGACCATTACAATAATTATTTAATTAGAAATTTAAAATTTACTAAATGTATTTAATTAGAAATTAGAAATTTATTAATTGTACTGTTGAACATTATGTGGAAAGTCGAGTAAAGTTCATGTAAGAACCATTATCTATTATACAAACTTGTAAGAACAAAGAAAAACTATATCAAAGAAGTTTTTATTGAGTAATTTGATATTTTTTTTAAATTAATTTCACGTATTTTCACCCGATGACTTAAAAATAACTTTTTTTTCTTTTTTTTGTCCGACTATGTTGCATATATG
>JBCNJP010000007.1:126975846-126994857 GCA_039602395.1 Deinandra increscens subsp. villosa
CCAATGGCAACACGTTCCCTTACAAAGTGTATATCTAATTCCACATGTTTGGTGTGTTGGTGTTTTACTGGGTTTGACGCTAAATAAATGACGTTGACATTATCACAAAACACAACGGTAGCCCGCGACACTAGAGAATGTAACTCAAGAAGAAGGTTACGAATCTAAGCTGCTTCGACAATAGCATTGGCAACACCACGATATTCAGCTTCAGCACTTGACTTTGACACGAGATGCTGACGTTTAGAGAACCAAGAGACAAGATTATCACCCAGAAAGACACGGAAACAAGATGTCGAACGACGAGTGTCAGGACACCTCTCCCCAGTCGGTATCGGTGTAAGCAACCAAACGATCAACAGAAGAGGGATGAATATGAAGTCCCAAGGAAAAAGTACTTTGTAGATAGCGCAGAATGCATTTGAGGACATGGAAATGCCGCTCACGCGGGTCATTCATGAAGAGACACACTTGACGAACAACAAAGTAAATGTCGGGACAAATGAGAATTAGGTATTAAAGGCACCAGCTAAACTCCGATACAGAGTAGGGTCTGCAACGGGCTTGCCATTCCATGAGAGTTTGGCCTTTGTGTCAACAAGGGTGCTACAATGGTTGCAAGTTTGCATGTCAGCACAGGCAAGGATATCCTTGGCGAAGGCAGTCTAAGAGAGGAACAGTCCAAACTGATCCCAAGTAGCAGCAATGCCGAGAAAGAAGGAGAGTGGACCAAAATCCGATAGCAAACTCAACAGAGAGAAAACCAATGACTCGGGAGATTAATGACGGTAAAGAGGTTGTCAGAATAATGTCGTCCACGTACAACAATAGATAAATCACCTCATTACCTTGTCGAAAGGTAAAGAGTGAGGAATCAAACTTGCTACTAACAAACCCGATCGAGGTGATGTAAATAGCAAATCGCTGATACCAGGCTCGAGGAGCCTGTTTTAGGCCATAAAGAGCTTTGCGAAGCCGACATAAAGGGTCAGGACTCGATTGATCAATGTAACAAGGGGGTTGCTTCATGTAGGCAAGCTCAGTCAGATCGCCATTAAAGAAGACGTTTTTGACATCCAGTTGGTGGATGGGCCAATGTCGAGAAATAATAATGGAGATAACAAACTGTTTCATGGTATCACAATCATAAATTCCACTCTTTTCTCTCTCAAACTCGCCCAAAACCCTAATTTCGTTTTTTTTTTCGGCCGGCTTTGGGATCTCACCTCCCACATCACAGGATTCCTCGTCCTCCTATTAGCCTTCACCCCAAAAATCACTATCATTCGACCATCCACGCGCCGCCTACGGCCTCCACGCACCGCCGTCTCCGCTGCTTCTATCGACGCGTGAGGGCACGTCCCGTCCCTGTTGCCTGTTGGCCGACCTTGCTCTGATACCATGAAACCTTTTGTGGAATCTCTTTTTAGAGGTCTAAACTTTGTATTATCACCAGTATATATAGTTACAAGAGAGTTGTATTAGGATTATATATTTACAATAAAAACCCTATACTAATGCACATTATAATATCACATCCGGCTTATTTAACCTATCTAACAACAGTTTTCGTTTTATAAACTTCTAGATATAATTGTATATCTAACTTCCAGCTTCTTGCTAAAGGTCTCTTTTTTATATAACCATGCATCCACATCATTCTAAAAAAATAGATAAGCATTCTAGCTAGACGCTCTTAGAGTTCGAATCTGTGCTTCGATTTGTGTTTAAATATAATATATAAATATAATAAACCTATTAAATTCACTTATATGTAATAACAATCAATTTTTTGTTTTTATCCAAATTCTAAATGTAAACCGAATTATAAATACTTTGTTCATGGAAGAAGAGACTCCCTCAACAAGATCGTGACCGACGTCAAAGCTTTAAGTTTTATGTGGGTTAACGCTGGAGCTAAAGGGTGGGTAGTTATGTGGGATGAATGGTGTCGTTTCTCATTTTAATGTAAGTTTCTTCTTTCTGTTGTCGGGCCGGCGTAGCATCTCGCTTGCCGGTGTTCCGTTTCGTTTTTAATGAAGTTGGTGTTTAAAAAAAAAAAATACTTTGTTCACTTAAGCAGGCCGGATTTGAATTCTTTGATCAATTCAAAGACTTTTACTTTATTTCATTCCACATTGCACACCAAACACTCATGAATGTCACCAAATGGACTATGAGTCTATGATTTCAATTTCATTAAATTTCAAACTAACTTTTAGTGAAAATTATGACATTTTTATATCAATATATTTATAATGTGTAATATTATTGTGAGAATGTTAGTTTGGATAAGAATGATAAGAAAAAAAATTATAGCCATTATATCTTCAATTAAATGAAGATCTATGACCTAAAATTTTTCTATGTAAAATTAAAGACAAAAACTAAAGAGAACCAAAGATGAAAGACATTTTTGACTTTTTATCAAATTCCCCCAATTTTTAAACCTTTATAACTCTTAGATACGACATTATTTAAAAAAAAATACACCATAAAAACGAGCGTTTTTTTAATCTTTAAAACGCGTACAGTGTTGTTATATATAAAAAAAATACTCTTTCAAATGTTCAGATCATTGTGTCATTGTGTCAAAATGTTTAGATCATTGTGTCATATTGTGTCAAAAATGTTCAGATCATTATATAATATTGTGTCAAAATGTTCAGATCGTTGTGTCATATGGTAGATAAGCAACCTATACTTGAGATAAGTAGATAAGCAACCTATAACCCATCAAAACAATTAAACATGTGTCTAAAAAAAACTCTTCTACTAAGCCGTATCTATATTTAGGTCATGCGGTACGGGTCAAGGAGTTGGTCGTGAGTAGAAGTCCCGTCATGGAACATCGCTCCCCTCCTAGGGCATGACTTGCCTGCGTGAGTTGTAGGCGTGGGAATTGCCACGGCATGGCTCCATGCGTGACTTTGTTCTTCCTTGCAATCATCCAATCATTTGTTGTCAGATTTCAATTTTTTATTTTATATGTTAAAAAAGTTGGAAAAAAAATAATAAAAAAATACCAACTCACACCACACAACTCAGTGACCCATCTCCTGTGTGAGTTGGTATAGTGAGTCCACTCAGTGCCTACATGATAGAACTCATTACACAAACTCATGAACCCATACCTCCTGCCCTTATGACGTGACTTGCATAACCGGACTTGACTCATTAACATTAACCCCTCCAATACTTTCATACATAGCAAATGAGAAATTGATCAATATTTATTGGAATATCAACAGTATAAAGAAATTGATCAATCTTGTATGCATCTGCATTTGATAGCTCATAAGTCATAACATTGTGGCATGCTTATGAGATTGGATTTAATTAGTCTGTTGATGTTTTCTTTTTGACAAGATCACTGCTGTTAGTCAGAAAGTTCTTGTACCATCTTGCAGAAAGCTTTGGTGTGCGAGTTAGCGTTTGTCGATCCACATAGTGTAACCCGAACCTCAGATTATAACCTTGCAACCATTCATAGCTATCCAAAAATGACCACACGAAATATCCTCGTACATCTGCTCCCCCTCTGTTATTTCAAACAAGGTTTCTTCAAGTCAATGCCACACTTTGACTTTTGAAGTCAAATTAACATGAAACTTTCAAAAGTAAAAAAAAATGTTATTATAAGCAGAGCCAGCCAACCTAATGGACTTGGCTAAAGAAGAAAGGTATTTTGTATGATATTCAACTCGCTTAACGTCATTGGTTAGTTCATTGACCCGTTGCTCCTGCATGTCTGGCGAAGAATACCCTGCGAAAGAAGTAGATATATGGAAACAAGACCCATGAAATGAGTAAAGTAATTAAATCGAAAACTTACCATTTTCAGTAACAAACATGGGCGTGTTATTGTATCGAATCTTGAAAAGGTTAACAATCTCTTCCATGCCTCTAGGAACAACATATGATCCTTCTATCCCGGTCTGTTTTTTTGCAATAAACATATATGTCTCAACTACATAAATATTATTAATAAAACAAATTGTGCCAAAAGTTGTAATTTCCTACAAGTTCACCGATTAGCACGCCATCACGCTCTCCAACCGTCTCCACAAAACCTTGGATTGCACGATTCCCAGTTGCAGAGCAACTAGAATTAGTACAATCCTTGGCATATGTAGTTGAATAGTGGTTGATGCCAATAAAATCTATACTGTTCTTCATAAAATTCTTCTCATCGAGGGAGAAAGCTGGTAATTCACTTCCAAGACATTCCTTGACTTCTTCTGGGTAGTCTCCAAAGATTGAGGGATCAAGTGCCCTGTTTGATGATAACAAGTTGAAAAAAGATCATATGTATTTCTGTCGATTACCACGAGTATATATTCAAAAGATTACCAGCCCGAATGAAAAGCAAATGCCCTTTTGGCAGCTTCGCGATCAAGTTCACTATCCGTTAGTGGTTCAAACATAGTACTGTGAACGACGAGACCGATTGAGCCACCTTGTTTAGGCTACATATACAAACTAGCAGGTTAAATAAACAAATCTTGAATTTCAAAACTACTATTCATTTCACTAAGATCAACATTTCTGCTGTTGTAGATACTCATAATATCATGCAATTATAAAAATTTCAATGAAAATATAAAGATGATGAATTAGAGCATGTTTGGATAACCATTTGGAATCAACTTATTGACTTATTATCTTTTCAAAAAGCCAAGAAGTTAAAATTTATGTTTGGATAGTGCAAAAGCATTTTTGAAAATGAATTTTGAAAAAGGAGGTTTAAGCATTGTTTTAAAAGCCAAGAAAACTTGCATTCCATTTGGATTTTGGATAGCCAAATTACCATATTACCCCCCCCCCCCCCCCCTAAAGTGGCTTGAGATATATAAATGATGTCCTTTTTGGTTATTTTACATAAATAAGCTAACCCAAACATTTTTTACACCAAGTTACTGACTTTTCCCATCACAAAATCTAATCCAAACATTTATTTAAAAACTCCTTTTAAAAAAACCAAAACTCAATAAGTGTTTTTGTCTAAAAGTGTTTTTCCACTCAAATAAGCACTACCAAACATAGCCTTAAAGTTGGTTGCTTGCCTGAAAATGGTCATGATATAGCTTGGCCGCCCTTCCATGGGCCAATAACATGTTCTGCATAGCGATGATTGGCTCGACATCTGAATTTCCATCAAGACACTTTCCAAAAGGCTCTGAACAACGAGACGGTGGGATAATCCCTGATTCATAAGCATATTCTACGTCTAATTTAGGCTCATTAATCGTGATCCAATACTTCACTCGGTCTCCAAACGACTTGAAACAAACTTCTGCTAAATATATGAACTCTTCTCTGCAGGTACATCAAATATTACACGTAATAGGTTATCAAACATCTAGGAAACTGATGAAATGGTGGGTTTTAGACATACTGCATTTCAGGGTTTAGCCAAGAACCATATTTGTCTTCAAGTTCTTGAGTGAAAAATACATGGTAGATCGTTACAAATGGTTCAATTCCTGTCCATTATAATCAAGATCAATGAACAAAGCTTAATCATCAATCAATCAAATAAACAAAAGAAAATGTTGGCAGGTAATTAATATCTAGACCTGACTCACAAGTTGAGTTGAGAGGCTAATATTGACAAGCTGGTTAATATCATTAAATTTTATAACTTTAGTAATTTTAGACATTGTAATAAGTTTTTGAGCTATTTATTTTAGTAGTACAAAGGTGAGAGTTATTCACTATATGTTTGTGCTCTTCTTTCACTTGAGAAGATTTAAATTTATAAAATCACAAATTAAAGATAGTCTATGATAGCACCTTTGAGAATGAGATTGTCTATGATCTTGTTATAAAACATGATGCCTGCAGCGTTAACTTTACCAAACCTTCCTCCTGGTGAAGAAATTTTGATTAAATACACAAAAAATAAAAGTATAACAATGAGCAAGAAATTTTAAATTTTTTTAGAACGGCGATGTTGGTCACGATGGGTTAGGACATCGCGCACCTATCCTACCTCCGTAGAGGAGGAGATACGGGTCCACCCCACAGTCAGCCAGACATGAGTGTCCTAACCGTGCCTCAGCTGGGGTCGTGTGGGGCATATGGACGTTCCCCGGGAAAACCATGCGACTGTCTAGCATGCCCACATGGGACCTACGTTGAAACCCGTAGGTTTCAACCCAAGCTTAGACAGTTGCAAGCCTCCACAATAGCAGAACTATCTGGAGTAACTTGCGTGCTGGGTAAAACCGGTCGGCATCATGACTCGAACCAAGGTTGCCCTTGGTCATCAATCATTTGCCAACAGTGAGGTTTGAACCTGGGTTTCCCCAAAGTCCAAACAACACCGGTACCATTGAGACAATGCTACAATGGTAGAAATTTTAAATGGATATAATACTTGGAAGAATTCTAGGCCAAGATACTGAAAATCTGTATGCTTGTATACCAAGGGAATGCATCAACTCAATGTCTCCCTGTGTCACATAAATCAAAATTTCAAATAAACAAACTGATGTTAGAAAAGTCAATGAAACTAATAATAGATTGACAGTAATGAACCAAGAACATATGGTAATGATCATCTGCAACGTCTCCATTGGCTCCATTTTCTCCACAACCTGATAAAAATAAAAAGGAAAATTGGAATAGAATAATCCTAACTTTTGGTATTGGCCTACAATAATCTCACTTTTCAAAATAACCCATAACGGTCCCAACTTTCATCCAATTTTTTTTCAGTAGACCCGTCGTTAACTTTTTTTAACACCGTTAAGTTTTTAACACGTGGCATGCTGACGTGGCCTTTATTAAAAAAAATTTTAAATCATTAGTCCATGTCATTTCCATGTCATTATAATCTTTTATTAACAATTAAAAAAAAACAAAAATACTTCATATCATCATCACGATCGCACATACATGCCTAAAGCCAGATCGAGATTCGTTTCCTCCCCCAAAGCCTCCCCAAATTGAAACCCTAAGAAACCCTCCTACAATTCGAGATTCACACTACCCATATTGAAGAACGATGCAGGTCCCTTCAAAAATACTTCATATCATAATAAACAAATGATTTATGTAGTAACCTGCAAATGGGTCAAGTTTGACCTTTTAAGATTGGAATACATGCGTGGAACCTGCAAATGGGTCAAGTTTGACCTCTATGTTGGTCAATAATTGGAATACAGATTATTGTATTAAACATAATAATTGATAACGTATATTAAATTATTTACTTCAATATGGGCAGTGTGAATCTCGAATTGTAGGAGGGTTTTTTAGGGTTTCAATTTGGGGAGGCTTTGGGGGAGGAAACGAATCTCGATCTGGCTTTAGGCATGTATGTGCGATCGTGATGATGATATGAAGTATTTTTTGTTTTTTTTTAATTGTTAATAAAAGATTATAATGACATGGAAATGACATGGACTAATGATTTTAAAAAAAAAAATAATAAAGGCCACGTCAGCATGCCACGTGTTAAAAACTTAACGGTGTTAAAAAAAGTTAACGACGGGTCTACTGAAAAAAAATTGGATGAAAGTTGGGACCGTTGTGGGTTATTTTGAAAAGTGGGATTATTGTAGGCCAATACCCAAAAGTTGGGATTATTTTATTCCAATTTTCCAAATAAAAATAAAAAGGGGGTGGATTTATCACTGGTAATCAGAGATTATTTGTGATAAATATATGAGAGAATCAATCGCGTTTATACTAACCGACAGAGTGACAAAATACATCCCAGTTGCTTAAAGATTTTCCATCTTCAAGATAGGCTCCTTCAACTTGGTAAGCAGAAGTGGCTGCTCCGAAGAGAAACCCGGATGGAAAATCGGATCTTTTGATTTGGGTGTCTTCGTTTTCTTCAAATATAGACTCCCCATCGCCATATTCGCCATTGTTGAAGGCTCCAAGAAGTGGTGCAGCAGGAGCATAAATGAGAAAGAAGAATAGAGAAACGGTGGGTATTACAGTTTTCAGGTTCATAATGGAACAGGAGGAGAGAGTGTATTTGTTGACAAATCAGTTAATCTGGTTATAAAGGGACCAAATGTACTAAAAAGTAGGTTATTGTTAAGTGTTAACATTTTGAATTTTGACAATGACAATAAAAGTCGAAGACAAACTTTTAACTTAATGCAACAAATCACCCATTCTAAATAAACAAAAAAAATTAATTATCATTTTTTTATAAAACTGTTACGTGACTATTTTTCTTAATGACTTGATTTTTTCTTATCCTTTTTACTCAAAACAAACATCTCAGAACTCTCATATTTAAGGTATGATGAGTTAAATTAAAATAACCCATATTTTATTCGTATTACAAAAATCATCAATAACCCGTACATATGTAAGATTATATAACTTAAAACATAATTTGTTCATCTAAACATGTCAAACGAGTTGACTATCATTTTTAAAACCCATGTTTAGTAGTGTTGTTATGGTTTAAAAGGAACTATTCTAGTTTTAGTTTTCTAATTAATATTACAACTATATAATATTGTATCGTCTTTTAATCTTTTATTTAATAAATCGATTCCGAATATTTCAAATACATAGCCAGGAACTCTTTGTCCTTAGGCTATGTATGATACAAGAGTGACCGTCGTTAAGTTAATTAAAAAACTCATAACCTAAACAGTTAGGGTAAGTGGGTTTCGTATTCAAAAGTAGCAGAAACATGAACAAGTGATACACAAAAACACAAGAAAAAAAATAAGCAATCACATTCGGGTTCGGATTTCATAGCACAATGTATAACCAGACCTAACTAACTATACTAGGAAGCTACATAGACGTAGCCACGTTTAACACATATGAATAAAGGAATAAAGGATGATTGATTGATACGCCATGCGTGCTGCTTAGATTTAACGATTCAAGATCGAAGAAATAAGAATAACACGAGGTATAAATACATAATCATCAACAAACTAAACGTTGGAATAAATAAAATCTTAATCATCAATGATTTCAACCAAATGAGAGAGTTGATGAATTAATGTGTGATCAAATAGTTTGTGTTACAACATTCAGATACATTAAACACCTAAACAATCTCAAATCATTCATTAGTAAAAATGACAAAAGTACATTCATGTCCACTATACGTTTAAAAGTCAGATTGAATACAATAACAATACAAACCCTAAACTCGGGTTTGGAATTAGGAAGCAGTAGATAACCTGATTCATTTCACTCTACTGACTGCATTACATATAACATCTTTTAATATATGGAATAGCGAACAATTGTGAGACTAGGTAATCCGGTGCGTCGAGTTGATAATTCAAATACCAAATAAGGGCACACGCTAGGATGTGTATAAATATAATTTAACACAACATCACATGATTAACGATTCTAAAACCGATAGTGGACCGATTACTAAATCAAAGAAATATGTCTTAAAACACATCCATATATCAAACAACATGAAATAAACCCTAATTATCAATATGTATAAACACCTAATGTATAATTCATGTCTAGTGAAAATGAAAACCAAGTTGACTACAATCACTAACGTAAAATCTACACCCGATTGTGATCACAAGAAAATAATAACTAACTAAACATGACAACAAAATATATTATTGTCACTACAAGTTGTAACAAACTAGTTAATTAGGACTCCCTTTGGTGTCAAATCTGTGTGACGAAAAGAAGTCGGTCTCGCATCGTTTTAACTTTCAGCCTTGCCTTCGATCTGCGCACAGCAGCTTTAAAAGGGGCCTGCCGCATTCCCTTGCGACCGGAAACTGTCGTATGCCCTCGTGCCTTCTCGTAGGATCCTTCTTTTTAACTCTTTTCTCGAACTGATGCTTTCACTAATTGGACTTTTGTTTCGGTTGTTGGATCAATCCACCTTTTTTACATGAGCGGTGAGCCCATAATCACATATTTGTTAGTTTGTTACATTGTTCCCACATATTTTTAACATGAGCGTAGGTTCCTACTTCTAATTCACCTTTTTTTTTAATTGAAATGTGAACCCTAACAAAAATCCTGTAACAATCTCCTTCTGACCTTCTGTATCCTTTTATTCCATAATAACACCACTGTAGAATTATCCTATATACTATTTATATACTATTTAAAGGTCAACAAAGGGAACATGTCTATCTGTTTCCCTGTTGATTTTTCGTTCAACATATATACATAAGCTTTCAATACGTTTTTATATGGACGGATTGGCTCAGTCGTTAGGTGCTTTGATTTGCAGGCTGGGGACCTGGCACTACTAGAAAAAGGGTCTTTCTTGACGTGCGAACGATGACGCACGCTAGTAAATGACGCGCAAAAACGCGTGTCATTAAAAATGTGTCATAAATTGTAAAATTTTAAGAGTAGATGACGCGCTATTTTGGCCGTCATAAAATTTCTGTCATAAATAAAAAAACACGGAGTACACATTAGACGCGCGTCATCTTACAACTGTCGTTTTATATTTTTTGTTTTCCCGCTTTTGCCCTAAAACTTTGAACCCGCCGCTCCTAAAATCCATATCTGCTAATTCTTTTCCCCAATTCCTTCTCCGTTTCTTCTCCTTCACCACAGCTCACAAAATCCAGACCTATTTCTCTCGATTCTTCTCTCTTACAACGCCGGAACTACCGCCGGTCGATTCCTCAAAGGGTGAAGCTAGGGCTAACAGATGGAGATTCGCGGTTCGATTTAGCCCTAACATCTCTGGTACTCTATCACTCCACAAGAATTTCAAATCGATGGAGGTAGGGATAGGGCTTCAACCGCAACACTCAAGGTACTTTCCGGCTCAAGGTACAACTAGGGCTAGGGCTTCGCTTCACCCAAATATATCTCGTTCTATCGCATCGACATACAGACGCAGGGCTCAAGCTGCAAAGGTTACCATTGCCTTCTATTTTTTTTTAAATTCGATGTTTGGATTGTGTAATTGAACATGTTAACGTCGATTGTTGCTTTAACTTCGTCTATGAATGGAAGTTTATAATTCAATTTTGGCCTATTCTCTTTCTGTTTGCGTATGACTTTTAAACTAAATCATCGATGTAGTCAGCGCTCGTTTACACCTTATTTGTTGCCCAGTTTAAGGAATGTTTTATAAGCTATGATATATTATAGATTTACCTCTTTAATTTGTGGTTCATTGGATATACCTGTTTGGCTAGTTGCTTGTAGTTGTTAAGATGTCTGAACTAATTAAATATGATCTCTTTGGTTTTTCTACGAGACAACATACCAACATATGTAGGCTTTTCTTCAAAAGTTAATCTTACTTGCAGGTTGATCTTGAAGAAGCAAAGGGACAAGAAATCACAAAGTTGCAGAATGCTTTGTAAGAAATGCAAGGAAAGTTGGATGAAGCACACAATCAACTTCTCTTGTTTGAGTTGAATTGATTAACACAACTCATGCAACCCTTTACATTCAGGTTTAAGCAGTGAACTTGTGACGCATGACATGGAACTGTGGCCCTCATGATGGGTATCGTGGTGGCTACACTAATGGGGATGCACCTGATGGTGAACAACCCAGGAGGGTGTTTGAGCGTCGTAGTGGCACTAGCAATGGGTGAGTGGTCAAATTTATTCAACTGTTAAAATGTAACTGAAAATTTGGGCTTTGTTTCTGTATACACTTTTTAGATCTGCAAAAAAGACTTAATCGCGGGAAGAAATCTGAGCGCCGGCTCTGGAAACGACGATTGCATCGAAAAGGACCTAGTGGATTAACGTAAGTCGATTTTAGTTCATCGCCTCAAAATGGAATTAGTACTTCTGTGTTTGTTGATAGGCTCATCATTGAAATTGAAGGTAATCTTCACCTCTGTGTTTATTGGTGCTTTCGTTTGATGGTTTTATCATTTATCTCCATTTCATGCTAAATGATAAAGTATTTGGTTACTTTTTAGTTCTTAATCATTGATTCAAATAGATGTATTATGTTGTCTTGATGAAATTTAATTGTTCATTAAACCCTGATGGAAATATAATTGGAACAAATGAACTTGTTAAAATGAAATCTCTTCAAACTTCATTACTTTACTATAGCTTTATGATAAATATGAACTGATGTATATTGTCTGCATATTCCCATTGCACTTCATTACTAAACCTAATTATGCAAGCTTATAGATTGTCATACAGTAGCCATTTGGTTCTCAAAATGAATTAAGGTTCATATTATACATCCCAATTACAGCAACAATGGTATATCTAAAGCTACAGTTTTACAGTATGGTGTTTTACAGTTTTATAAGTTGCAGTTATTTCTTGGTTAGTTTAAGATTGAAACTTTGGTTAAACTTGCCACTGTACTGTATTGATGTGTGTGCATTTTCCAAAATCACAGAACAACACGAAACCCGCATGATGTGGAGAGGTATACAGGTGGATCTTCATCAAGACCAACAACAATTGTAGCTTTTGGAATATGTTCAGCTGCATTGGGAACAAATGGAGGAGGTTGGTTAGACATATAAAAAGTAGTTAAAGGAATAAAACATACTGCATATGAAATGTATTATTTTGCTAAGGTTACATGTAGTTAGTGCATTGTAAACTAATGTTAACTTTGTAATGTTTGCTCTATATATGAAATGTATTATTTTGCTACAAGTGTATTCTATTTTGATTAGGAGGTTAATTGTCATTAATGTGGAAATTAGTGAATCTACAAAAATATATATTTTTTAAATTTTCTTTTAATTCATGACGCGCATATATGCGTGTCATAAGCATATTTATGACGTGGGCTTCCTTGACACGCTTTTTATGACACGCTTTGCGCGTCATAAAATGCGCGTCATTGTTCGCGCGTCAAGAAGCAGATGACGTGCATTTTGCACGTCAAGAGGATTTTTGACCCTGCCTTCCTTGACGCTTTTTTGCGCGTCATCTGGGCCCTTTCTTGACGCGCAAAAAGCGTCAAGAAAGGCCATTTTTGTAGTAGTGTGGGTTCAAAACCTGGGATCCCCGTCTCAGCCAAAATTGTTTTTTTTACGTTTCAGACATTTACTATCCTTTATTAGATGTTGCTTCAACATTGTTAACCAACAGAGCTGCTACCTCAATGGCTTGAGTTTTTGGTTTGCAAATTGGGGACCCGGGTTCGAAACCTCGGATCCCCATTTTACTCGAGTTTTTTATTTTTTTTTAGTTTCAGAGAAAAAAAAATGTTTAGGCTAAGTTATTCATTACCAGAAATGTTCAAAAAAACACATCTGCCATGTTGGTTTGTGCACTATTCTTATACCTGGTTTGCCTGGGTTCTGAACTTGGGGCTAGCGAATTTTTTTAAACCTTCATCTTAAAATAGGGGTATTATACTGTATAATATATATATTTTCTGTTATTAATCGTTCCCCTTATGTTTAACTATTTCTTTTACTATTTTTAAACAAACATTCTCTTTTGTTTTGCTAGCCTAGCTTAGGAAATATATATAATATGTCGATTGTGTGGGAGTCGCTATCGCGAAAACTATATCGAGTTGTTCCAATTTTATTTCCTTAAAAGACGTTTATGCTCTCTTTTTTCTTAACTTTTTCCCTTTATTCATATTGGACTTTACGAATGGTACATAACGGATTTTTATCGCCGCCACGCGCCATTACTTTTCATGTTCACAACCACACCCGTCGCAATGTGCGGTTTTTAAATATGTTTTTTTCTTGAACTGTACTGTGGCGCTGCAACGCGCGCGTAGCTCTAAAACTAGTTTAACTTATAGTTCGACATGTAGTTTAAGTATTGGGGTAGCCACTTTACAGAATAATAATCAAGTTTCTCAATTGTTCTACCAACGTTACTCAAACTTTTTTTGAACTCTCTAATGTTATTTAATTTTCATTAGGTGTCAATCAGATACCTATTTTTTAATAATTTTTAAGTTTTTTATAAAATTAAGTGAGGTAAATAAAAGATTTATGAATATTGTTTAATATTTACTGAATTGTTTTTAATTAACTTGAAAAATGAGGTAGTTGTAAATGAAAGGAAAATTACTAAATCATAAAGTCTAAAAATTGTTCAGTATAAGTTAAATCAAAGAATATAAACAATAAATGTTATTCAATATTCATAAATATTTTACTTGCCTCACTTCATTTTATAAAAACTTCAAATTTATAGAAATATGTACCTAATTGGAACACCTAATGGAAGTTGAGTGACTTTAAGGGGACAAAAAAGTTTGAGTAACATTTATAGAATAATGTGCAAACTTGGTTACTATTCTGCGAAGTTTGTTTCTTAACCAATATTATTATGAGTAGCTTTGACCATGCTTGACCTGTTTAGATATCTTTTTATCTCAGGTTTAAGCTGGGAGCATCAATTTTTTTGGTATATTAGGAGATTAAGGATTTTCGAACTTGGATACAAATCTAAAGTCACGATTCGCTTTGAGATCGAAATTATTTGGGGTTTAATCCAAACAAATCGATCGAATAAAATTAGATTCGATAATCAAGATTTTCATATGAAATGTTGTAGAGAATTTTTTTTCTTTCGAATTGTATTGACCAGAATGGGGAAAAACATAAATGAGGGAAAACCGCCTAAAGACAGTTAATTTCGAAATTCAGTTTAGAAAATAAAAAATGCATCCAATTTCACATATGAAAGTCTCACAAAGTAAAATTGTTATATTTTACCAAAAAAATGTATACGAGTTAAAATTCGACCCCCCGTCAGGGGCTCTTCACCTTGAGTCCCACCAGGGTCTGCCGCCCCTGGACCCCGCCAGGGTGAGTTGCCCCGTTAGATCCCCTGATATTCTCAATGAACTTTATTACACACTTGTTTAAAAATTATACAGATTCTCAAATAACACTAAAATATTTCCTTTCCCCTTCATAGGCTACAAAAATGTAAAAAACCGATCAAAGGAGTTTATTTTATCCTTAAATGGATGTAATTATTATGTGACAATAAAATATCTAATAGTTTTTCGTGAAATTATTGTCCGGGTGGTTAAATCAAAAGAGGCCTCATTTCAGGGGCGAATTATAGTGTGTATCAGTAGTGATCTCGGTTACTGTGTTCCAAAGGTACCGAGTATACGTGTTTTATGAAGAAAATTTTTATATATCATGTCGGTCACCACTAAAAAATAATTATATATTGATTCGGTCACCACTAATTTTTGGTCATCCATGAAAAAAATTCAAAATCCGCCACTTCCTCATTTGAAGACGAAACCAGAAAACGAAACTGCAGCAGCGATCGAAAATAGATGAAATCCGGTGAACAAAACGAATACGTGAAATCAATTTAACAAGACTAGAGATTCAAAGACCTGTAGTATTTAATGGACAAGATTCAAACGGCTGGAACAAAATCGAATGCAGAGCTGCTCTTCAAGCGAGGCTGAGTCAATTGGAGAGGTACATCAAACTAGTGTTTAATGGTTGTTGTGGGACTGTGGGGTTATTGATGGGTAAATTTTTATCATTTCCATGTTTTACATTCTAAATCTTTTACAAAAATTCTGCAAACCAAGAATCTAAAGAATGATACTCCATAAACAAAATACCCATGAATTTCCCTTCTTTTTATTGAACTTTTTAAACAATTTCTTTAGCGAGATTATGACATCTTCAAATCAATCTTTACATTTTTCTAAACTTAAAGAAACAGGACCATTTTATGTATTATGTATACCCAATTCAAGCATTATACTTCCATACATTGCCAATGAGAATATTTTCTTTTTGGGATATCAACACTTTTCTTGTTTAACATCTTCTATGCTTTCTGCCTGCTTTTAATACCGCCTATCATAGTAATGACGTTCTTATGAAACTGGATTTAATTTGGCAGGATCACTATTGTTGGCTAAAAAATTCTTGTACCATCTTGCAGAAAGCTTTGGTGTCCGAGTTAGCGTTTGTCGATCCACATAGTGTAACCCGAACCTCATATTGTAACCTTGCAACCATTCATAACTATCCAAAAATGACCATGCGAAATATCCACGTACATCTGCTCCCCCTCTGTTATTTCAAACAAGGTTCCTTCAAGTCAATGCCACACTTTGACTTTTGAAGTCAACTTAATATAAAACTTTTAAAAAAAAATGTTATTATAAGTAGAGCCAGCCAACCTAATGGACTTGGCTAAATAAGCAAGGTATTTTGTATGATATGCAACTCGCTTAACGTCATTCATCAGTACATTAACTCGTTGCTCATGAACATCCGGTGAAGAATACCCTGCAAAAGAAGTAGATATATCATATATGGAAATAAGACCCATGAAATAAGTTAAGTAATTAAATCGAAAACTTACCATTTTCGGTCACAAACATGGGCATGTTATTGTATCGAATCTTGAAAAGGTTAACAATCTCTTCCATGCCTCTAGGAACAACATATGATCCGTCTGCCCCAGTCTGTTTTTGCAATAAACATATATGTCATTATATCAACTACATATTATTATTATTAATAAAACAAATTATGTCAAAAACTGTAATTTCCTACAAGTTCACCGATTAGAACGCCTTCACGCTCTCCAACTGTCTCCACAAAACCTCGGATTGCACGATTCCCAGTTGCAGAGCAACTAGAATTAGTACAATCCTTGGCATATGAAGTTGAATAGTGGTTGATGCCAATAAAATCTATACTGTTCTTCATAAAATTCTTCTCATCAAGGGAGAAAGTTGGTAATTGACTTCCAAGACATTTCTTAACTTCTTCAGGGTAGTCTCCAAAGATTGAGGGATCAAGTGGCCTGTTTGATGAAAACATGTTGAAAAAAGATCATATATTTCTGTCCTTTACCGCGAATATATAAATTTATATTCAAAAGATTACCAGGCAGAATGAAAAGCCAATGCCCTTTTGGCAGCTTCGCGATCAAGTTCACTATTTGTTAGCGGTTCATACATGTAACTGTGAACGGTGAGACCAACTGAGCCACCTTGTTTAGGCTACACATACAAACCAACAAGTTAAATTAACAAATCTTGAATTTCAAAAAATTCAGTGAATATTCAAAGGGACTTTTAAAGTTAGTTGCTTGCCTGGAAATATTCATGATATAGCTTGGCTGCCCTCCCATGGGCTAATAACATGTTGTGCATAGCGATGATAGGCTCGACATCCGAGTTTCCAACAAGACACTTTCCAAAAGGCTCTGAACAACGATTTGGTGGAATAGTCCCCGATTCGTAACCATAGTCTGTGACTAATTTAGGTTCGTTAATCGTGATCCAATACTTCACCCGGTCTCCAAAAGACTTGAAACAGATTTCAGCTAAATATAAAAACTCTTCCCTGCCAGTAAAACAAACAATACACATAATAAGCTAACATAAAACATATAAGCAATTGAGGAAAATGGTTTTTTTAGACATACTGCATTTCAGGGTTTAGCCATGAGCCGTATTTGTCTAAAAGTTCTTGAGGGAGATCTACATGGTAGATAGTCACAAATGGTTCAATTCCTGTTGGTTTTAATCAAGATCAATGAAAAAGCTTAATCATCAATCAATCAAATAAAGAACATCTACACTTATAAAATGTTTAATTAATTGTCTATGATAACACCTTTGAGAATCAGATTGTCTATGATCTTGTTGTAGAACATGATGCCTGCAGGATTGACTTCACCAAACCTTCCTCCTGGTGAAGAAATTTTAATTGAAAACACAAAAAATAAAAGATAAAAGTATAACAATGAGCAAGAAACTTTAAATGGGATAGAATACTTGGAAGAATTCTAGCCCAAGATACTGAAAATCTGTATGCTTGTATACCAAGGGAATGCATCAACTCAATGTCTCCCTGTGCCACATAAATCAAAAGTTTAAATAAACAAAAGGGATTTTCATCAAAATGACCAAAATTGAGTTTTGCCCAAATGACCCGACCAATAGTTTGGTGACACCTCAGACCATCCGGCAAAAATCTTCCTTGAACCGGCTAAAACGTCAACCCAACGGGCTGACGTGTGTCATTTCTTGGTCAACCCACTAATTTGACGCCACATGTACTTGACGGCTAAATTAGCCGGCAAAAAGTGGTAGTCAACGACTAAATTAGCCGGCAAAAAAGATAGTCAATGAAAAAAAAAATATATAGTTAACGGCAAAAAAAAGTTGTCTAATGGTAAAAAAATTGATCATTTTTGAAAAGTCTAAAAGTTATTTGAGCAAAATCTTGATCAATTTTGGTAAGAATCCTTAAACAAAATGATATTAGAAAAGTCAATGAAACTGATAGACAGTAATGAACCAAGAACATATGGTAATGATCATCTGCAATGTCTCCACTGGCTCTGTTTTCTCCACAACCTGATAAAAAAATGGGGGTGGATTCAAATTCATCACTGGAAATGAAAACCAGTTTGTAGTATAAACATCAGAGAATCCGTTAAACTAACCAACTACAGAGTGACAAAATATATCCCAGGTGCTTAAAGATTTTCCGTCTTCAAGATAGGCTCCTTCAACTTGGTAAGCAGAAGTGGCAGTTCCGAAGAGAAACCCGGATGGAAAATCGGATCTTTTGATTTGGGTGTCTTCGTTTTCTTCAAATATAATCTCCCCATCGCCATTGTTGAAGGCTTCAAGAAGTGGTGATATGAGAAAGAAGAAGATATAAATGGTTAAAGTTTTCAGCTTCATGATGGAACATGAGGAGAGAGTATTTGCTGCCCATGTTTATAAAGGAAACAAATATTTATTTGTAAATATCTTCATGACCATATACATTATTTCGGTATCATTATTTCATCCGGGGTCCCGGGGTGGTTATTTGCACGGGGCCCTTGCATTGTTTAATCGTGGTAATTGATACGATTTGTTGTATTATAAAAATCCCTAAAAATAAACATCGATAAAAACAATAAACATGGTTTATGAATTTTAATATTTTATATAATTACATTATTATAATATGAAATAGAAAAGTGATCATAACCTATCATTTTCTTACATTTAATCATATTTCCAATTTCTACTTATTTATTTAATGGCTAAAGTCGATAGATTGTATGTTTCAGATCTAGGAAAGCTTATATATCA
>JBCNJP010000007.1:126995357-127077225 GCA_039602395.1 Deinandra increscens subsp. villosa
ATTCTGCGAAGTTTGTTTCTTAACCAATATTATTATGAGTAGCTTTGACCATGCTTGACCTGTTTAGATATCTTTTTATCTCAGGTTTAAGCTGGGAGCATCAATTTTTTTGGTATATTAGGAGATTAAGGATTTTCGAACTTGGATACAAATCTAAAGTCACGATTCGCTTTGAGATCGAAATTATTTGGGGTTTAATCCAAACAAATCGATCGAATAAAATTAGATTCGATAATCAAGATTTTCATATGAAATGTTGTAGAGAATTTTTTTTCTTTCGAATTGTATTGACCAGAATGGGGAAAAACATAAATGAGGGAAAACCGCCTAAAGACAGTTAATTTCGAAATTCAGTTTAGAAAATAAAAAATGCATCCAATTTCACATATGAAAGTCTCACAAAGTAAAATTGTTATATTTTACCAAAAAAATGTATACGAGTTAAAATTCGACCCCCCGTCAGGGGCTCTTCACCTTGAGTCCCACCAGGGTCTGCCGCCCCTGGACCCCGCCAGGGTGAGTTGCCCCGTTAGATCCCCTGATATTCTCAATGAACTTTATTACACACTTGTTTAAAAATTATACAGATTCTCAAATAACACTAAAATATTTCCTTTCCCTTCATAGGCTACAAAAATGTAAAAAACCGATCAAAGGAGTTTATTTTATCCTTAAATGGATGTAATTATTATGTGACAATAAAATATCTAATAGTTTTTCGTGAAATTATTGTCCGGGTGGTTAAATCAAAAGAGGCCTCATTTCAGGGGCGAATTATAGTGTGTATCAGTAGTGATCTCGGTTACTGTGTCCAAAGGTACCGAGTATACGTGTTTTATGAAGAAAATTTTTATATATCATGTCGGTCACCACTAAAAAATAATTATATATTGATTCGGTCACCACTAATTTTTGGTCATCCATGAAAAAAATTCAAAATCCGCCACTTCCTCATTTGAAGACGAAACCAGAAAACGAAACTGCAGCAGCGATCGAAAATAGATGAAATCCGGTGAACAAAACGAATACGTGAAATCAATTTAACAAGACTAGAGATTCAAAGACCTGTAGTATTTAATGGACAAGATTCAAACGGCTGGAACAAAATCGAATGCAGAGCTGCTCTTCAAGCGAGGCTGAGTCAATTGGAGAGGTACATCAAACTAGTGTTTAATGGTTGTTGTGGGACTGTGGGGTTATTGATGGGTAAATTTTTATCATTTCCATGTTTTACATTCTAAATCTTTTACAAAAATTCTGCAAACCAAGAATCTAAAGAATGATACTCCATAAACAAAATACCCATGAATTTCCCTTCTTTTTATTGAACTTTTTAAACAATTTCTTTAGCGAGATTATGACATCTTCAAATCAATCTTTACATTTTTCTAAACTTAAAGAAACAGGACCATTTTATGTATTATGTATACCCAATTCAAGCATTATACTTCCATACATTGCCAATGAGAATATTTTCATTTTTGGGATATCAACACTTTTCTTGTTTAACATCTTCTATGCTTTCTGCCTGCTTTTAATACCGCCTATCATAGTAGTGACATTCTTATGAAACTGGATTTAATTTGGCAGGATCACTATTGTTGGCTAAAAAATTCTTGTACCATCTTGCAGAAAGCTTTGGTGTCCGAGTTAGCGTTTGTCGATCCACATAGTGTAACCCGAACCTCATATTGTAACCTTGCAACCATTCATAACTATCCAAAAATGACCATGCGAAATATCCACGTACATCTGCTCCCCCTCTGTTATTTCAAACAAGGTTCCTTCAAGTCAATGCCACACTTTGACTTTTGAAGTGCAACTTAATATAAAACTTTTAAACAAAAATGTTATTATAAGTAGAGCCAGCCAACCTAATGGACTTGGCTAAATAAGCAAGGTATTTTGTATGATATGCAACTCGCTTAACGTCATTCATCAGTACATTAACTCGTTGCTCATGAACATCCGGTGAAGAATACCCTGCAAAAGAAGTAGATATATCATATATGGAAATAAGACCCATGAAATAAGTTAAGTAATTAAATCGAAAACTTACCATTTTCGGTCACAAACATGGGCATGTTATTGTATCGAATCTTGAAAAGGTTAACAATCTCTTCCATGCCTCTAGGAACAACATATGATCCGTCTGCCCCAGTCTGTTTTTGCAATAAACATATATGTCATTATATCAACTACATATTATTATTATTAATAAAACAAATTATGTCAAAAACTGTAATTTCCTACAAGTTCACCGATTAGAACGCCTTCACGCTCTCCAACTGTCTCCACAAAACCTCGGATTGCACGATTCCCAGTTGCAGAGCAACTAGAATTAGTACAATCCTTGGCATATGAAGTTGAATAGTGGTTGATGCCAATAAAATCTATACTGTTCTTCATAAAATTCTTCTCATCAAGGGAGAAAGTTGGTAATTGACTTCCAAGACATTTCTTAACTTCTTCAGGGTAGTCTCCAAAGATTGAGGGATCAAGTGGCCTGTTTGATGAAAACATGTTGAAAAAAGATCATATATTTCTGTCCTTTACCGCGAATATATAAATTTATATTCAAAAGATTACCAGGCAGAATGAAAAGCCAATGCCCTTTTGGCAGCTTCGCGATCAAGTTCACTATTTGTTAGCGGTTCATACATGTAACTGTGAACGGTGAGACCAACTGAGCCACCTTGTTTAGGCTACACATACAAACCAACAAGTTAAATTAACAAATCTTGAATTTCAAAAAATTCAGTGAATATTCAAAGGGACTTTTAAAGTTAGTTGCTTGCCTGGAAATATTCATGATATAGCTTGGCTGCCCTCCCATGGGCTAATAACATGTTGTGCATAGCGATGATAGGCTCGACATCCGAGTTTCCAACAAGACACTTTCCAAAAGGCTCTGAACAACGATTTGGTGGAATAGTCCCCGATTCGTAACCATAGTCTGTGACTAATTTAGGTTCGTTAATCGTGATCCAATACTTCACCCGGTCTCCAAAAGACTTGAAACAGATTTCAGCTAAATATAAAAACTCTTCCCTGCCAGTAAAACAAACAATACACATAATAAGCTAACATAAAACATATAAGCAATTGAGGAAAATGGTCTTTTTAGACATACTGCATTTCAGGGTTTAGCCATGAGCCGTATTTGTCTAAAAGTTCTTGAGGGAGATCTACATGGTAGATTGTCACAAATGGTTCAATTCCTGTTGGTTTTAATCAAGATCAATGAAAAAGCTTAATCATCAATCAATCAAATAAAGAACATCTACACTTATAAAATGTTTAATTAATTGTCTATGATAACACCTTTGAGAATCAGATTGTCTATGATCTTGTTGTAGAACATGATGCCTGCAGGATTGACTTCACCAAACCTTCCTCCTGGTGAAGAAATTTTAATTGAAAACACAAAAAATAAAAGATAAAAGTATAACAATGAGCAAGAAACTTTAAATGGGATAGAATACTTGGAAGAATTCTAGCCCAAGATACTGAAAATCTGTATGCTTGTATACCAAGGGAATGCATCAACTCAATGTCTCCCTGTGCCACATAAATCAAAAGTTTAAATAAACAAAAGGGATTTTCATCAAAATGACCAAAATTGAGTTTTGCCCAAATGACCCGACCAATAGTTTGGTGACACCTCAGACCATCCGGCAAAAATCTTCCTTGAACCGGCTAAAACGTCAACCCAACGGGCTGACGTGTGTCATTTCTTGGTCAACCCACTAATTTGACGCCACATGTACTTGACGGCTAAATTAGCCGGCAAAAAGTGGTAGTCAACGACTAAATTAGCCGGCAAAAAAGATAGTCAATGAAAAAAAAAATATATAGTTAACGGCAAAAAAAAGTTGTCTAATGGTAAAAAAATTGATCATTTTTGAAAAGTCTAAAAGTTATTTGAGCAAAATCTTGATCAATTTTGGTAAGAATCCTTAAACAAAATGATATTAGAAAAGTCAATGAAACTGATAGACAGTAATGAACCAAGAACATATGGTAATGATCATCTGCAATGTCTCCACTGGCTCTGTTTTCTCCACAACCTGATAAAAAAATGGGGGTGGATTCAAATTCATCACTGGAAATGAAAACCAGTTTGTAGTATAAACATCAGAGAATCCGTTAAACTAACCAACTACAGAGTGACAAAATATATCCCAGGTGCTTAAAGATTTTCCGTCTTCAAGATAGGCTCCTTCAACTTGGTAAGCAGAAGTGGCAGTTCCGAAGAGAAACCCGGATGGAAAATCGGATCTTTTGATTTGGGTGTCTTCGTTTTCTTCAAATATAATCTCCCCATCGCCATTGTTGAAGGCTTCAAGAAGTGGTGATATGAGAAAGAAGAAGATATAAATGGTTAAAGTTTTCAGCTTCATGATGGAACATGAGGAGAGAGTATTTGCTGCCCATGTTTATAAAGGAAACAAATATTTATTTGTAAATATCTTCATGACCATATACATTATTTCGGTATCATTATTTCATCCGGGGTCCCGGGGTGGTTATTTGCACGGGGCCCTTGCATTGTTTAATCGTGGTAATTGATACGATTTGTTGTATTATAAAAATCCCTAAAAATAAACATCGATAAAAACAATAAACATGGTTTATGAATTTTAATATTTTATATAATTACATTATCTTTAATCCTAATAAAGCAATAAAATAGGTTGCCACATGGGCTTTTTTCTAGCACCTCCACATCATCATGTCCACATGTCAATACCATATTAAATGAATATATAAATTTTAAATCAATTTAATATATTACTTCAACTTTCCAAATATAAGTTTCAACATTAATAAATTTAAGTTTTTAACTACATGTAATGTAAGGTCAAACCTTTCAAATTTATAAACTTAAATTTCGAAATATTCAAATTGTAAAAGACTATTAATTCAAAACATTTACATATAAAATTTAACATTACATTTTAATAAATTTTAGATTTCTTATTAGATATGTTGGATTTGTCACATCTTTAAAATTTTTAAACTTAATTTTAAAAAAATTCAAATTGTCAAAATTTATTATAACTTACCACATAATAAATTTCAAATTTCAAATTAAACACATTTAGTAAATTATAAATTCCAAATTAAATAGTTATTGTGGTGATGAAAAAATCCTTAAATTTTTCTTAACTATTCTAAGATAACTATATATTATATGCTGCAACAATTAAAATGACAATGTCGACAGTCCTATTGTTTTACGACCAACATATCAAAAACATGACAATATTAGATCGGTCAAACATGATTATTGTGATTACTGAATATATTACATTATAGAAAATAATTTTTCTATGGCTATTAAATTTGGACGACCTCAACCCTGGTTTAAAAGACAAAAATTTATAAAGAATCATGTCATTCATATTTTTTCAAATCTCATAAAAAAAATTCATTTATCTTATCTTATAAGACTAAATTCAACCCGTATAATATACGGGTCACTAACCTAGTTATAATATGAAATAGAAAAGTGATCATAACCTATCATTTTCTTACATTTAATCATATTTCCAATTTCTACTTATTTATTTAATGGCTAAAGTCGATAGATTGTATGTTTCAGATCTAGGAAAGCTTATATATCATTATTATTTCATAAATCCAGAATGAAACTTACCACTGTTGAACCCCACCCCACCCCCACACCCAGAGTTCCCCCCACCCCACCCCCACACCTAGAGTTAAGAAAAAGATAAAATTTATACCTTGAAAAAAAACTCTAACTCTAACTTCGATTCTTTGTGCCATTATGTTATGAGCCTAGTTACCTATTTTTATTTATTAGTCTTCAGATTATTAACACCTACCTTTTTCTTATTTGTGACCTTAATCCGTTCCTTCACCACACTAAGAAGCAAAATTCAAATATTATTGAGTAAATTGCAAATTTGGTCCATGTGGTTTAGGCAAAATTATACATTTATTCAAAATGAAACTTTTTTGCATAGAGTACGTTGCGGTATGAGTTTATTGTAAATTCAGAAGGTTTATGTTGTATTCTTGAATAGGTTCAAACTTCGGGTTACGAGTAGATGGCAAAGGAGGAGACCGAAGGTAGTGAGCTTTTTTTCAAGTTGGCCACAAACAACCACCGAAGATTCCAATATACGACCTAATATCCTTATTGAAATAAACGAACGATGGTCGTGGGCGACGAGGAACATAACCTAGCTTCTGTTAGCCCCTTAGATTAACTAAGAACCCTAGCATCTGATTCCATGGCGGATAAAGAAGAAGAAGGTGAAGCTGTCATTAGGGGAGAAATAAGTTGTCATTAGATTCTGTCTTGGCGACGTCAAATGGGTTTAATAGGGGTCTGGTTATGTCGGTGGTCGGCGATGCGTTGGTGGTGCCAGTGGTCGGTGAGTAGGTGTGGTGGTGACAGTGGTCGGATGGCGGGGGTAGATCAGTGAGAGAAAAAGTTAGGGAGTCAAGTGTCAACTGTGGAGTGGATATACTCTTACCTTCTAATGTGGAGGTCAAGAGTTCAAATCCCAACTGACAAAAAAATAAAAATAAATAAATAAACGAATGAAAAATTATAGAGGTGTGTCAGAGGTTTTACCACGGTTGGCATTTGGTCGGTGGGTTTCCTCTGGGATGAATGAGGGCGCCGAGTCACCACATTTTCAGATTACTGGGTGGAATGGAGAATCATTTGACATTGGGAGACACCGGGTGACCGGGAATTTGCTGTTAAAAAAAGTGTCAACTATGCTTATATAGTTTTATTCTTAATTAGTTTAAGACGTTAATTTATTTACGTAAACAACGCTTAATGTTTTAAATAAACTTTTTAGAATTAATTATATGCATTAATATCTTGTATTAGCATCAGTTAATTGTAGAACTTCTAAAAAGATAAACATGCTCCTGGACTTAACATATGTTGTGTAATAGGGTTAGTGTTTTGAACTAAATATGCAATAAATATATACCATATTCTAAAAAGATAAACATGCCCCTGGACTTAACATAAGCTCTGTAATATAGTTAATGTTTTGAACTAAATTTGCAATAAACATATACCATAGGGCAACTTATTCAAAAAGTTCCATTTGAAATAAATGTTCAACTTTATCCAAACAATAGGGATCAAATTTGCAATTTACACAATAATTTTTATGGTATAATTGGTTGATTTGGCAAATAGTATCGTATGTTTAATTTTCATATACAACACATGTCTAAGTTTAACACAATCAAATATATAGATTTGAACCTAGCTATAAAGCGTAGTGAAATATGAAGGGTTTAGTGATTTTTTTACACTTCTCCTTGCTTCACTCGTCACCCCTTTTGGTGCGGCTTGAATACTAAGAATAGTTTAGAGCATTCACATCTCGTTTCACATTTCATTCCTATAGAGAGAGGTTCAAATGAGAAGGGTTTAGTGATTTTATTACACTTCTCCTTGCTTCACTCATCACCCCTTTTGGTGCGGCTTGAATACTAAGAATAGTTTAGAGCATTCACATCTCGTTTCACATTTCATTCTTATAGAGAGAGGTTTAAATGAGAAGGTTGATTTAGGTAAGAAGGATAATGAGAATTCTTAGCCATTGGATCTTGATCTAATATAAAATGAATAAGAGACAATTTTGTCTTAGGTTGTGTTTGGCGCGCCATAAACTAGCTTATAAGCTAGCTTATAAGCTAGCTTTTTGACGTTACCAAACAGAGTTTTTTTTAATAAGCTAGCTTTTTTTAAAATTCCCGTTTGGTAACGTCAAAAAGCTAGCTTTTGAAAAGCTAGTTGGAGTAGCGTTTCAACTAGCTTTTCAACTAGCTTTTATAATATTTTCAGTTTTACCCTTCCCTAACTTATAAATAAATATATTTATTTACATTTATGACATGTACTTTTATGTCATTTTATATTTTTCAGCTAGTTTATCAGCTAATTTTAACAAACGTTATTTTTTTATCAGCTAGCTTATAATTTATCAGCTAACAGCTAGCTTATCAGCTAACAGCTAGCTTATCAGCTAGCAGCTAGCTTTTCAGCTAGTGCGCCAAACACAGCCTCATCTTTGTTGACTTTTAATTAAGTTTTCCAACTTTTTAAAACATTCATAAGTTTCACATACGATATTATTTTTTTTTTTTAAATACACCATAAAAACGAGCACTTTTTATCTTTAAAACGCTATAGTGTTGCTATATATAAAATTAAAAAAAAAAACTATTTCGATTTGTGACATAATATGACACAATGGTCTGAACATTTTGACACAATGATCTAAACATTTTTGTCACAATATGTATGACATAATAATCTGAACATTTTGACACAATATGACACAAATGACACAATAATCTGAACATTTTGATACAAGCGAAAGAATAAATTTTTTATTTTATATATAATAACATTATACGTGTTTTAAAGATAAAAAACACTCATTTTTATGGTGTAATTTTTTCAAAAAAACAATAATAAAGTGTCATATCTAAGAGTTATGAAGGTTTGAAAATTTGGGGAACTTGATAAAAAGTCAAAAATGTCCTTCCAACTTTTGTTTTCTCTCTACGTAGAAAAAAAACGTTGGGCCATAGATCTTCATTTTCTTTCCCCTGTCATTTTTACCCAAACTAAACTTCTCACAATAACTTATCTCCATTCCTATAATTCAACTAAAAAAAATAGCATTTTAAATGTATTTATCAGTTTAAAAAAAAAATCTTTTATATCTTATTTCTCATATCTATCTCTACTTTAATTACATAATATTTCTTTATTCTACTTTTTTTTAGTTTTTACTTTCTACCACTAATAAAAAAACAAAATGCTGTTCAAAAAAAAGAACAAAAAAAAACAGAATAATAGATAATGGAGATAAATAGACAATAGTATAACATCAAATTATCAAATTGAAGGATAAGTTTGATTTTCTCTAAATATATAAAAATAAAATTATTAAATGATTTTTTGTCATAAGTTTGAGTCATGAGCCATCCGGTTTTTTTACCCAGCCTTAAGTGGAGGTAGATTTTTCAGGTGGATATGCAACACAAAAGGCTCTGGTTACTCGCACGATCTACGGTCGCGACATGTCGTGGTAACATCATTTGTCATGATGAGACATTCGGGTAACGAAGTGCTCTGATGTTTGTAGTTCAAAATTTGTTTTTTTAAACTTCTAAAATTTGACAATGAGATTAAGGCGTATAAGGAGATGGAAATGCTTTTAAACGTGACATAAATAAAAAGTTGACAGCTATGTCATTAAATATCAACCTAAATAATTATGGGACGACCCATGACTAAATGAGGAACACACAATTTGCCAACAAAGGCAGCTAAAGTAACCTGTCCACAGTCGAGATATGGCTATGGCGGTATGGCCATGTGTGCCGGAAAATCTTATCTTATATATAAAATACTAGGATAGAACCTGTGTATTACACGGGTGTAATTATTTAAAATGTAATATATAATTCGGGTAGTGGTTAAAGTTTTGGTACAAACCAATATTATTGTAAGAACTTAAGAACTAATGTAAGAACCATTAAATTTCAATTGAATGAAGGTTATTTAAATAATTTTTATGTTTCTTCTTCTTTTTTCCTTAATGTCTATACACATGATGACAACTTAACGACCTAAAAAAACAAAAAACTAAACAAAAATCATTTTTTTTTTATAAATCCGACTATGTTTCATATATGCAACATATGAAAACATATAATGTTGCACATATGCAACATATGAAACATATAATGTTGCATATATGCAACATGGTATGTTGCATATATGCAACATAGTCGTACAGGCAAAAAAAAACTTTTTTTTAAGTCATCGGGTGGATATGAGTGAATATACGTGAAATTAAATTAAAAAAAAATATCAAATTACCAAAAAAAAAACTTTATTTGAAATAATTTTCCCTTTGTTCTTACAAGTTTGTACAATAGAAAACAAGATATCTTTACCATAAATGTAGTGGAGGAATTAAAAAAAATGACAAAATTACTTAATTATCCACATTTAAGTTGATTCTTAAGTTCTTACAATAGATAATGGTTCTTACATGAACTTTACCCGTACCCTATATAATTCATGTTAAAGATTTACATAAAAATATTGTAATAGATGTGATTGTAAATAATAATCATCCACTACGAGAAGCACAAAGCGACGGTGCACAAGTTCTTTAAACTCTTCGGTTGATTGCTATTTCATACCCGAGAAATCGAAATTATCTGATTTTTTCAAACTATTATGAACAAAAAGTAGAAACATATGTTATGGGTACAAACTATTCAACAAAAGATTATCACAATAATTAAATCTAACAATTCACATGTTTGCTAAAAAAAAATATACGATTTGGGTGCACATCCAAAAAACATGTCATTTACATATTTGATCAAACATATCATTCACTAATATATGACATGAAAAGTAGTAAAATTGGTCATTAATTGTATGGAAAGCAATTAAATTTCATTGTTAGGTATGGTATATAAACAAAACAACAAAGGAGATTGTATGACACAAAATAATACATTTGACAAAAATAATACACAAATTGACAAAAACACATAAGAGAAGAAAAAAAAGAAACTCATAAATTCAAAATATTTCAAGAAAATAAAAACTTTATTCCAAATAACACTAATATTAAACTTACATTCTATACCATCTATGTTTTATAAGATAATTATTTTATATTATTTTCATGTCATATCTAAGTTCAAACAATGACCAAATTACAACAACAAATATGAAATTCAATTTCGTAATTTGTTACTAATGAAATTTCTTAACAGAGAAGTGAGTTGTACTGATATTTTTTTAGAATTAAGCAAATTATATTTCATATTTAAAATAGTAATTAGAAGTAACGAAGATTTATAGTTATAACTTTAATTTTAATATAAGATATAAATAAAATCTGATTATCAATTAATAAGTTATGATAAATTATTGAAATAAGAAAATTTATATTTTAATATTTAATTATTTAAAATTTTAACATTTAATAAATGAGAGAATTAATTGATATTTAATAAGAGAGAGAAACGGGGAAATTGTAATGAGACTAAATCTAGTGATGACATGTGTCTCAAATGTAATTATTTATTAGAATAGGAAGATATATATCTATCATATGATTGGGTTAAAAAAAATAATAATAATAGAGTACAGAAAATAGAATTTGTGTAAAAGAAAAAACTATTAAAGTAAATAAAACTGTTATTATATATTTAATTTAGTAACTAAATAATTAGTTATTTAAATAATTTAGGATTAAATAAACTATCAGATATATATATATATATATATTTTTTTTTAATGCCATGAAAATACAAATAATTGATTAATTAGGTGATGATTATCTATACAATAAATAAAAAGGCACGGCTAAGATTCAAAAAATGATATATGTATCGCACGCGTTGCGCGGAGGTGTTCAAGAATGACATCATGATGTTATCAAAATTGCACGTTGTTGCGTTAGTTATATTAACTTAGCTTGTTGTTTGTTTTATATAGAATGAGTTTCACAAAAGATCATGACTTCGTTCATCTCAACGCGGTCTCGTTTGGCTGTGTTCTTGTTGTTTTAACGTTCGGATAACACGGGTAGAAAAAATAATTAAACTGCTACACCACCAACAACATAAATTATTGGTGATCAATGGAGGTTAATGTGAGGATAACGCAAACACACAAAACCATTTATGGATACATGGAGGAACACGAAAAAAAGAAAACATTGAACGACTAAAATCACTTATAAAATTATGACCAAATCATCTTTACCATTTAAAAGTTTACGTATTACACAACCAAAACAAAAAAATAGAAAGTAAATAAAAAATTAGAAAATTAAATAAACTAAATGGAGGTAATCGTTGGGATTATGCGAGCACACAAAATCATTGCAATGGAGGTTACCGCTCTGACAACGTGAATATTGCATTTGTAATATGCAAGCTTAATATAAATTATTGGTAATCAATGGAGGTTACTGCTTGAATAACACGAACATAAAATTGGTGGTCAATATATGTTACCGCTAGAATAACGCGAGCACACAAAACCATTGGACTAATAATAATATAATTTAATAAAAATAATAAAAAATATATAATTTGTTTGATTAATTAAATATATATAAAACATAAGATTATTTTAATATATATATTATTAAAATAATAGTTTAAATAAAATAATATAAAAAAAATATTAAAATATTCTAACCAAATAAAATATTAATATGTTGTCAATTATAATATAGTATAATTCTTTTGACAAAGACTAAACATAATTTATGCATAACTTTATTTGCTAAAAATAGGGTACTTTTACACAGATTTGGGGTAAAATACATCAAGCAAAAACGCTACATCAATGCGGATTGATCTGAGGCGTCCATCAAGATCATCCAACAGCCAGGATCTATGGTGTTTTCCGCCCATGGTGTTTTTTTTCCCCCGAAAACGCCATAGGCGAAAACACCATAGATCTTGGCTGTTGGATGATCTTGATGGACGCCCCAGATCAATCCGCATTGATGTAGCGTAACTCGACTCCTTTTACACATACCTTTTACTCATACCTTGCACTAGAGTTTATGAATATTAAATTTGACCAAGTGGAGAAGTACTTTGTCCATCATAAACGTATATTCTTATACAAATAAAGGGTATGCTCGTTTGTCATACTTTAGAAACTTACATTTAACACATGGATCCTATACTTTTACACTTATGCTATACTCGAACACCTAAGCTATTCGCATTTAACCTTTGTGTTGTACATGTTGCAGAAAATGTTGTTTGATGTGAGGAACTTATTGTGGACGCATATAGGGGTGTTCAAAAAATCCGAAATCCGAATAAAACCGAAATCCGAACCGCATCCGAAACCGAAAAAACCGAACCGAAATCCTTATTCGGATTTCGGATCGGATTTTAAACCGAACCGAAATTATTTATTCGGATTTCGGATCGGATTCGGATATGACTAAAAATTTTATTCGGATTATTCGGTTTATTCGGATTATTCGGATATCCGATTAATTAATTGAAATATAGTTTATATTTATATTATATATAAATATATATGTTTTTCTATTATCCATTTTAAGTTTTTTTTTCTATTTGTGTGTTTTTATTGTGAATGTGAACTCTTGTTTTGAGGACATGTTAGAAAATATGTTTTTTATTTGTTTTATTTTCGTGATTGAAAACCGAATTCGATTTATTCGGATTATTCGGATCGGATTCGGTTTATTCGGTTCGGATTGGATTTGATCCGATTTAGATTCGGATCGGTTCGGATCGGTTCAGACTAGTGTCTTATTCGGATCGGTTCGGATTCGGATCTCGACAAAAAAAATTCCAATCCGATTAAACCGAACCGAATAAACCGAATAAACCGAAATCCGATCCGATGAACACCCCTAGACGCATAAGACTTTTGGGGACTTAGTTGTGACCTTAAAAATAGACAATTATGTTTGTGTTTTCTTTTGGATTATTGTCGGATTATGATGTTTTTTTTATATTTATGAAATAGGTACGATTAAGAATTATTGCAACCTAAATTTAGTGTTGTTAGCCTCTGGACAATCCTCACTCCCCGACGTACTCCACCGTCGGTTTGAGTGTGACATTGATTTTGAGCGGTCGCCTAACGAATGAAACCATTGTGGTTTAAAACACCAATATTCTTATATATTTAGTTATTGTAAATTGTGTTTTACTCATATATTTATTATTTGAAATAAATCTATGAGTTATTTGGCATTAAAATTGTGAAGTAACATTATAATTTTGTTGGGAATTTGCAAATTTAATTTATGTGGTGAATACTAATTAAGTGATTTATATTTATAAGTTTATCAAAATTTCACCTTAGTTGAATTTGCAATTACTCACTCCTTAATATTGTAAAATCACGGGTTCGAAACTTGCTTTTCATATTAATTTTACTTAAATTTGGCTATTAAAATCCGTTCTAAAATACATTGCCAAGGACGACGATCAAACTCGGGTCCCTCTGATTTATATGAGTGTCTGGGCTTTAAAGGTTGCACTCTTACTAATTGTTTTCTTTTTAACAGCTCTTGTGAAATGATTTAGATGTTCTTTATTTCAAAGTTTGTAACAAACTAGTATTTATGAGATAATCACATAAGAAAATTTTAAAAATTTCGGGCCCTCCGAAAATTTAGGCCTAGGGCGGTCGCCACCTTGCCCTGCTCGGGGTCTCCCCTGTATGTGATACTGTGATCTTGTCATGTGTGTAGTGGTTGTTCCCATTCATCTTAACTAGTTAAGGTGAACACTGTGTTAAACCGTGAAGAGTTTGTGGTCGATAATAAAGGCCAATTGATTATTTAACTAAAAGTGTAAAAAATGATTTTTGATTGGGTTTTTAAAATTAAGAAGACTTGCATAAAAATATAAACTTGAAACTAAATTTGACTTGTAATATTAAAACCGGTAAAACGAATGTGTAATCAGCTTAATAAACTATCCATTTTTTTTATTATTTAACTAAAAGTGTAAAAAATGATTTTGATTGGATTTCTAAAATTACGAAGACTTGCATAAAAATGTAAACTTGAAACTAAATTTTAGTTGTAATATCAAAACCGGTAAAACAAATATGTAATCAGCTAAATAAACTATCAGTTTATCACTCAATCACCAATTGAGCGATTAAATTTACATATAGAGTTTGAACAATCAAGATATACCTCTAAACACATACCCTAAACTAACCCTACATATCGGGATCGATGAGTGGAAGATTAGTCACTCGTCTTCATCACGAACATTGCAAGAATTGAATTTAATAGCTATCTTTGGAATTGCAAACGTGATTGGACATTTCAGAACGGCTTCCAGAACTTCTAAAATCCATCTCCTAGATTAAATGAATGATCCAATTCATAACCCTAAGTTTAGGGTTAAATACCCTTTCAATATTTGTGTCCATACCGGCGTCTACTACGCTGATGTTGTCGTAGCTACGCCCATATCCTGCTATTTGCAGTTGAAGAAACGACAAAAGTGTGATTTCCAGTGACGCCCAAACCAAATGTTTAAAACCCCGTTTTGAACCGGCCGGTTCGACCGGTTGAACCGGCGACTGTAGGCTAAACCGGTTCGGGTGTGTCCGATTTAGTCTAATTCCGAGCTATTTTCTACCTGACGGTTTTTTCGGTTCAACCAACCGAAAACCCGAAACCAGGTCGCTAATTGAACCGGTTTTTAGAACTAAAGTAACGCACTGATGTAGTTTATTTTGGATAAATACAGTTTGATGCATACAGCACTCAACACTCCAGTGTAGTTTGTTTTGAATAATATAGTTTGATTAAAACATGTATTGATGTTTTATTGGATAATTGTAATTTGTTTATGACTTTACTGAGAACTATTTTTATATTTGTCGTGTTTGAAAGTTTATAGTATATTATTAAAATTACAGGTTTTGATATATCGACCCGGATCAACCTTAAAACATTTTTTTATTACAAGTGCAAAAATGATTTTAAACCATCGGCCAAATCCATTTTGGCGATGTGTTTGCAAGCCCAATCTATTTAAATATAATTCTTATCCATGGCCCATTCGAATTCTCGTTTCCTGCATTATTCAATTCCAGCAATGAATGACTAAACTTCAGCCCAATCTATTTTAATTGTGGTGCCAAAGTCCATAACGCCATATTACCTCGTTTACATTTTCTGGAAGAAGTTCAAATGAGAAGTTTGTTTTGGGTAATAAGAGATAAGAAGGAGGGGTATTTTAGTTTTAGCCATTGGATCTTGATCTAATAAAAAAGGAAGGAGAGGTATTTTAAGTTTTAGCCATTTTTGTTGACTTTTTATCTAATTCCCCCATTTTTTTTAAACATTCATAACTTTCACATACGACATTATTTTTTAAAAAAAATTACACCATAAAAACGAGCATTTTTTTTATCTTTAAGACGCATATACTGTTGCTATATAAAAAATGAAAAAAAAAATTACTCTTTCGATTTCTGACACAGGTCATTGTGTCATTGTGTCGTCGTGTCAAAAGTATATATAGTGTTGCTATATATAAAATTAAATACTCTTTCGGTTTTTGGCACAATATGAAACAATGATCTGAACATTTTGACACAGATCATTGTGTCATTGTGTCGTCGTGTCAAAAGTATATATAGTGTTGCTATATATAAAATTAAATACTCTTTCGGTTTTTGTCATCATATGAAACAATGATCTGAACATTTTGACACATCATTATGTCATTGTGTCAAAATGTTCAGATCATTGTGTCATTGTGTCGTCGTGTCAAAATTATATATTGTGCTGCTATATATAAAATTTTAAAAAATTACTCTTTCGGTTTTTAATACCATATGACACAATGATCTGAACATTTTGACACAATATGACACAATGATCTGAATATTTTGACACAATGACACAATGATCTGAACATTTTGATACAATCGAAAGAGTAAAAAAAAATTAATTTTTTATATATCAACACTATACGCGTTTTAAAGATAAAAAACGCTCGTTTTTATGGTGTAATTTTTTAAAAAAATAATGTCGTATCTAAAAGTTAGGAAAGTTTAAAAAATGGGGAAATTTGATAAAAAGTCAAAAAACCCTTTTATCTTTGAATTTCTTTAGTTTTTCTCTCTAATTTACCCAGGAAAATTTTAAGTCATAGATCTTCATTTAATTGAAGATCTAATGGCTATGATTCCTTTTTATCATTCTTATCCAAACTAAACTTCTCACAATAACCTCACCCTACATTTTCTTCTGCCCTTTTTCGAGACTAATTAAAACATGATATCTATTTATCTTTTTTGTCTTTTTCTTTTTTCACTTTCAAAAAAGGTGAAGCAAATAATTCACAAAATATGGTTTGCGGTTTAAAGCGTGAATCGTTATAACTTGCGTTCAACTTCATAGTAATAGTTCTGGCCCACCTTTACCATAACCTAGCAAAATTAATTAAAAAAATATACTTTAAACTTATATCGGTGTCAGTGACATGACACTTCTGTGTGAAAGGTATGTGCCAAGTCTAAGTGAATAAACACACTATGTTGAGTAAAAATGATAAGATTTGAGAAAGTATTTGCATAAATTTCCATCTTTCTGACAAAATTGACAGCGAAACGGTTGTCGGTCTCGTCCATGGGCGCATGAATATCCATCCATGTTAGAGCACGATAACCACAATTGTATGATTTGTAATTGAAGGATTCAAGTAAAAAATGATGAATAGTAAAGGTAGTCTCACGCCATGAAGTGGTGAGGTAATGGTGTTGTAAGGACATGTGGTATACATGGTGTTGAAAAGTGGTGTTATCATGCCACGTAGGCGATGACTGGATAACACCATTTGGGTGTTGTGACGGGGGTATACATGGTGTGGTGTGATGAGTTATTTTTTTATTAGTTTAAATAAATAAAAAAGAAAAAGAAAATTAGGTGGCATTAATTCATTGGATCAATACCCAAGCCCCCTCCCCTTCACGCACGTGGAAAAGTCCACGCCCCTCTTTCACGGCAAAGGAGAACGCCACCAAGGGGTGGTGTATCACGCCGTTGAGCTGGTGTTATGGGCTTCACACCCTTCTCCACGCCGGTATACCCGGTGCTCTAATGACCCCAACCCACACAAAGAATTAGTAGCGACGCAGTGTCATTTTCCTTCTAAATCCATACAATAGACAAGCAAACGAGAGGGGAGAAAGAGAGTGTTTATTTTTTGTTTTTGGCTAGATAAGACGAATGGGTGTCGTCGCGTAATTGACCGGTTAGATAACGCATATACAAAAAAAAAAACAGTTGCTAAAACATAACTTAAAAAAATGCAAAAAGGTTACGCAACGATGTTAAAAATAAAAGAACTAGTTAAATATAACATTAGAAAAAATACATACATGAATGCAGAGATGTACAACTAAAACTAATAAAACGTTATAAAAACTATTTAAGATGAATATGAAAAAAAACTAAGAAAACAATATAAAAGTAAAGATAATAATATTATCACGTAAACTATATAAAATAGTACACTTAAAAGGAACAGTGTAAAGTTAAATTAAAAATATATGTATGTGTAAATATAGAGGGCCATGTGGTATTAAAAAAACCACTACACAACAAATTAGGGAAGACGTCTTTTGTTATATAAAATTGGCTTATTGGATTTAAATAATTTAAAGTTTTATTAATTGGCCGGTAATAATATTAAGTCATGAAATGTTTACAATCGAACCCAACTCTTAACATATTTTCCTACAACGATCTCTGACTAACATAAACTTAACGACGTTAGTTTTTATGAAATTTGGGATTATTTCCGGCCAATTATTGAAACTTCAGATTATTTTTTATGAAACTTGGGATTCAGATTTATGATGATTGATTTAACATTGATAATCTTTTGAATGACATGCATTCTATCTAGCAGAAGCACATGAAAAATCGATTGTGCTATCAATGTCGCCAAAGAGGACACATGGCAGAGTATTGTCTAGAAACTGTTAATGTTTCAAGTGGTCATGGAAAGAAACCATATGTTGGTAGAGCTGCCAAATTTATTGATTCAAATGGCAGAGTTTTTGATGAACCATGACCTATAATTTTAAAATCAAAAGAAAAACAATTTTCTAAATCCAAAACTGCTAAAAATGTAGGTGGTGCATCCACTTCAAAAGTGGATGGTTCATTAAACACTATAATACCACAAATGAAATGGCAACCTAAAGCAATGTTTTAAAAACCGGTTTTTTAGTTGAACCGGAAAACCTTCCGGGACTGGTTCGACCGGTCGGACCGGTTAGACCGGCTGGTTGAACCGGTTAGGGGATTTATATATATATATTTTTTTATAAAAATGCTAATAAACTTGTACACCCCAACAAAAGTAGTTAAAAAACAATTATAATCCACTCAAAAATAATATCAAATATGTATTTCATAAGAAAATATAAGTTTTAAACTTTAAAAAATAATAAAAAATAAAACAAAAGTTAAAAAAATTTAAAAAAATAAAAAAAATCAGAAAACCGGTTGAACCGGAAAAAACCGGAAAACCGGCCTGTCTAACCCGGTCCGGTTATTGCCAAAAAACCGGGATATAAAAACCGGTGAGGAGGGCGGTTCGCGGTTGAACCGGCCGGTTCGAACCGGTTTTTAAAACATTGACCTAAAGTGGTTAGTCATGTAACCAAATATATCATTGAAAACACTGGTCGACATGTAGTCAAGGGCTCGGGTCGGTTTATAAAATGATCGTATCGGTGACTGAAAGGTTGTTGATAGTGGAGAATCTGCTTAACTTAAATTTAAAAGATTTAAAATTTTAAACTAAGTTTCAATACCTATAACTAAAAGGTATTCGTGTCATTTAATCAATTTTCTTTCTTTACATTTCGTTTATATTGGGGGGGGGGGGGGGTACCAAAAATAGTGTGTTTGTTTTTGAAAATGAGAAATCCAAAGTAGAGTTCATTTTAGGGGAAGAAGATAGACAAATAAAAAAAACACGAAAAAATAATATTGAGAAATTGATAATTGGGAAATGATAGTATATTGACTAACATTCTGACTTGTGGAGAGAGTAAATGAAAAAACCATAAGTCCATTGTTTGATGTGCTGAATAGGCTCGACAAATCAGAAAATATACAAATGTGATATACATTAAATCCAATGCTTGACCCAGTGGACAACATCTTGAAACATATTTTATGATATAAATTATATGTGAAAAAGAAATTGAGAAGTCACTATGTATACATGTGTTTTTTTTGTAAATATTTAAATTTGTTTGGTTTTCTTTATTTTCTCAAATGATCGGACTATCCGTGCGTATACGGGAGTATCGACTTGATAGTTGTTCATTAAGGTTATGCGTTATTTTTCTTGGTGTTTCGTTCAATCATCGGACTTTCTCTGCGTGTCCACAAGACCGACCTGATTGTTGTTGATTGAACAACTTCAACTTGTTTTATTTTTTTTTTATTTTGTTAAATTCGAGGCCTTGTCTGCGTAACAAAAGATCGACCTTAAGGTAGACGATTTAACGTTCTTATATCTTTTTGCATGGAACACAATTGACTATATCATGAATACGATGCACTACGTGAAATTCACAAGTGTAATCACATGAAAATATGTGAAGCGTGTCTGATAGTGTGGGTCCACTTGTTAAAACAAATTAATAATATTTTAATATATTCAGATGTTATGAATATTTTCTGCCCGAGTTTAAGATCGATAAATTATGCCAGCAATCAACATGGTTTGTGTGCTTAAATTAGTTGAAATTGAAATGTAGTTCAGATCGTTACAACCAATATGATCTTAAATAGTGATCTTTCTCAAAACAAAAATAGAGTTTGTTTCAGTATTGCATGTTTGTTTTCATTTTAGAAAATCGAAAAAGATTTCTAGTGTGTTTTAGCATAACTTTAGAAAAATCAAAAAGATTTTAGGTGTGTATTGATATAAAGTTTGTAAAAGCCAAAAAGATTTTGTTTCACGTTTGTTTTTGACCGACCAACACAGAATACAATCAAATTTCAAAAAAAAAAAAAAAAAAAAATCACAACATCTTGGTTCTCCGAAGGAGATTTTTGCCCAAGATTAATTTAATTTTGGTGAAAATGAAAAACCCGCACTTATGTCTTCTGAAGATGCAGGTTAGAATATAAAGACTCCAACATGGTATAAGAAGGAGTTTGTTAGAAGCTACTGATGGATTTACTCTAAAGTGGTTCCGTGATATGATCCTCTTCCAGTCCTGCAGTTTCTACAACTAACTTCAAGAATCTAAAAATGAAATCATATATAGCATATGAAAGCAGAAACATCACATGACAAGGGGGAGTCTATTAGAGCATAATCCGTGTGTCATGTGATGTATTTAGAATAGTTTTAGAGATAGAGAATCTTAGTTATATTGTCAAAAACTGAGCAACTAACCATTGTTTTGTTAGCCACGAGCCATGGGTTCGTGGGTCAGCCTGGTTCGTTGGACAGTAAGCTACTATATAAAGTTGTAGCTTGTTCATTTGTTACACAATTTTAGAGAGAAAGCAATGTGTGTTTCCTGTGTGTGAGCTTATTGAGTACATAGAGTTTGTGTCATCGTATCCTCGAGTAAATCAATAAATCTAAGTCTCTTATTTACATCTTGTTCCTATTAAATTGGTCATCAAACCGGTAGTAAGATTCATCCAGGAACTTACAATAACATACCAAATATGATGAATATTGACACCTATCGAAGCTTGAATCACCCCAACATGAGCTTAAAATCTTCAAGAATGGAGAGCTAGAGAGATGTCAGTCGTTTTAGTGGCTAGGGTTTGAGAAAAATTGGGTGAACTAAAAGTTTAAGATGCATATATAGTGCAGAACCACGTTCTGCTAAAAATTAGGCTTTGAGCGTATCGCATGGGGCTTGCCAGAGGGCTAGGCGATACGCCTTAAGCCTCTTGGTCGGCCCCAAGGCTCATTGCCTCGTTTTGCGTGTCCGTTTTTATCGTTTTTTGATGTTTTCGAGTCCTATTTTCATCCAAATTACCCAAATCATCATTCCATCATGTTAATCACATTTAATCCACTCAAAATGAATATAAATACACCACTCAACTCCTCTAAATGCACAAATAGGGTCAAATAACGCATTTTTGGTCGGTTTGGACGTACGTATCGATTTTGGGCAATTCACCAACATTCGCGACTCGATTAGGTGTGTGATGACTCGTGATGTGATATGAGATCATTATACTCATAAATATGTTGGAATTGACATATGATACTAAAATACGAGATTCCGGGTAAACGACGAATCGCGTAAAAATTGGAAATTGCTTTATTTTTTATTCAAGGTAGACAATTTGAATCCAAATGATTTTAATTAAGTATATTATTTTGAAAAACGATTATGGATCGTTTAGAACATTAATTTGAGGTATGAAGACCCAAAACTTCTCCCGATACTTGCTAATCCGCAAATCGAGAAAATACGAAATTTCAAAATGGTTCGGGTTTCACAATCGGGTAATTTGAAAATGTTACAATTTTGGTGTATTTTACCTTTGTTTGGTCCAGAATGTCTTAAATAAGTTCTCGAAGGTTATCAAAGTGACAAATGCGAAAATTAGAATGTTTTGAGGTGTAATTGATAACTTTCGGAGATAGTGACTTATTCTCCACATCACGACGTGTTACATCATAACGCCCCGTTATGAGATTTAAGCCAAAACCCTATTTCGTGAATCTCTGACGGCAGTAACGCCCCGTTACAGCCATAACGGCTCGTTATACGCTCATTTTCGGAAACCCTAAATGAAGCTTGTAAATACCACATAATTGCTAATCTTTGAAGAGGTTCGTGTCTCCCATACCAGAAGGCTGTTATTCCATCCAAAAGCTCTCTAATCGAAGATTGACCCGGAAGGCTCTCCAATCGAAGATCAGAAGTGTTTAATCCTTTGGTTTGCGATTACAATGTTTAGTTTACATTTGAATGCTAGTATTTTATGTTTTACAGCCATGCTAGGCAAATACTTTGATACTGTCTAAGACAATGTGATCCAGTTAATTATATCTATGTTTGTTTGTTTACTGATTGCGCGTATATGATAATTTTAGTATAACGATTATGATTCGTATTGCATGTTTGAACAATGTTGCCAATTGAATGTTTGATTTGATTCCTGATAGTCGTGGTTTGGTTTATAAGGTAGACGTATCCTTTACATCTATCATTGATGTTTCTTAGTTGTGGATTTAACGATCTCAGCATGTGTCTACGTATTTAGCTAGTCTAGATAGGTATCATTGATAACGGTCTTTTGATAGTATCTCGTAGAGAGTTATCCTTGTGGTGAGTCGTCTATCTTGTCCTCCTTGTCTGAGATTATAGGGCTAGTAAGTTGTCTCTATGCATTGCTTCTTTATGTCATGTGACATGGTTGTAATAGTTAACCTCTTGGTTAGTCATGTTAGGACTAGTCTGGTTCTTTACCTTAGGGTGGGGTACTTTATCATGGTTGTTGGCTCTAAGAAGGGCATTAGAATCATCAAGTTTCTTTGACCTTTAGTTAGGCATAGGATGGGTGGGGTACTTTATCATGGTTGTTGGCTCTTAAGAAGGGCATTAGAATCATGTTCTTGCTATCCAAGGAGATAGTCTGCGAGAGACCTTTTCCTCTGATTTAGGTTTTCCCTAACGAGCCCTATTTCCACTAGAACTGTTAAAGTCGTGTCAGTAAGTAAACAGATATAGGTATAGTTAATTGTTGATCAGTCTTAGATGATATTCTTGTTCTTATTATTGTTTCATCTAAAATTTATTATTTCCTTGTTTGCTAAGTTTAGTGACAGTGGCTTAGTGAATTGCTATTAGATTAGATATGATTACAGTACACCATTGCTCCGTAGGTCGATCATAGGTTTTCTAAATACTGTTGTACGATAGGTATGCTTTCCTATATGTTACGTAGATAGATTATTTATGTTATACACAACTTACGGAGCGAGTAGTCATTTGTGGGTCGTGTGGCCGAGAGGTTCATAACATACATCTCGCATGCATCACCTAATTCAATACCAATGCACTAAACATATATGGGTATGTCCACTTCGTTCGTAAAATTTTTACCAAAGTGGTCTAGTTCATGTACTCGATGTTCTTTCTTGGTTTCAAATAACCGACAATTTTACAAAATACTCCCATATATACTCTGTGACGATTTCAGATTCAGTCTGAACGGCTGTAAAACCTTCCACTTTGACTAGGGGCATAATAGACCCAACGATCCCAATCTCCTATAATATTTCGTATATATCCCACTATTATAGTGGATTTATATTTTAAATTTGTAACAACCTTCCATATAGATAGACTTTATTTAAAAAATTATATTATCAATATTGTATTATCAATCAACCGAGATTCATCCTTAGCAAAATACTTTCGGTTACATAAAAGTGTTCGCATTTTTGCTTTATAAAATAAAAGAATTGAGAAAGTAACGTGGAAGACGTTTTTGGGTGTGAGCTGGAAACAGATAGGATAAAGACTAACTCAACACGTGGAAAAGAGTAATAAAGGAACTTTTGGAGGTATTAGAAAAGTATTGACCACGTTGCATATTACACCGACCTGAGTGACGACGATGATGAGAATTGAACAAATTTCTTCCTCAGTTAACCCTCCACCTTTAAGCTGCTGAGAAATATAGGATGACACGCAGCCTTTTCAATTTCTATTATTTTATAACATATATAAATATCTTTTTAACACGTAGGTCATAACTCATATTATATTATACATTCAAATACAAAGTATCTTATATTCTTATGTGCTTTACCTGAAAAGTAAGTTGTGACAAGTGGAACTCTTCCAACCTCTTGAAATAAATAACATTATTCTTTTCCGTCGACTAGTGTGTTTTATGATCTAGCTTATTTTGTTTTTGGAAAAACTTTTGACTCATATCGTTAACTAACTTTAGGTAAGGTGATTAACAGGTCGTGTTTATGGGTTGGTGAGTCGCGGCAAAGCGGAATAGAAAAGCACGGACGAGCCACATGCAGGGAAACTTGCACGTGCTTAATCCAGACACAAAAATCATGTCATATACATGAATATCCGACACAAATATTTATGGATTGATCTGAACATGACTCGTTTAACCTGAATTTTTCTCTTTTCTTAACATATTAATTTCTTTAAAATTATAATTTTACAAAAGAAATACAAATGTATGTAAAATAATTATATTTTAATCGATTTATTTTTCAAGTATTAAACTTTGATAACAAATTAAAATACCGACATAATTTATGAATAAGACATACTTAAACATAAAAAGTATGAAATAAATTCGTTAAACGGGTTAACCCACCAACCTATCAGCTAAACGGGTTCACGGGTTCAAGCGGTAGCTGTCCTGAACCCGTCTACTAAACCCTAACCTGCGAATTTAGATTGGATTCGTATTGGGTTTCAGGTCGTGTCAAAAATTCACACCTCTAATTTTAGAGATTAACAAACCAGACCAGTTAAGTTAGGTCGATTGGATTAATCTGTTTGATTGATTTGACTATTTAACATTTAGCAATTTAACATTAACATTTTTAAACTTCATAAGCAACCAAACTATTAAATCGTAAACCAAATCGTTAACCTAATGATTTAAATCTTAAAGTCTTAAACCACTTACCACCTGACTTTTTCGATTTAGATGATAAGATATTGAGATCAATTTGAACTCCTTAGACCACCCACATCAATACAATCTAAATACCACCTAAATACCACCTTTTTGGTCCAGTCAGCATGCCACATCATTTACTTTCCACATACCACAAAACCCATTTTTTTCCCACATCAAGTACTTCCCCACATACCTCCTTTATTTTCCACATCACCATTTTATTTAATCTTTATTTTAAAAACTAGTTAACAAATTAATTCTTTTATTTAAAACGTATATTATTTTAATTTAAAAAAAAAACTTATCGACATAATTAAAATAATATTTTTTTTATAAAATAAATAAATAAATAAATATTTATTTAAATTTTTAATCATTATTATTTGAATATTAAATCATTTAAAATAATAATATTTAATAGCCAACGGCTAGTTTTTCAAACTTAGATATTTTAGCCAACGGCTAGTTTTTCAAAAGGTTATAAATAGAGCTTAGATTCACACATTTATTCTCATTTCACAACCATCAACCAACCTCTACCACCACCATGTCTAGCACACCTCCTGAAGATGTATCAGAGCACTACCGGATGTTGTGGTTAACCCGCTATGAACAACAACTTCCACCACCACCACCACCACCTCAACCTCAAGTACCCAACCAGTTCAACCACATCCACAATCACCTCCACCAGCACCATCACCACCACCACCATCATCACCAACCACCACCACCTCCACCTTACCAACCACCACCACCTCCACCTTACCAACCACCACCACCTCCACCAATCACCCAAATGAACCACCACCACCTCCACTCTGCCGAGTCAAGCAGTGCTGCTGAGTCAAGCAGTGCTGCTGCAAGAAGAGTACGACAACCTCGTGTTGGCCGTACACCATCCCCACCATTTGTTGATGATGACCATGCTGAAGAGTGGGAAGCACTCTTTGAGTTGGAATGGGAAGCAGAAGCTGGGATGAACATTGAAGATGTTCACAACGTTGATGATTTTGAGACTTGGTACTATGGACAAGTACACTATCCAGAGGACTACGTCTCAGATGGATACAACGGCTACTCGTCTGATAACTCGTTTTAATAAGTATTTTAGGTTAGGTTGTCTGTTTTAATAAGTATTTTAGGTTGTTTCTCAGTTTTAATAAAAGTATCCTTGTTTGCTTTTCAGTTTTAATCTAATTATGTTTTAATTGAGACAAAAAAAAAACTAGCCGTTATAATAAGACAAAAAAAAACTAGCCGTTTTTTTTTAAAAAAATTATTAAATTTAATGTTTTAATTAATTATGAATTTTAGTAATTTTTTCAGATTTTTTTGAAATTTATTTATATTTTATTTGTATTATTTAATATTAAAATAAAACAAAAAATTTGAATTTAATTAAATCTAGCCGTTTAAAAGAAAAAGAAAAAGGAAAAAGAAAAAGTTGGGGCCCACTAGATCATGTACGTGCGCGTACGTAGGTACGTACTTACGCCTCTACGTACGTACGCCACAACGCATACGTACGGCGTACGTACGTACGTACGTGGTAAAAACCCACCGTTGTGGGTGGTCTTATAATACAATGTGAACACATTACTAGATTAGACAATATTATAAACCTCTCACGTGTACGATGAAGATCCGATCATCCCACATGACTCACTCAAATATAAAACTAGGTTTCGGTTCACGCTTTTGGACCCTTGACCCGTCCGGATAAGGTTGGCCGCTTGGCTTACTTGTCAACTGAACCATAATCGGGCCCCACCACAAAAACTATGTGCTCTACTACTATTTATACCCTCCCATTTTCATATTTTCTGATAGAAAAAAGAAAACAATTTCTTGTTTCTTAATTCTTAATTCTTAAATAGTAAAATCTCTCTCCTTTTCTCCACTGTAAATCGAGAAAAAGAAAATGGTTGTGCGGACGGTGCGGGTGACGGATCCGACGGCCCAGCTGAAGTTACCACCGGGATTCCGGTTTTACCCGACCGACGAGGAGCTTATGGTGCAGTACCTCTGCCCGAAAGTCGCCGGGCAGGATTTTCATCTTCAGATAATCGGAGATGTTAATTTATATAAATTTGACCCATGGGATTTACCGAGTAAGTGTTTTAACCATACAATTTAGGTTGTTTTTGGCTTAATTTTAAGTTTTTATTTTTTTAACCTGATTTGATGAAAATTGATAGGTAAGGCGACGTTTGGGGAGAAGGAATGGTATTTTTTTAGCCCCAGGGATCGGAAATACCCGAATGGGTCTCGACCCAACAGACTTGCCGGGTCGGGTTACTGGAAGGCCACCGGAACGGATAAGGTGATCGTATCGGAGGGACGGAAGGTGGGGATTAAAAAGGCGTTGGTTTTCTATATCGGAAAAGCTCCGAAAGGATCCAAAACGAATTGGATCATGCACGAATATAGGTTATCCGAACCTTCAAAACCCGACCATAGCTCTCGGGTAAGTGAAGCTCCGACCCGCTTTTCCGAACTCAATTTTATACTTTTTTTTTTTAATTTTTTATTTTTTGTTACAGTTGGATGATTGGGTGCTTTGCCGGATTTACAAGAAGAATTCAAGCGCTGAAAAGACGATTTCCGGTGGCCGGAGTACTGAACAGAGCCAAGGTTCTCCGTCGTCACCGTCCTCCCAGTTCGACGGCGTTCTCGATTCGCTTCCGGCGATTGACGACAGGTTTCCGAACTTTCCGACGAAGAATCCGGTGGAGATGTTTAACGAAGAAGATCAGAAGGCGGACATTCAGAAATTCGAAACAGGGAACTACGACTGGTTAGGTGTAGGGGGATTCGGGTTACAGGATCCGAATTCGAGTTCCATGGATCCGACATTCAACATGCAGATGAGGTTTGGTAAATCCCAGGAAGACGAAGTGGGAAACGGAATCAGAAGTCAAAGGGTGGAAAATTGTGGTTATTATTTTTCGGAGAGGTTTGGGAATTCGACAGACCCGTTTGCGATCCGGTACCCGACCCAATCGAGCAGCTCGGGTTATAGACAGTGAGAAATGGTATATAAGTAGAGGGGGTGAAAGTAAATAGGTGAGTTCTTGGGGGGTTGGTGGGTAAATTTAAGTAGTTTGGTGGAAAAATAGAAATGGTTGGGGTCGGGTTAGGTGTGGAGCCATGAAGTCAAAGATGAATGTAAAGAGTCAAAAGGTTTTGGGTATAGATGCATGGTTCAACGTGGATAGCATAGAATACAATCCTTTGGTTCTTGAATTTCTTTTATTTTTCTTTTTTGAATTTCTAGTTATGGAAATTTCGATGGTTGTTTTTATTTCAACTGAATTTACTATCATCAGTTGTCATGAATATTCAATTGTAATGAATGATAACTATACGTAAAACAATTGAATTAGTGACATAAAACAGTTAAATTAGTGACGTGTATATAATAAAAAAAACGAATATACAAATCGAAAATGTAATGTGATGACGTGGGTCCAGCCCGACACGACGGACCATCATCGAACCTCACAATTCACCTAACTAGGCTAACGGAGCACAGTCTAAGGAACCCGCCGCACGACAGTTATAGCCTCTAAACAGGAACAACCTACATAGCGTAGACTAGCGGCGATGATTGCCAATCATGCGCCGCCTTTATCTAAAATGACATTCTAGGCTACGCACTTGTCACACATGTCCATACCAGATATGGGTCGGAGCATTAATGACGCTTAAGACAAAGTTCAAGCACTATAAATAACCTCCTCAACTACTTAGGGTCGGATAACTTAATCCCTCCGGACGAAATACTCGCTCCGACACTTAAACTCTCCCGAGCTCTTACGGCTGAGAAGAATCCCCACATCTCCCACACTCACATTCTTATATGCACGAGGGTAGACCTGAGATGGAAATGATGCATTCGTTAGTCACAGTCTGAGCCGAAGGAAGTATCTCCCTCACATGATCTAACTCTTCCTTAGTGCCAGATACCGAAGCAGTGGTCATCCTGCTGAAGTAGAGGGCACCTGGCCAAATTGGAGGTCATCCTACCAAAGCATATATCAAAGTAAACCATCGGCAGACGGCCGAACCGTTCCTGCCTTGCATTCCATCCGGCCAAGAACCATAGTTTCTACATAATTACTTAAAAGTTAGATGTTAATCGTTTAAAGCATTGAACTTGAGACCTGCACGTTATATATTACACAACCCTATTCATTATACATACATTTGTGACATAGATAGTGATGTAGATATGAAAAAAGATGAGAGACTAAAAATATCATTTTATAAATATATGCATGTAGAGTGTTATGAGAGGATAAAAGAGAGTTAAGTAAGAAAGAAAATAAATATGAAGAAAGCTTATGAATCACATTTAACTCTTTGCATTAATGACAGTCTAACTTAAAAGTATCAAACTTAAGACCTAAGTGTTATTTTATACAATGGTATGGGGATGATGTTTATATTTCCTTCATGATGGTGTTAGATATAGTATAGACGGTTAGAATTTCGTCTAAAAAAGGCTCACTCGAATATTAGAAATTTAAGAAGTCTTATACGTTTTTGCAAATAACTTGTATCACTAACTCCTATGTGTTTTGCAAATAACTTCACTACAAGAAATTGGGATATTTACCCACACATAATTTATCTACACTTATAAATGTGTTGGTAAGTACCTACACATGTTTGTATATGTGTGGATAATGGTAACTGATATCATTTTATAATACCCGACATTTAATATATGTAAGTAATACGTTGTAGCCACACTTACTTTTGGTGAAACAATTTTCCCCTAAAAATGACGAGAAAATAAATGTTAAATTACCCACATATATACTTAATTGTATTATGTGTAGATAATTTATCTACACATATGTAAAAAACTAAAATATGTGTGGGTAATTGATTACATTTACCGACACATAATATCCATAAATACATATGTAGATAAAATAAGTAATAATTTTTTTATTTATCTTTTTGCTAATGACGTGGCATAATATATACCTACACTTATCTCAAAGTGTACAATATGTGTTGATATTGAAACAATCTTACCAACACAAAATATGTTAATTAAAATATGTAGATAAAAATAAGATGACATGGAAATAAAAATTTGAAACAATTTTTTTTAAATAAACTAATAATTGCCCACATATAACTTATCTACATTTAACAATCTTACCAACACAAAATATATTAATTAAAATGTGTAGATAAAAGTAAAATAACATGGAAATAAAAATTTAAAACACTTTTTTTTAAAAAGAGTAAAATAATAATTGCTCACATATAATTTACCTACATGTAAATGTGTGAGTTTTTAAAATACCTACACATTTCTTTTTTATGTGTGGGTGATGGTGAATGATATTCTTTTCGGATTACCAACTGTATATATATGTTGCTATATTGTTTTGTGGGAAATTCCTCCCCCCAAAATTGATAACAATTTATATTAAATTACCCTCTATACATTTGTAAAATCTATTATAGCTCCATTTCTCAAATCATTTTTTCAAGTTCGACTCTCACTCTCTTTATCCTTTTTAAACAATTTTATTTCTTTTTTTTTCTTTTTTTCTAGATCCAGAAAACCACCATAAATAAGGGTTGCGACTTCTTGAAACCGATAATTATTAGTTATATAAATAAATAATAACAATAATAATAATAATAATAATAATAATAATAATAATAATATCAAATCCAACAAATCAAGTTTGCGTGCAAATAAAAGATTTGTCAGATGAAAGATGCAACTACGAAAACTCTCCGGAGCTTACTGACCCGAAACACAACCAATTCGACCCATCATCTTAATAACCGGATTCTCTCAGCCGCCTATCCACTCACCTCTGTTGTTCCATGGATAAGATTTCATTCCATAATTTCAATCAGCTCCAACTAACGAACCGATAAATCAGATGGATACTACGCCTCGACGACCCCCCCGTTTTATATGATCGGCTACTTATTAATTGGACTCCCATCGGCCATCGCCGTCACCCTCTCGTTTCATCCCCTGTTTTCTGCTCAACCGGTCGCCGATCTATCACCGCAAGGAAGCCAAAGAATTCGAATATCCAAAGTAAGGTAATATTAAACATCTGTTCCCATTCGATTCTCTTGTTTCGCGACCGGGTAACTTATTAAAAACGTTATTGAATCACCGTCTTCTTAACCTCTGTTTTTCTTTTGAAGTTTCCCGTCAGCCAAAACCACCGTTTCCGACTGGTTGAATCACTGCGTACCCACCGATTTGCTGTACCAAGAAGTCCGTGACTCTGCTTATCATCAATTTACCGCTCTTCATTGATACAAGGTAATTATACAAAGTTTTCTTCACACACTTAAAAGCTTAATAAGAATCGGACCACCGGCATATCTATCGAAGCTTGTACCTGCGAATTTACTAGAAAGAAGTAGATATAGGGGGTCATGGTTAATATGAGAGATGGTGGTGATTGACTTTGTACACACAAGTGGGTATGCACATAACTTTAATTCGATTTATTTATCTATTTACGTTTTTTTTCTTCATCTTTGTTTTTAACTCAACATGCGTCTTCTTACCAATATGATTTTTAACAACAGTAATAAAAGTACAAATATTGTTGATTTACTAATATAACCACTCTTTAGTGTTCTAAAAAGGCAGTAACTCAATGTAGGCATTACTCATTAGGCCTAATTTACTAACTTGCACAAATCATAAATTATAAATTATCTGGGTGCATAAATTGTTAAATTACTCTTATAGTTTTAGAAAACTCTAAATTGATTGTTTAGGTACAAAAAATGGGTCATCAATGGGTGAAGAATGAGAATCGGGTTTCGATCGAGTATATGGATGGGGTAAAGGAATTTATAGATGTTGCGCGAAAAACTTTGAACTCCAAGGGGTTAACTTTATGCCCATGTGCTAATTGTGTCAATTCGAGACTGCATAATATCGGTGTCATTACTGCCCATTTGATTAATGTAGGAATTGATAAGTCATATACACAGTGGGTGTACCATGGCGAGGATGAAGTCAATGAAGAAGATATGGGACCTGCTGTTTTTGACAATGAAGAATCTGCTAGCTTCAGAGCAGGATTAGAGGATGTGATTGGTCAACCATTGTTTAATATTGGCCCTACCAATGATCTAATTGGAAATCAACAACCATTTATTGAAAGTACTCGTTATGAAAAGCTGCATGAAGCGTTAAATAATCCTTTGTATGAAGGGTGTAAAAATTCATCTACGTTGATGTTTGTTGTGAAGTTGATGAATTTTAAAGTGATGAACAAATGGACTGATAGTTCTTTTGAGATGATGTTGAAGTTGCTACATGCAGTACTTCCTGATGGAAATAATTGTCCACAGAGCTATTATGATGTTAGAAAGTTGCTTTGTGAAGCTGGTTTAGGTTATGAGCTTATTGATGTTTGTCGATATGATTGTGCTATTTTTTATGGGGAAAACAAAGATGCCATAACATGTCCAGTTTGTCAAAGTAGTCGTTATGTTCGCAATAAAATTGCGTATAAGAAGCTACGGTACTTTCCGATAACACCTCGTTTAAAGCGCCTATATGCATCACGCCACACAGCTAAAGACATGCGGTGGCATAAAGAAGTACGGAAGGATGAGCATGGAGTTTTGCGGCATCCTGCCGATGGAAGGGCTTGGAAACATTTTGATAAGTTGTATCCTAACTTTGCTAATGATTCAAGGAGTGTACGATTGGGGTTGGCTTCAGATGGGTTTAACCCTTTTAGCAATATGACAACAGCCTATAGTATGTGGCCAGTCATTTTGATGCCATATAACATGCCACCTTGGTGTACAATGCATAAGAGCAATTACCTTCTAAGTTTATTGATTCCTGGTCCAAAATCTCCTGGTAAAGACTTTGATGTCTTCTTAAGGCCGCTTGTAGATGAACTTAAACTTTTATGGAGTAATGGGGTTGAAGCATATGATGGATATTCAAAATCACATTTCACTCTTTATGCCGCAGTAATATGGACAATCAGTGACTTCCCTGCTTATGCTTACTTGTCTGGGTGGAGCACTATGGGTAAATTGGCGTGTCCAATATGCCTAGAGGATACTCGCTCTAACCGAATTCGCGATAAACAAAGTTATACCGGGCATCGATGTTTTCTAAGTAAAGAACACAGGTGGAGAAAGAGTTTAGAGTTTGATGGAAAGCAAGAGAAAAGGGGAAGACCACGTCAATTTACAGGTAATGATATTTTGCAACAATTGGCAGATATTCCCAGCCGCACTACTGGAAAAGCACCAAGTAACGAGGATAGGAAGCGTAAACGAGGTATTGATGAGCTGAACTGGTCAAAAAAGAGTATCCTGTTTGAACTTCCATACTGGTCTAAATTACTCATGCGTCATAATCTTGATGTCATGCATATAGAAAAAAATGTATGTGATAATATTATAGGGACGTTGTTAAATGATCCTGTGAAATCAAAGGATACTACAAAAGCACGTTTAGACTTGCAGGATCTTAACATTCGTAAAGAACAATGGTTGAGAGAGAGAAATGGAAAATTTGAGAAACCTCATGCTGATTTCACATTGACTAAAGATGAATGTGTGAAGTTTTGCAAATTTATCAAGTCTGTTCGCCTACCTGATGGCTATGTGTCTAACATCAGTCGATGTGTTACGGACCATAATACACTTGGAGGGATGAAAACACATGATTGTCATGTATTGCTTCAAAAAATACTCCCGGTAGCCATTCTTCCCTTCTTGAAAAAAGAAATACGTGCAACTTTGATTGAGTTTTGTCAATTCTTTCAAAAACTATGCTCTAAAACTCTATATGCTGATGAACTTGAAGATATGAAGTCCGGGATTGTTACAATATTATGCAAACTTGAGAAAATATTTCCTCCCACATTTTTTACGATCATGGTTCACTTGTGTGTTCATTTACCTGAGGAGGCATTACTAGGAGGGCCGGTAAGTCAGAGATGGATGTTTGGAATCGAACGTCGTATGGGTACATACAAGGGATATGTTCGTAACTTTGCACGTCCTGATGGATCTATTACTGAAGCGTATGTTGTCGATGAGGCCGTCACGTTTTTATCTCGTTATGTAGATGATATAGAGACAAGATTTAACCGTGTAGAACGCAATTGGGATGTACCAACCACTAAACACGAGATGGAGTTATTCAACAATAAAGTTCGTACATTGGGGGCTTCGAAATTCGGACAACTTGGGGACCATGTTGATGTGGTGCAATGGTACATCATCAATAATTGTGGAGATGAACTTGATGTTTACATAAAGTGAGTTGACCATATTTAGCTATATCCTTATTTTGTATCTTCTAGTTTTTTTTAATGGCTTCTAACAACTCACTTGTTCTTGAATTTAGGGAGCACAAAGAAGTTTTACACTCAAGAGGTATAAGTGAATCGAATTTAGATACAATACAGAAACGAGAATTTCCCTCTTGGTTCAAGAAACGGGTAAAAACTAAAAAAAATATTACTTTTAGTAACTGACATTAAGCACACTAATAACTAATTTTAGTTGTTTACAGATGGCTTTTCTTAGATCCGATGGTGATCCCCGAGCAACTGATGATTTGTACGCGTTATCACAATTTCCTGATGATCGCTACACTAGTTGGAATGGTTGCATAGTTCATGGTGTTAGATTTCGTTGCAAAGAGCGTGATGATAAGTTCACTACACAATGTAGTGGAGTTTGTGTAGGGGATGCAGACGAAGCAATGATTTATTATGGTGTTTTACTTGAAGTTTTAGAGTTGGATTTCATACTCGGTAGAAAGGTATTCATGTTTCGTTGCAACTGGAATAATACTGATCCAAAGGGAAAAAAGATGGTGGTCGATCACAAATTGACATCAATTGACATTACATCTAAGTGGTATATAGACGAACCATTTATATTGGCTAACCAAGCTCAACAGGTTTTTTTTTTAAATGATTTGGCACGTGGGAAGAATTGGATGGTTGTACAAAAAGTAAACCATCGTAACATTTATGATATACTTGAGCATGATGTCGAAAGATCGATGAATGATGTATTTCAAGAAGAGGAATCGAGTGAGTTGCCACCTTTTCAACCAACTGAAGAATTACCTGACACGTCTGTCATAGTTCGAAATGATGTAGAACCTGAAACATTATCATATGAGGCAGTTCTAGCAATACGTAATGCAAACGCCCCGGCGGATGACTTAGAAGATATTGATGATGAATATGATGACGCGGGTATAATTTTTTTAGATAGTGAATCTATACTTGATTCCGAGACTGATCATGATTCCGACGATCCAGATTGTAATAGTGATGATGATGACTCTTTTGCGTGATGTTTTTGATAAGTTTTGGTTAGTTGTGAGTCAAATTTTCCTCAATTGTTAAATTAGTATTATCCATTGAATTATAAAAAAGCTTGTTTTTTTTTCTTTATATTTTAAAAGAGTATAACGACAAGACAAGGTGGGCGAGGTAAACAAAGTGGACAACGTAGATGAGAGTCAATATTGGTTTAGTAGTATCAATTATGGTCTATATTAATAAATTATGTTCAACTAAGACAAACTATAGTAAAATTTAATTCCTAACTCTAAATCGTATAGTGACAACTATGTAAAAATAATATTAGTCAAGCACAAAATTATCTATAGATTTAAAGTGAGAATAGTTGAAAATTTTAAATTTAGAGGACTTGAAATAATATTTATAATAGAACGACATCTTTATATATTCACCATCCCTAGTCTAATTTAATCATCAAATCTACCCCCACCACCACAATTCGTTTTCCCCCCACAAACATTAAAACACCGGATTAAATGGGGATTTCCGAGCCCTCGCCTCCCCCACGTTTTGATCGGTTAGACCTCTCACGAAATCTTCACAGTTATTTATCTGCTCTCATATGGTTTGCAAGCCCCTTGTGCACAGCAGATTACAATCGAGCCTTATTCATCAATCCAGGTACCAATTCCGACCCACGCTTTTTGTTTCTGCTTCGTTAGGTTTAAGGTGCTCAACTATAGTTCTTGTGGTCGATAGATTTTGAAAGCATAGTTTATTTCATTTGTATAAACTGATAGTATATTGCGAGCCCTTTGTTCTACCTATTGCAAGCCCTACGATATATATACAAAGTGAAATATGTACTGAACCCAGCAAGTAGGATGATGATCAGATCCAGTTTTCTGTCCATTAATTTTGTTGCTACTTGGTATTTGTGTTGTTATAATGGTAACAGATGGATTATTTGAAAAAATTGAGGTAGTATAAATTATATGTCTTTGCTTTATCATTAATAAACTACATAGCTAGAATTCTAATGGATATCATAATTCTGATGGATATCAAGAGGAGAAGTACCCTTTGGGTCATGAGTAGGGCTAAGTTAAGTGATGTAAGCTGGTTAAATTGGGGTAGATGTATGCTGTAATGTCCTGGGGGTCTCTCAGTGTCGTGGGGCTTGTTGCTTTATGGGGTCTGTACTTTTGTTGCTACTCTACTTCCTTAGTAGAGCTGTTGTTTCTGTTGTTTCAATGAAACTTTTCCAGCTGATAATCTACTTAGCAAGCCATCTCCCAATTGGTTAAACATACATAATACCAAAAAAGTAAATAAATTCAATGACAATTTAGTAATTCATGAACCTTTATAAAGGGTAAAATGTATATATAGGATAGTTATTTACATATGCATCCATGGACATATAATAGACTTACATTTAGGTGAAAATTACCAACTCATTAAGACCTGGATCTTTCCGTATATAAAGTAATGGCATGTCACATTTAGGAACAATCTAACTGTTTAGATTTTGTTATATGTTTAAACTTCCTTTACATGTAATATATAATTTTTATGTATTAAAAGCTTACTTTTTTCTATATATTTTCACTAGGCATAATGACAAGACGAGGTGGGCGAGGTAAACAAGGTGGACACCGTAGAGAAGATGGCGCTAATCGTATTGGTACGTGACAGGGTGTATGTAACAATTTTTTTTTAACTTAGGTTCGGGTACACTTATTATTGCATATTTATCTTGCAACAGATTTGGTCCTTCTACGCCCAAGCCATGAAACTAATCAAATCCCTCCAATATCAGGTACTGGTTTACTAATTTTTACATATTTAATATTGCTTACTAGTTATTCTACTTGGTAAACTATTTTTTATACATAATTTTATTCAACAAACCTAGGTGTTAATGCGGAGGAATCTCAAGAACAGGAGCAACAACAATCACCTCAACTACGTGGTTAGTAAATATGTTCAACTTTACTCTGTTATATCTTTGTAGGTAATGTTGTAAGTGTAAATGCTTTTCCACTTGTTTGTAGACACGGTTTATGAGGCTGAGCAAGAAGTCGACAATGGTCTTACACGCAAAAAACGTGGCATTACGTGTGGCAAGGGAGCTCGAAAGATCATGAAAGCATCAAAGAAGAGATTGTTAGTGGAGTTTAATTTTGAGATGAGGCGGGTAATATCTGAAAATGAGTCTTCTTTCATGCACGAGTGTGGCTACATTTTACGCAAAAATTGTAGCTTACAGTATAAGGAGTGGAGGCATGTGCCAAGTGAAGATAAGTTGTCTTTACGCCACAAGTTAACTGTAAGTTTTATTTTTATAATTTAATATGTTTTTTAACATTTGCATTAGTCTAACGAGTTAATTATATTTGTTGCTTAAAGACACTCTTTGAATTTGATGTGGAGGATCCAAATGTTTGCAAAGTTATTGATAGCTACATGGCAAGGGCATGGAGAGGTTACCGATCTGAGCTACATGTTTACTTCAAAGAGATTCAAGGATTGGCAGATCTAGCGAAGGCAAAGGCCGCACCCCCTTCTGGTACTAGCAAAGAAGATTGGGAATATCTTTGTGATATGTGGTCTGAGACAAAATACTTGGTAATGTTTTAACAATATTTTATCTATTGTATTATTAATCTTTACTATATTCGATTTAATCTTTTAAGTTTTATTTGGTTGTATGTCCTTGAAGGAAAATGCAGAAAAGAGAGTTATGGCACGTGGAAAGCGAAAGGTGGATAGTAGAAACGGTTCAAAGAGTACAATACGCTATCACCTTGAGCGTGGACAAGAATTGGATGCTTCATCGGGTCAAATTGAGACTTGGCGGCTTACACATTGGGATGCGCAACAAGGTTGGATATCTATAGAGGCGGCTGCACTATATGTAAGTGTACTTGCTTATATCTACTGTTATAATTAACCGTCCATAATCCAATTACATCACTCACTAAAACTGTCTCAATAACAAAAATGTTGATATTCTACACTCTACATAACCCACTTAAAGTTGATGTTTTTAATGGTGATGAATGTGCTAGAGGTCAACAATAACTTGGGGGTTGCTGCTTGTTCAAACTTAGAAATGATAACTCTAGTTTTTGGAATAATTATCCATGTTTAAACAAAAATATAAAACTAAGGTCATATCACTGTGCAAGTGAACCACAAAGAATAATACTATTAAAAATTAGTAGCCCTGCAAAATAACGCAACTGTCGACATTGAATTGAGTTTCCCTAATGCTAAATTCTGATTTTATGAGCCCTTATTTTTGCCATTAGATGATAGATATGGCAACATGTTTGTTATTAAATCAATTTTTATAGAGTTCTCTGATCGAAATTTGATGATGCAAAGATACAAAGTTGTTGGTAAATGGAGAGAAAATAGGAAAAAGAATATTTCAAGTTACCTTTTTATTTATATTTAATCAACACTACGTTGTTTTGGTTGGTTTTGCATCTAAGGTTAGATGCTTAACAACACCATATTCACTTTCCCTTTTCAATATATACTTTCTAAACCACTAATTTATTGTACTTGTCTTCTTTTTTATGCTTATAGGAAGATATGATAAAGCTAAGAAACAAGCATTCTGTGGAATCAATGAGCGACAAATTGATTATTGAGAAGGTACTTGGACGAAGTTCCGTTCGTCTGCATGGATGGGGACGTGATCCAAATGTTACTAGTAACACCATGGGCACTTCTCAGAACACAAAGCGTCCTACTTACGACGAAGTGGTAGATCAAGTTGAGACATTGAAAGCTAAATGTGCAGCTATGGAACAAACACTGATTGAGAGGAATATCATGCCTCCTCCAACAAGCGCATCAGGACCGTCTCAAGATGATACATCCGATGGTGAAGATATGAATTAGTGACGCAGTTTTAGTATTTTTTTTTTAGCTTCTAATGACTTATGAATTGTTTTTTACTTGATAGTTTAAGTATTTAGTACTACTTTTCTTTTGTTGTTTAATGATGGAGTTTCAGCATTTTCAATTAAATATGATAATTTAGTTTTGGTTTTCATTTGCACTCATATATTTTTTTTATTTTTGGTTGTTTGTATTTATTTGAAGATTATTAACTACATATATTGTGATTAATATCCACACATACTTATAGTTTTACCAACACATATATATAATTTTTTACACAAATTAAACTTATTGCCTACACATTTACTACTTTTACCTACACATAATATCATATTTACCAACACATAATATTATTTTTACCAACACACAAATTAAACTTATTGCCTACACATTTACTATTTTTACCTACACATATTATCATATTTACCAACACATAATATTATTTTTACCAACACATAAATACATGCCATGTCATCATTATAGTCCACGTCATGTGCCACATCATATGCCACGTCACGTGCCACGTCACGTGACACGTCAGCAACTACCCAAACAAATCATTACACTTCTACCCACACATATTAGTTTGTTTAGCCACACATATATGTGTAGATATAAAATGCTATATACCTACACATAACTTATGTGTGGGTATTGATCTATACCTACAGTCGCGAGGCAACACATCTTGACACTTAATATATGTGTAGGTAAAAACAATTACCAACACATAACATATTTTTAACCACACATACTATATGTAGGTAAAGACCCAAAATTCTTGTAGTGCTTGTATATATGGTTAAACCAAAAGTACTTGCAAATAACTTATATATATGTTTAAAGTAAAATATATGTGGTTAAAACAAAAACACCGAAACACCGTAACAAGCAAGTTAACTTAGTAATGAGGTAGATGCCTAATATCATATAGACTTTATGAAATAGAATCAACGTGGTAAAAATATTTGTATTTACATAATATAGCATTTTTAAAAAGGTTTAACTCTACACGTAACTAAGTAATGAGGTAGATGCTTAATATCATTTAAAGTATCTATGTTGGTGATTTTTGGGATTTAAGTGGTGCGCAAAGAAATTTTAAAAAATAAAAAAATCTTCAAAATTACGCGAATCATTTGTTTTATTGATTTCGATCATGAGCTTTCAATTTAACTTTTTACTTCGTACAGAGAATGCCTATGCGTCACATTCTAATATATTTTTTCTTTTTCTTTTCTACTAATTTATTTTATATATAATTTATTTTTGTTAAATAACTTGTAACTTTTAACTTTTAGAAAAATTTAAACTCATATTCTTGTTTAGTTTAAAAATTACAAGATTCAATGTCGGTAAAAAATAATACCCATATATGGTATTTCCATCAAACTATAAGGACCATTTATATAATTAACACATAATTTTATAATAGTATTTCTTTCTTATTTTATATCTATAGACATGTGTTTATGTCAAACAAAAATCACGACACAAAAGTATATGAGACTTTTATCCCTCAATAAACTAAAATAGACATGTGAATCTGAATCGAACAACCCGATTGGATTCGGATTGAATTTGAATTGAATTAAATCATTTTTTTTGGGTTTCAAATCAAATATGATTCAACTCGAAGCGAAATCGATACAAATTCAAATTTAGTTTTAATTGATTCAAATTTGATTCAATTAACTCGAATAATTATTAAATATATTTTTTAATTTTCTTATATAGCAAAAGCGTTGTAAGTGTTCAAAACCACGAATTCAAAACCTATCTACCCAAACCTTTGTTTATTCCTAGAGATTATGACCTAAACTATTACAATCGTTCCAAATACAAAAACAAGATATAGAACAATCACCACAATGATAAATACAGAAAGGAAATAACATCTTGAACAATCAAGCTAGACAAAGACCTCTTGGAGAAAAAAAATAAAGATAAAAACCCCAACACTTGTTAGAGTCCATGTTTAAGATCATTTATATTATAAAGTCCATGTTCAATTAATATTGGGAAAATATGATAGAATACTTTATTTACATTAAACAAATTATAAAAATATATATGTTAAAATTCATGTTATCACTCGATGTTAGCCTTAAATAAAAGGAAAAAAAAGAAACAAAAATCACTATCATCACGTTTTGCTATGAAATGGATGAAAAAACCTTTAATTTTGATGATATATGAATGTCGAGTAACCTAATTAAAACACTTTTGAAACTTGAGTAACCTAATTGAAACATTTTTAAAACTTAATTACTTTTCCTTACAAAGTTACCCAATATTTAACCTAACAATTTTCTTGTACGGCCTTTGATTTTATAACTTCACATATATCAGCATAGCACAGGCCATAAAAAACTAACAACTTTTACGTCCAGGCTATAAAAAACTAACAACTTTTACGTCTTTTTGTTTAGCTCATTCCTTTATTATTAAATAATTTTTTGTTGTTGCTAAAGATAGGTTGATTTCGGTTTGGTTAATTCGATTATGACCCACCTCATAACCAAAACCGACCCACAATAGTCGGTTTTTTAAAAGCCGATTAACCAAACCGTCGATTTGGTTTTTTTGCTTAATTCGGTAACGGTTTGGTTATCCGGTTTTCTCGCTCACCCGTCACCATAAATTGCTTATATCAAACGTCAAGTATGAGTTCTTAGTTGAAGAACAAAGGATCAACCCCTGTGGTTTGATTATTCGAGTCAAATTCAATCACAATCTCTGTCAGATGCAATGAGATTTAAGGAGAGTTGCCACAGAAACAAAAGAAAAGAAAAAAACATAGAGTTTTCTTTTGGTAGCACGAGCTACACCTTACACCCGTACGTAAAGTGAAAAAAAGTTTGAATATTTAATTAGGTTTTTATTATTTTATGTACGTGTGATACCTGGTAAATAACCTTTTGTTTCAAAAGTTTTAATATATGGCTATGTAAAGCAGCTAGTAGGCGCTGCTTATTTTAACATGGAGGTCCTGTGTTTGATTCCTGGGCTAGACATTTTCTAAACTTTTCATTTTTCATCTTTGTTTCTATTTAAAAATAAAAATAAAAATCACCTAAGATTCAAACTTGGGTCAATGTGTCATTAACACTTAAGTTTGGATCCAATGATCTGTAGTTCAAATGGCTAAGGTGGAGTATTCAAAGATATTGAAAGTGGGAGGTCTTGAATTCAAGTCCTACTTATGACAAAAAATAAATAGGGTCCAGGTTGGGCCAGGGGTTTTTCTCACCTGTGGTAAGTTTCCTCCTGATGAGGAATGGAAGATGATCGTGTGGGTGGGTAATGCCCCCGTCAGTGATCCAAATTTGTCGTTAAAAAAAAAACACTTAAGTTTGAATATGTCAACCACCAAGCTAGCCATGCTTTTTGGATAAACTCTAAACAATAAAACTTATGTCAAGAAAATAATTGAGTAAGTTACAAATTTTGTCCTTTGTGATAAACGGTTGTGAGAGCTTTGGCATGAAAAAAAAGATTGTTTTGCCCTCGCACCTGGATGACACATGTCAAAGTTAATGGATTTTTTGGATGGAGTTAGTGGAAAGGACAGAGAGTGCAAGATGTTTTGTTATAAAGGACGTGTGGTATAATTAGTTTTTGAAGATGATGAGATACGTAATTAGTTATATTCATAAAGGATAAAATTCATAATCTATTAAAAAAAATTGTTGACTTCATTAAGCAATTTGATTAAAATAATTTTCTTGGGAGCGTTGTCCCCGAACTCCTGCCAAAATAGTTTTGTGCTACCCCCTTATGTTTTTTTTAGTTTCGTCGCTGGTTAACCGAAAGTAATAGATTGTGCATATTTTATAGATTTTTTTTAACTAATTGTAATCTTATCGATATATTATGCTACAACGTAGGAACCGAATGTATTTATATATATGACATATTGTTTTTTTTAACGGTAACTTTGGGCTCAGTAACATTGCCTTTTTATATACCATCTCCAATTCTATAGGAAATCAGGTTATTTACGGGAAAACCCATGTTTTAAGTCTGGAGAGTATTTTGATCACACCCGGTTTTGAACCAAAGACTTTATGATCTCAAGTCCCCCAAATACCATTGAGCTATAAGAGATCAACTTTTACCCTAGTTCTTTTATAATGAGATTCCAAACACGAGGACCTAAAATGTTCAATAACTGTGTTCTATGTTTAGACAGTTGTAATCATAAAACAAAAGGTCGTAAAGAACTCTGGTTAAGTGAACAATAGCCACTTCAAACTTTTCATCCAAAAAATGTAAGACTTGATGAAAGTATGAAACTTTAACCGTCTATTTTACATTTAAATATAAACTCAAAGTACTTTAAACTTTCTCTTGAGATAGGTTGTCAAACGGTGCTTAGGATACAAATATGTACTCTAAGACCATTATAGCATGGGGTATACCTCCATGTTATCACCTCATGTTATCCCGTCACGTAGGCGATGACTGGATAACATGACTTGATAACATGGGAGGGGTATACTCCCATGTTATCACCTCATGTTATCAATTTTTTTAATGTTTTTTTTTAATTTAAATGAAAAATATAAAAACTAAATATATTAAACATTAAAACTAAATATATTAAACACAAAGACATAGATAGACATGCGAAAAAATAAAACTACGGGTTTCGGGTCCTCAACTTCTCGACGATATCGGCTTTTTCTCGCTCGATCAACACCTTATGCTCTTCGGGTAAACCCGAAGTATCCATTCGGAGAACTCGTAGTTGACTCATTCGATTTTTTTCTTCCGCGAGACGGATTTGCTTGGCACGTTGTTCCTTTTTTTCCGAAGCTAGGAGGTTGAATTTTCTTATTTCTTCCAACAAAGCGTCGTCTTCAACCTTCTCTTTTTCTTTACGCATCGCCTTTTTTTTGCCAATCGGTCGGGCCAAAACTTCCGGATCGACATCTTCGTCTAAAAAAATCGTTTCCTCATTCAAATTTATGTTGCAACGGCCCGTTGATCCCCTTGGGCTATCGTCGTACATTTCCGAAGACGATCGTTTTTTGGAAGAACCATCCCCCAAGATTATTTCATGAAATTTTGGGGAGGCCGAAACGGCCTCGTAGAGTTTGACGGGAGCGGGTGTGTTTCCCATATCGTCCTTGAATCTTTGTAACGCCAAAGTTTGAAGATCTTTGTCGCTACAACCGCTACGACGATTACGTTCAACGCCCATATAAATCCCGTGCCACTTTGCTATCCTTGTTTTCAAATTTTTCCACTTTGACGAAAGCTTGTCGTTGTTTCGGTAGAAACGTTGGTCGGGCCTTGCGTTTTCCCTTCGAAGAGAATGAAATTTTTTGGAACACCGGTCCCAAAACGCCCCTAATGTTTGAGCGTTTCCTACAAATTTTTTTAAATAAAAATAGTTATTTATTATATAATAAAAGACGAAAAAAATAAAAAAAAAATTATAAGTTTAATATATATATGTTTTACCTCGAACCGGATCCTCGGTTGTGTCGATGTAGGCGTTGACTAAGTCGAGTTCCTCGTCGGTACCCCAAGGAGTTTTGTCACGGAGTGGTTTGGTGATGAAACCCTCGTATGGTGATTCCGTGACAGGTTGTTTCCCCTTTTTATGCGACCTTTTCGTAGGTTGCGTCTCCGGCACAATCTCTTCAACGTCTTCCTCCACTTGTTCACGGGGCGTACCGGGGTTAACGTTCGGTCGTTGATATTGAGATTGTTGCGGATTACCCCATTGCGCGTAGTTGTTAAACGTTGGGTTGTAGTTGGGGTTGAAGTTGGGGTTGAAATTGGGGTTGAAGTTGGAAGAACCGGTAAACAAAGGGTTCGGTTGACCCCCAAACATTGGATAATTCCACACGTTTTGTTGCAACTCGTTTTCGTTCGGAGTGTTTGGAGTGTTTGGGGTGTTTGGATTCATGGTAATTTTTTAAAAAAGTATAGAAGAATTGGAGAAGTGAAGAAGAAGGTGTGATAAAGTGCTTAAATTGTGTGGTATATATAGTGGATAAAAGGTTAATTAGTTGATTAAAAAAAAAAAAACAATCTTCCAACGGCTCCAAAATTACCGTTCAACGGTAATATTCCATTTTCACGCCCGTTAGCCTCTCGACGCCACCCTCATCACGCCCCCATAACGCCCTAGGCGGGGCGGTGTTCCACGGCCGTTATGGGCAATAACGCCCCCTTCACGGAGGTATACCGCTTGCTATTAGAGGTCATGAAAATATAACATCCATATGTTGGTGTACTAAATGATTCTTGTAGTTATGTAACCGTTAGTTTTAGTTAAAAGTTAATCATACATGTATCTAAGTGTGCCACTATACTGAAGTGAAGACTGCAAGTCTGTAACACAACATGTTTAAAATTTTGTATCCAACGGTAGGAAACCAAAGTCTGCATTAGGTCTTATAGTTATAGCCTAGTATCCTAGTAAATGACATACAATGTTGACTTTAAAAAGAAAACCATCAAAGATTCAAAAAATCGAATCAAATATATAATAACACATACCTATTGAGATAAAAAATGCAATTTTAGCCTAAGACGATTAAACGTGTTCACTTGCAGCATTTAATAACACATACCTATTAAAATAAAAAATGCAATTTTAGCCTAAGACGATTAAACGTGTTCACTTGCAGCATTTGAAGGCATAAAATTCTAATCAAAGAATTAATAGAACAAAATGGAACATACCTATTCAAATCAAAACTTATATTTTGCCTAACATGATTAACATGAGTTCAATTGCAGCGTTCGAAGATCTAACCTAAAACTAAATCAAAAATTAAATATAATCAATAATTGAAGGATTGCAGAATTACTAAAAACAAAAAGCAATCAAATAGATTGGGAAGAAATACCTGAAAACATCTCAAATCGGAGTGCACTTTAAAAGTCGATGAAGAAAGAAGCGATGATCGAATGAACGGACAAAGCCGCTGTAGCGAATTAGGGATGATTGGTTGTCGAAGAAATCGATGAAGACGTCGCTGTAGCGATTTAGGGATGATCAGTTGTCGAAGAAATCGATGAAGACAATGAGCACTTCACCTGATCGGAACCAAGAAGAGAGAGTCGGTTGTCCATAGAGTCGATGAACTTCGCCTGAGCGGAAGTGCGGAACCAAGAAGAGAGAGCCGCTGTGTTTGTTAGGGTTGCAATCTAATTATTAACATGGCTTATATAAATCGGGTCATAAAACCGGGTCATACGAGATCCGCATCTAATTTTTATGGGAAATGGATATAGATGGTTTTGGAGGAATTTTTTTGGTGAGAAGGTCCCTAGTAATGACAAGTGTTCGTAGATCTAAATATTTATTAGAGTAGGGAGATGAAACTTTAACCGTCTATTTTATTTTTAAATATAAAAATCAAAGTAAAAACAAACATTAACTAATAAAATTCGAACCGATAAAAATTAAATGACTTTAAATAAATAACAAAAAGATTTAATTAACTTCAAAAAACACCTAGAAACTTGATTAGTTATCTATACTAGGTTATGAGCATTCACAGTTTATTCCCTATAATGGGTGTGAGTGTAAACTGTAAAATTTGAGGTGTAGTTGTGAATGGTTGTGAGTATAAAAGAGAGAAATATTTTAGGAAAAATTTGGTGAATCTCTATATTTGAAGAAAAATTTAATAAATCTGTAAAATTTGAGGTTTGAGGAGAGAGAAAAGGTAATGATAAAAATATTAAAAAGTATTATTTAATTGTGATTGTGAGTGGAAGAGACTAAGAGAAAGAAAAAGTAATGATAAATATATAAATTATAGAGATAAAGATACGGAATGAGCTGTGATTGCTCTAAAACCCATGTCTTACATGGGTTGAACAAGTGCAAATTATTATAAACAATAATTTTTATGAAAATTTGTTTATTAGATGTCATCCACCATTGTGAAATAAGAACTAATAAATATTTAAAAAATAGAATAATAAATAATAAAATTTTAAGCAACATAAAATTATATTTTAGATAAAATATAATTAAAATCTTATTCTAAGTTTTTAAGTTTAAATAAAATTTTAGAATAAGAAGATTTATATTTTTTATATTTAATTGTTTAATATAAGTTATAATCATTTAAAATTATTATTATTTAATAGATAAGAATGTAAGTGTAATCATTTATAAGATTTATTAGATTATTAGATTAGATTAGTAGTAGTTACATATCCAAAAACATATATTTCAAATTCGCACTGCTGAAATTGTGTTGGGCTTGCTTTGGGCCTATTTTTGAGGTTAAATTTTTGTGTCCTGTATTTATTTATCGGACGTTAAGTTATTGAAGGATTCTACATTTTTAATTTAACTGAAATTTGAAAAATAAAATAGATAAGAATATTGATGCTAATTAGAAGTCATGGTGATGACCCCACTTACTTGATTAGCCTAAACACCATTAATTTTATCTTGTTTGGTATATTTTGGTTCAATGACCCACAATTTTTTAGTCTTGTGTGTTATCTACCCTAAATATCGTTTTCTTGATTATTCATTTTCTATAAATATTAAAAATTGTAAATATATTTATTTTTATGTTCCATAGAAGGATATTGAAAAATATAGATGCATCTAAAATTTATTATTACATCTAAATATAGATTTATTAATTTATATTATATATAAATGTATTTAGATGCATTGAAGCATCTCAAATTCATCTAGGCATCACATGCAAGTGCAATGCATGGATGCATAAACATTTGTTGACATTCTTTAATCAAAAATATAAATTTAAACTTTAACAAGTTTTAAACATATATAAAGTATTTAGGTTCCTAATAAAAGCCTACCATATAAACCACTAACATGACAATTAAACAAATCAATTGCTCTCAACAATGGCAAAGAAATAGCTTGAGCGCGCAACACACACCATATAAACCTATGATCCAAAATAAATTAGGGTTTCATTAATCAAACATCACTCTAATTTGAGAATCTATAGGATAGAACAAACATGGTCTACTTGTCGTTTTGTTTTGTAAAAAACAAATTATGTTTCATGTCTAAGTTCATAACTTTTATAAAGCATTCTGTATGTCTATTCAAATTTATCTAAATCACATCGTTCCTCTTAAACCACTAAAAATGTCAGCGAAACTTTAATTTCATCTTTTCATTGCATCAACATTATATATCTAATTTATTCTACTTATTCTCTGCGAGAATTACAATAAACACGTACTACTTCTCAAAAAATTCTTATGAAAATTCAAAAAACCACTAGAAGAGGGGTTTACCAATGATTTTATAAACCGGGTATAAACACTCGTTTATATTGTTGTGAAATGAAGCTACATAACGAGTACGTAATAGTGTATTAGTGACAAAACCAACGGAGTATTGAGTGCAATCTCCTATATCTCCGCCTTTATATATATATATGTGTGTGTGTTTACTAACTTTAACGTAAATATAATAATAAATTTTACTCAAGTGACCAAAACTATAATTGATTAACAGCTTTCTAGATAACTAGAATTCAGACAAATGTGTGAGAATTTCTAGCCAATATCTCGTTTACCATGCACTAATTGCTTATAAGTTGGTATAGTATCAACTTTCAAGATCCGTCATATTTCAATGTGTGCAACCTCTTTAGCAAAATCGCAAGACATCCAGACAGCTAACACTGAAACAAGAATACGATTTATAATCGACCATTAAACCATAATTAACACAACGAAATGAGTCTTAAATTTAAACACCTACAACAAGGCTACACCGTAAGTCACGCGTCAAAAGATCATAAAAAATAGAAGAAATATAATCAACGCGTGCTAGTTTAAAATTAGAGAGTATAAAATAAATAAATGTTTGTCATACATAACTTTGTTTAAGAAAAAGTAGATATATATTAAGATATTTAGAAATATTCTTGCTAAACTAATATTACTAAATACATGAAAGTAAAAAATAAATCGACATAATAATTTTAGATATAATGAGGCATTATATATATAAAAAAAAACAAATTTCACTTTTAAACTTATTTAGTCGAAATTAAATATGAGGAATATAAAAATGGCTCAAAGATGTTGATAAGCTGTTTCTTTGTCAGGATGCTATGTATTTACTTCTATTTTTGAGATTGACAAGATTCACTGTACCTTTTGATTGTGTCGTCAATATTGAAGGTGGGTGCTTTAATTAATTGACCTACTCTTATATTTTCACGAATGTAGCCCTCACATATTTTTTTTAATTAATGTTTTTTCCAACTCTTCATGTAACGGTATTTCAAGCATCCTTAATCATTTAACATTTTAATCCAACTTCAAAATCCTCATGTGTTGCTCTGATATATAGTAGCGAAAATTTCACTAGTAACTAAATTATTAATGTTTTATTGTAGTCATTTAAATTTATTTGTACTCAACTTTAGTAATTTAAGTTCTAAACTATTTTAGTAAATATTTGATTTTTGAAAACTACGTGAGATAAATAAAACATATACAAATTCCTTTTTACTATATATTTATTTTTCCAAATTAATATGAAATAGGGCTAATAGTGAAGAAAAGTTCAGTAGCATAACTGTGCAATTTAAGTCGAATTAATTTAAAATCCACTAATAAAACTAACACTTAAAAAAAGTATAGAAAATCAAAACATTTAATGAAAGTCAAATGGTTTTAAAAGGCAAAAACTGTGAAGTGCGGGAACATTTGAGAAATTTTGTTAGCGTTTGAAATGTGACTTTATAATAATCTAACGGGGCCTTAATCACGAGTCGATATGGAGAAAATCGCTCACAGCTCTTGGTTTAGACAAAATCACTAGTCGGTGTACGAGATCGCTGATCGCTGGGCAGTCAACAAATTCGGAAATTACTAACATATCATTCAATCATACATATTTCACAAACTAGCGACTTTTAGTATTTGTTTTCATAACGGATCACTTTCAAAACCAAAAGGTTAAAGGTTTGAATTTTGATTATAACTAATCGTTATCAGCTCAAATGCTAAATTGGTGTGACATGGTTGTGGAAAAAACCTCCCACAGACCTGAACGATTACAAGAAATAACAAGAAATAACCAATGTTACACAATTACCCCCTCCCCCTCATTAATATGGTATTGACAGAAGTAACCCCTTGACTTTCAGATTTACCATCACAATATATCTCTACCTTAAACTTAAAGTTAACCAACTCCATGTATATTCAAACACTTCAAAAATTTTACACCAGAAAATGCTTCTGTAATCATATCCCGTATCCACAACATTATCATCCGACTTTACACTTTCAAATATTCCACGGCTTAACGGATTTATATTTACATGTGACTTTGATTAATTATATATAGAAAAAATTACATTTTTTTGTTCTTTATCTTTGTTAGTTTTTCAATTTTTATCCTTTATTTTTTTTTTTGTTACACACTCTGTCCTATAACTTTCTAATCTTTCATCTTTTGTCCTTGACATCTAATTTCGTTAAAATCCACCGTTAAGTTAAGGGTAATTTTGTCTTTTTACTTTTTGAGGGTATTTCTTGTAGTTAAATAAAGAAGGGGTGTGTTATGTAAATATCAATTTTCTTTCTCCTTTATTACCCCCACCCCCACCCTAACCTAACCGATTGACCAGCAACTCCGGCAGCCATCTCTGACGATCCAACCGGTAGCGCGGCGGCTCTATCCCATCTACCAGCAACCTCCAAGCACCATACACCCACGACCCTTGCAACACCCAGCTCCAATTTCCGTCCCCTCCCTATGTTCAATCGATTCTGGCGAACCCCCACAGCACGGTGACTTCGTTTTGCTCCTCCGCCTGAACCTGAACCCGATTCGATTTGAAAAACCTAGAAATCTTGGCTATTCTACGCATGATAACGAGGTCTTGACTAAAGTGTCCGACTTTCTTTGGAAGAACGTCTCTTATTTTTTAGAACCGCCTGAACTCATCTTCCCTTCAAACGGTGATATCTACAACAATTCAATAGCCCACTTTTCTTCTTAGTGTGGCTGCAATAATGCAACAGAAAACAAAAATGCCTCCCTTTTCTTGTATGTTACCGAATCAAAACAAACACCCGTGGATTTTGACTTGTATTTGATGGAGCAAGCAAAGCGACATACCTTTGTAGTTTTGTTTTTTATTGGTTTTGAATCATACATCAACACCCCTTTTTTTCTTTTCCTTTTGACTTTGTCTCTTCCTTCGATAACACATAGCCTCCTTTTGATTCCGCAATTGAACTAATAGCAATTCTTAAGCAACCCTTGTGTTCTTCAAATTTATCAAATTATCGATAAGATTGTGATAACCAAACTTAAAAGTAATGAAGGAAACGAGAGACCTGGAATCGTTCACCCTCGCCTCCTCTTTTGACAACCAGATCGATCACCCCCACGTCCTCTTTTCCCCGTCGTTGAGTCGTTGGCGGCGGTTTCGTGTTCTACTATGCGAACGAAATAGGACATCCGGAGATGAGGGCAGCAACAGTCGTTGTTGTTTCTCTTTCTTTCCATCGTCGATCGGTTAGGGTGGGGGTGGGGGTGATAAAAGAGAAAGAAAAGATATATTTACATAATACACCCTCTTCTTTATTCAACTACAAGAAATACCCCCAAAAAGTAAAAAGACAAAAATACCCTTGACTTAACAATGGATTTCAACGGAATTAGGTGTAAGCACAAAATATGAAAGATTAAAAAAGTTAAAGGACAGAGAGTGTAACAAAAAAAGATAAATGATAAATATTGGAAAACTGGCAAAGATAAAGGATAAAAATGTAATTTTTTCTTATATATATATAATTTATAATTTATATAATATATATATAATATTGACCCTCCTGTTGAAAATGCCTCATTCCGTCCTACAAATTGAATTCTGGATGTGTGTTGTGTGCATGTATTCATGCATAGTGAATTTGTTTCCTCTTCTATGTTTAAGAGAGTTTTATATCGTAAATTCAACAGCAAATCGAAAATACATCAATATATATCTATTTTGGAGTTTCGTGTTAAAATATATTTTTAATATATATTTATTTTTATATATATTTTATTTTCATACATTTACCGTATCCGTTTTTTGATTTTTTTAGTTTTACTGTTTTCCGTACCCGTTCCGGTGCTACATAGGTTTGGGCAATCATAATAAACTAATAGTTTATAATTGGCATGAGCTAAAAAAAATTGTATCTTTATATGCTTCTCGTATGAGTATAAATATGTTTAGTTGAGACTAAATTTTATTTTCTAGCTATAAGCAATGTGTTTTTATTTTAAAAACCTTATGTTTTCTAAATTCAAACTGGGCATAGAAATGAATCAGGAAAGGAAAGGAAAGGAACCAAGTGGATTTCTAAGTTAAGTGTAATTCCATATAATAATACTATAAAAGAATTAGAAACAGTGGCGTATGGTATATTCCTAAGGGTTCGTTTGACACCCATAATTTTATTTGCGGTGTGCTATTTTTCCGATCTTTTATGAACCGAACCCTAAGAATTTTGGTGACCGAACCCCATAGAATTTCTACACCGATTCTCAACTTTAAAAAAAAACTATAGTTTTAAAAAAGTTTTTAAATCACTAAAAGTAATAAACACAATAATATTTATGGTTTTAAGTTTTTAAACCACTTACCTAAACTCAATTACCCTACCGAAACCAATTAATAACTAAAGCCCAAGTGCTCAACACTTTTAAGCCCAAAAAAAATCTCAATTTTGTTAAATAACAGGGACTGGTTGAGTACGTTGATATCATTATTTGAACCCGCCACTTCAAAAAATGCATGCAAATTCCATAGGTCTTGAGATGCAACCGCCTCTAGCATAATGGTCAGAAGACCATATTCGTCCCCAACAAATTAGGGCTTCCAGAACTCACAATCAAGCATCACCAACACCATCGTCTTTTTCATCCCTCATCGCACTACCACGTTATCACTGGTCAAGCAACCATGCAAAGAAACTGACCTGGTTTAACGGGGATCTAGCTTGCGTTTAATTAAACTTGAAACCCATCCTTGCAATGATTGTTTAACTTTATGAGGATGAAACTGGTTTTCATTAGGTTTGATTTTTAGTATAGACAAGATGTCCTGTAGCGCACGTAGCTGCGCGCATGGTAATTGTTTTTTTTTGTTTTTAGTTCGTTAGTTCGGTCTAATATACCAACCTTGACTTGACCTAAGAAAATGAAGTGACGGATCTCGATAGAATAGTATAAATTTGTAAATTACGAAATCGATGGTTAATTCAAATTGCGACTGCTTTTAAAGTAAAAAAATTAAAACCCAAATCATGAAATAAGAACAGTAGAAATTTATAGTTGACTGCTTTTAAAGTAAAAAAATTAAAACCCAAATCATGAAATAAGAACAGTAGAAATTTATAGTTCCAAATAACGAAATCGATGATTAGGCAAGGCAAATATGTGATTTTTTTGTAAACGTTATGTGGGAATTTAGAAAGAAACGATCAAAATTCTAAATGATTTTAAAGTACTAACAATTAAAAAAAAATTATACCCAAATCAGCAAATAAGATTATGTAGAACTGGTATCGCTAGAACAGTAGGAATCTTTTAGTTGGAAATTACGAAATCGATTTTGGGGAGAGATACTATTCATCGCCTAATCTCCTCTCTTCTTTTCAACCATAAATACTGTCGCAACCTTTCTTCAATGATCGCTATGTCACCGTTTAAACTGCATAAATACATCAGAGAATAACACTCGTTCTTAACGCCCGGGAAGATATGACAACAATGATTCTTTCTGCCCCCTCATCGCCATCGCCTCCGCTACAATTCGATGGTCAAACAATTGACGAAATCGATGGTTAGTTGATGTTTAATTTGACAATGGTATTGTAAAGAAAAGTATGAATGAATACTTAAAAATTACGAAATTGGTGGTTGATCGATGTACAAAGTCGATGATTAATTCAAATTCCCACTGGAAGGGAATTAAATGGAGAATGGAAAATGGATTATTCAATGTACATACCTGGGATGAGGGGGAATGGATATTTGGCGGTTACGGAGAGCAAGAAGAAGAGAATATAAGGAAAATAAATATAAATTATATATAAGCGGGCAATGGACGTACACGTGTATAAATAAGAGGAAGGCCAAAGTTGGTATTTGTGTTATAGGAGGGAATTAGATTCCAGTACAGTCCGGAGAGGAAGAAGAAAAGGGAAGGGTGGTGTTCAGTTGATGAAGGAGCGGCAACGATTGTATTTGAATGGCGGTTTCAAATTTCCACAAATAGTGCCTTTGTACAAACTTTAACTAGTTGACCTTAAAACCCTATAATTTAGAAGGATATTTTGGTCATTTCACACTAATTTAAAGAAATAATTCTAAAAAGTTAGTCTTAGTACCAGACTGACGAAAAATAAAAACCACACGACTCAAGGTTTGTATAAAAAAATTGTTTTAACCTTAATGTATTATTTTCATCAAATCATGAAGATTATTCGTGTAATTACCTATTACCTATTATCTGTTTATATACATTTGACAACAATATATACTTCTTATTAGTACCCTTTGTTGTCATTAAAGGTAAAATAGAAAAAAAAAACACATTATTATATAATTAATTAATCTTTTGATTTATTTGTGACAATCAATTATTTCTTTTAAAAAATTGTATAGTGTAAGAATTAATTATTCTCTCAGTGTAAAAATTAATTGATTCTTCTAATAATTTTTTTTTTTAATTTAGCATGACCAATTAAATTATATATATTTTTATAAATAAAAAAATATTTTTTTAATTAAATTATAGATAAAAATTATTAATTGCTTATAACCGAGTCGTGATAACTTCATACGTTTTTATCTACATAATCTCACTCTATTTTTTTAAATATTATTTCTTTTAAGTCATTTTTATAGCGTTTCATCCGTTTTAGTGTTAGTTTCACATCATTGCACTTAGTTATTTAATTTATTATTTAGTGTGATCTTTAACTAGACTTCTAACTTTAACGTCATTGCCTGATAGTTTTACATTATCATTTTCTTTTACGTTATGTTTTAATTATACAACTATATTTTTTAGTCATGTTATCCTACGGCAACGTACAAAACGTACTTTAACTCTACAATAAGTATGATATGATATCATCAGTTTTGTAGTATGGGGACACTATTATGAAATATGATCGCAACATCTCTCACGAGACTTCTACCATATACACAAAATATTTTAAAATTCGGTTTGTTGGATATGATAAAAAGTTTTTACGAGGCCTCTCATTTGTTGCTTCACAATTGGCCTATTTTTTATGCAATTTACCTCAAATATCTGTCGTTTTCCGTCCAGAAAATATCACCCACACATAAAAGATCTCAAGTTCCTGGACCCCGCTCCATCTCACGCCGTCATCCGTTCTCCGTTTGACACGTGGCATCCCAAAGGACGCGCGTCACCGTTTTAATGGCTACAGCTTCAGTCTCCAAAATTATACTTACATCATCATCCTCTGCATCCGTAACTCCCTTAAAACTCTACACCCGCGGCACGAAATTACCAATCTACCCTTATATAATGACGTGCCATTATATTACAGCCAGCCATAACCCTCGTATTAACGACGTATTACACCTGATCTTGTACGGTTCACCCCATCTTAAATACCATGGGCCGTAATACCGTAATACGCACACATCTTCCTCTTAAGTCTTAAATCACCTCCTTCTTTCTAACTCTCTCTTTCTCCACCATCACCCTCCGAATTAAGCATGCCGCCGGCGATCCTTTCCGACTAATTCTAGTTTACCGGAATATTCCTCAACCACATGGAGAGTACCGATTCATCATCCATGTCTTCTCAACAGCCGCAGCTTCCGCCGGGGTTCCGCTTCCACCCCACCGACGAAGAGCTGGTGGTTCACTACCTGAAGAAAAAAGCCGCCGCCGCCCCGCTTCCGGTGGCCATCATCGCCGAAGTCGACCTCTATAAGTTCGATCCCTGGGAGCTTCCAGGTATATATTTATATTAAATATATAAACACAGACAATAAATCTTTGTTGAAATTAACGATTAGGGTTTGTTAATTACGTGTATAGATAAGGCGGCGTTTGGAGAACAAGAGTGGTACTTTTTCAGTCCGAGGGACCGGAAGTATCCGAACGGAGCGCGGCCGAACAGGGCGGCGACGTCCGGGTACTGGAAGGCCACCGGAATAGATAAACCGGTGTTTACGGCCGGTGGGAGGCAGAAAGTTGGTGTGAAGAAAGCGCTTGTTTTTTATGGTGGTAAACCGCCAAAAGGGGTGAAGACGAACTGGATCATGCATGAGTATCGACTTGTTACTGATAATAAATTATCAGTCTCTAAACCGCCGGTTTTTGATCCTGCCAAAAATAAAGGATCTTTGAGGGTACGTAATCATATATCTTTTACAAAGTACACACATCTTTTTTATTAATTTAATTTAATTGTTTTATATAGGAATTTGGTTCTTAATTAATTAACTATATTTTTTATTTATACACAGAGCTTTGTATACTTAATCATGTATTTGGTTTTTAATGAGCCTTTTCTTAACAAAAACATACCTACGATTTATAAGATTTAAATTCATAATCTTTTAATTAATCAAGCTTGGTTGAGGACTTTTAATTAGTCGATATTTTTTACGCGTCTTTTCGATGATGAACCAAAACTTATTACCCGGAGGGTCAAATATGATATCTTTTTAAAGGAAATTTAGCTTTTTTATATGTAATAAATCAAGAAATTCTGGATGGTTTGGTTGGAGAAATGATTTTAAATTTAGTTAAAATTTGTTAATTAATTTACCAAATATCATACGGATGAAAAGTGTCCCTTCAGATATTCATGGTTAATCAATTTCTATTAATTTGGCTCAATATTTGTTTGTGATTATTTGATGGAGTACTTAACGTGCAGTTGGATGATTGGGTTTTATGTCGAATCTACAAGAAGTCCAATACGCAGAGACCAGCTGACGGTGACGGTAACAGTAACAGTGACGGTGATCTCACCATGAACGGAATTCAAGCATCTCCGCTTCCGTGTAGGTCATACAACCACCACTGGTTTACACGACCCACCGGTGGAACTTACACAGAGTACACCGAGAATCATCACGATCACATTCAACAAAACAACATCTTGTTTCACAACAACATGCTGCTAAACTCGGCCAACGATAATCTCAATCTCCTTCCCGCGAAAAGATCAAACTTACAGGGCGTGTTTTGGAACGAAGAGGGTAATAATAATAATAATAATAATACTAATCATGCTGGTAATTCATCATCGTCCTCATCGGCCTACACGAAGATGTTTCTGAGCGAGAGTAACCCCGACAGATCGAGTACTCCGATGGCTACACAAGTGCAAGAGCAGACAATGTTGTTGGGTCCCGGAGAAGGCGTGTTCGGGCAACAGTATCAGTTGCCGGACATGAATTGGTACGCGTAGATTACGAAAGTGGGAAGTGGGTGTGGATCGAAGTTGAAGTTAGATATGAAAAAGATGGAATTTTTGTTAATTTTGGCAGGACAAATTGTGTCTACAAGTTGGTGTGGGTGTGTAGATGGTTTGCTGCCAAGTTAGGTAAGAAGCCATGGATGGTTAGTTATATATATTTGCTTGATTAATGTAGCTATAGAGTAGATATATAGAACTCAAACTATTTGGAGAGAAAGATGGTAAATTGGTAAGTATGTAAAAAGTTATGAACTTTTTGCTTATATTTGAATAAATTATATATAAAGCTTTGATCAGTTGGGACATAATTTCAAGAAATCTTGATTTTCTTCTCATAAAATTCTACTGTTTGATTCTGTGGAATATATACATGAAGTCATGATGATGCATGATTCTATTCTCTAAGGGAAGATAATTACGTGACAACCCATAACCTTAATTTTAATAATTATATTGAATAACTAATTCTAAATCTTTAATTTGCTACGTACGTATATATAATTTCAAGAAATCTTGGATTTCTCTTTTGGAAAAGTTAATAATAGTTTTCTTTAATTCATCATATGCTATTATTTGGGGAAGTTTATAGTATATATGGAGTATATGGCAAGTGTGATCGTTAGGATCATAAAGTCACTTGTGATCATCTACACATTCAGAAAGAAATTACACATGCATGCTTTCCACCTTTTTTAATTCTAATATGAAATGTTAAAGAGTATGACTTTCTATGCAAGCTTTACAAACGAGCCACATAAAAGATTAATAACATTATTACCTTTTAGGGTTTCTTTTACTGCCACCGTAAAAAATCTTTATATATATTTTTTTGAACGGTAAATTTGGATAAGTGACAGCGGTATTATCCACCCATTGATCATCTTCATTTTTCATCTGGAGGAAACTCACTATAGGTGAGAAAACCCTCTAGCTCAACCTGGACCCTCATTTATTTATTTTTTTATCACAAGTAAGATTTTAACCCAAAACCTTTCACCTTTAATGTCTTTAGATATCTTACCTTAACCTATCGAGCTAAGGATCATATATAAATACATGGTACGTGGTACTTATACACAGATTAATTCATCACTAAGATTAAAAAACCACCTGAATCATTTGATCGAGTTAATATTAGGGTATAATTAAACATTCAAATACAATCATGTAATATATACTACATATAATACATAGGAAATCACATGTAAATAATCACGTCATACCTAATAGTTATTTTATATAAAAAATTTCAAGAAACTAGATTTAAATTTTAAAGTAATTAATAATTTTGGCTATTTTTTCTTCTTCAAACCCTATGTTACCTAAGTTCTATTTATAAGGTAAACACTATTTATCCCCTTTAAAATGTTTTTAATTTGTGCCCGTCTGACATTTATACGACTCTGATAAACTAATTAGTATACGAGTCATATACTATTTTGTGGATCCGATGTTACATCGTGACAGAAAATGTTTGTGATCACATATATACAACCCATATAGATGTCTATATGACTCGTATAGCCTGTTATACAACTCGTATAGCCAGTTATACGACCCATGTATAAATACACATATATTAACTCTTTATTGATAGGTGAGGTTTTAGGTTTCAACTGAAATAAAAATATTCAAACCATATAGAGTATTATACGGGTCATATATTTTTTAAATATTAAATTTTTATAGATTAATGAAGTAACCCTAATATACGGCTATATATGTTAGAAATAACTTTATAATTATCGATGATTTTCTCACTCCATAAATACTCATAGTTTTAAAAATTCAAAAGTGGATTAAGATCATGACACGTGGCCTATTTAAAACTCTAGTACGTCAAAAAAGTAATTTGATCGGCCTAAAAAAAGATTGTAATGACAAGTTGCATCAAATTTGTGGTTTTAGTACTAATTGTGCTATGTCAATCCATGATAATCTATGTGTAGTTTTACATTACGTGTTTTTTATTATTGTGTAATTTTTAGTTCAGATTGTGTTATCTTAATTTAGGTTAATTTACACATAGTTTAACATATATTGTGCTATGTTTTTATTGTAGTGATTAGGGTGGGGGTATGCATGCCTAAGGCATGATTTAGACATATTTTTTTCTTCAATCAGGTGATGCCAACAGGAGAGAGAAAAAATATGTAGAATTGATGATTTGATGGAGGGTATCATTGCCTAAAGCATGGTTTAGGCATATAGTATTTTAAATTTATTAAAAAAAAGGTTATAAACGGTCAAAAATATACCCGTTGAACGGTCGAATATCTCGGTATAAATCGGCATTTCATTGCCGAAAATCGTGTGAAATATGCCGATGCCTAGGACGCCGACGAAGGTGGTATGCATACCGATTTCTGCATCGTATATGCCGCTTCTATGCCGATGAATTCGGTGAGCATACCGCTCACCTTAGATATAAAGTTTTGTAGTTTGTTACATATATGCATTAGATGTAATAGACTAGTTTCTTATGATAACTTTTCAAATTGTATTTAGTCAATCCATGATGGTATTATTATTATTATATCGATGGTGAAATTGACTATGAAAGATTTGATGCACACGGGTGGGAAGCAATAAAATGAGTCTAAAGTCTAAACAATTGATCATTCCAACATGTAATACCATGCTATTTTCACATCATTATTTTTTTATTTAAAATATATATTATCTTTTTATTTAAGAAATAATAAATAAAAATAAAAGTAAATAATAAAGTAATTAAACAAAATTTAGAAGATAAAACTAAATTTTCATTTGCGAAATATTCATCACGATTTCATCTTCACGGGAGCCCATTGAAATGTATGGATAGAATGTTATAGTGGTTCTGATTAAGTATATAGGAGTATATGTATATAGTTGTTTGTAAATAACTAGTCGTTAGAAATTAAAAGACAAAAAAATAATAATAAATATTTACCTTTTCAAAATATTATTGTTGAAAAAATACTTGATTAGTATTTTCAATGCTAATCGATGGCTTGAGTGACTCCTGGGACCATTGGGCTGTCATCAAAATGGAATAAGTGACCTAAAACCACAAAAATTGGTCACATTCGATGCACTCACTTCTATTTTAAGTATGGGCACAAAATTACAATCGACTTTTAAAATAAATAAATACTTTATTTGGACTTGATTACTGCTGGAACAATTATTATCGGCTCTTTATTTTCATCTAAAGTGAGATAATATTTATAGAATATTTCTAAATACCGACGTATATATATGTGTGTATAATACGTCTTCAAATATGCAAAATATCACATACGTTACATACGTATATGTGTAGAAGTGTATAAAGCTATACGAATACGTACAAGTATAAGTATTAGACATATATGTTAATCGAATTAAGTAGAGATGATTTCTCACTTCATTCCTTTTAAGGTATATGATTTAGATGCTGGAATTAAAAGCTACGTACTTATTACTAAAGTATATTGAAACTTTTAAAGAGAAAACCACATATCATATATATATTCTCATCCATATATTATTGAGAAATGCGAAAGTTTTAAGTTTTACGTTAGTTGTTACATCATTTAGTACTGAAGTTCGCCATATGTCAATTAGAAATTGGAAATGGATAGATTTGGAATATGATTGAGTATAGTTAGGCTATGTGTAATGGGGCTTGAAAGAGGCTTGAAAATCAATTTTCGCGCCCCTTCACGCCCTTTCACGCCCACGCACCACTACTAGGGGGCGCTAAAGGCGAAAATGATGTCTGGGGCTTGAAACTTCTAGCGCCTGAAAGAGGGCTTGGAAAGGTGAAGGATTAATGATGTAGGGGCTTGAAAGGGGCTTGATCCCACTACACCACTTTTGTTTCAAGCCCCCATGCCACCTCATCTTCCACATGTCGTCTCATGCCCAAGGGTGGGGCTTGAAGGGGCTTGACGATTACGGATAGCCTTATAGGTGTGAACTCTTTAGTCCTTGTATATTAAGGATCAATTTTATGTGAATTTATTTCAATAACAAAAATAATCTATATCTATACTTCTTAATAAATGAGTATCTTAAGTTCTCACATGACTTGGGACTAAAAGGTCACAAGTTCGATCCCTGAGCTCTTAGGTTTTACCACTCGGCCGCTCGCGAAGGTAGATACTCTCTGAAATGAGCTCAACTGATGTAAATAGTCCCCGGATTTTCCGAGACATTCGTTGGCCGTTCAAAAAATATATATATAATTATAATAATTAAGTTGATTAATTACCAACAACACTCTTTAGACAATTAAATTAATATTTACATTCAATTTTTATATATGATTTTTAAATTTAACATTTTGTTATTATCAAATAAAATGTTTAATTATATTTAAACAATTTAATGATGGTAGGATCCAATTATTAAATACACATTTAATCGTATATTTACGATTAAAAAATATGAGTTATAACTAGTTGAATTTCACAATATGTTTCGTAATATTATTTTAGTCAAAAGTGTTCAAGTAATTTATATAGTTTTATTACCATGTTGATTTATTTATGATACCAAGTTTTTGAAAAAAAAAATGTTTTAAAATATAATTAAATGTTCGGGAAAATCACATATTTTCTACCAATTTGAATTCTAATTGCATATTTACCCATCTTTAATGAATTTTAATTTAATGACAAATATACCCCTCCAAAAAGATTGTTGGAAATAACATCTTGTCTTTCAAGTCGCACCAAACAGCATCTCAAACATGAATTGGATTGCGAACCCCTTAATTTCATTGTTATATAATAAATTTTCAAACATTAAGTAAAGTAATATATTTTATTAATATAGTTGAATATTTTATTATAGTTTTTATTATTTTATTATAATTTTGCTCTTCACATATTCAAATGTTATTTTATTGGTTTTTTTTAAAAGTAATTCTTTTAATATATAAAAGAATTATATTTAATTAGTAAATTATATTTTTATTGTATTTTTTTCTTTGTATTACTTTTAAATTATACTTGATATGAAAAGTTCTTATTATGGGACTAGCCCACTTGGTACATATTTTGTCTTTTTAGTTGGAGGTTTTGGGATCAAACCTAGACAATGATGTAGTTGATTTAATTTAATTTATGGAGTAGTTTAGGAGTACGATAGATTTACCTTTAAAAAACATAATATTAAACATACATATGAAAATGCAACGCCTAAACTACATTGACATGTTATTTTATAGTCTACAAGCCATAAACAATAGTATTAGCTATTTAGCTATATGGATGGAGATGGTTTTGTACGTACTATAACCTACTATTAAACATGCAATTTTAAGCGAAAAGTGAGTTATTTATAAAACCACAATAAATGAATCTTTGCTTAATATAAAAGTGCAAGTATGCTCACTAACAAAAAAAACAACGGTATCATATAGTTAATAAAAGTGCATGTATGTTCACTAGCTTAACATCTTTATCTAGATGTTTCCGCGACAACGCGTGAAAGGAAAAATCTAGTAAGACTCTATTTTGTATAGTATATAATTTAACCTTAATTCTGTGAGCATAAAGTGGCCATTCGATCCATGCAAATTACTATCCATAGCTTTAGTATTTGCATAGCTTCCGCCTATGGGAGCCAAACTGATTCTCATATTATAGGTTAATCGTAGGACATTCCTTTCTATGATGAGACATTTTATGGTTCTATGATAAGGTTTGCCTGCCCACCATCCCATCCCTCAGGTCCTATAAACAGACATGTATTTATTTGTCATGTAGCTTTTAGTCTAATGGCATCAAGATGTTATTTAAGATGATGTTTCTCTTGTGAGAGTTAAGTCCTATTATAAACAAAATGGTGTAGGAGCAGTTCTTTAAAAAAGATACCTATTAGAATTGAGGTGATTCAACTAGTTAAATTCTGTAGAACCATAGCTATATTCTATAACCACATGTGGATGAGCCCGCCATAGTGATATTGTAAGCACTAAGCACAAGTGCACAACACACTGGAGAACGAGTTAAGAATACATGTGAACAAGCTATCATTAATGGGTTAGTCACACTTGTGTTTGAGGATGCTAACCCTAGTTTTGGATAATGAATATTTAGTGAACACATTTATATGATCACTGATTTTGTAAGGAATCATGTTTATCTGATATGTGAATATCTGTGTTTGTATCCTTTAATCAGCACGTTTGGTGTCGTTGCAAATTATTGATAACTCATTATGGTCCAAAACCACTTCGAACCTATCAAAACCAACATAACAGAAACCACAAACGAACACACGATCTCAACCCCATTATGCATGTCATCAATAATTTGCAATGACCGAATTCGGTCAACATTGACCACCAAGAAAGATACATACATGAATTATCGTACTTTAACTCTATAATGAACCGTAAAACCTCTTTGTTGATTGTTTGGATCAACAATCCAAATCAAATTAACACGATTTGATTTTGTTTCTATAAGTTCGGCATGTAAGGGTCTTGAAACTTCAACTTATACGCTGCAGAAACCAACCCAAGATGAATGGAAGATAGAGTATAATGATAAGTTAAAACTTCAAAGAAAGGAGGTTACTTTTCAGCTGGCAATACAAGATTATCTTGACCTTCCAACAGCTTTGCAGAACGAACCACGTCCCCGCTCTTGATCTGAGGGAGAATGTCTCTTCCAATAGTCGTGTAACTATGCATTTTTAGGTTATTAGTTTAATGGGAATGGAGTTTAACTAGAGATTAAAAAAATGGGTAACTTTGGTGACTTTTGACCCTTTTGACCCATTTCTTTTAGAATGGTCTTTTTCCCCTTTGACCCGTTATATATTAATCATAACCTGAATCAACTAATTCTTATAAAAATTGATCAAAATTATCATCTTTTATAGTTCACAAGATATAAAGAGTGAAAAGGGTTTAAAAGACATACCCGAATACAGAAAACTGGCCCTCATCAAAAGATAAACCTCCTAAGCCAGACTGTAGACACATGAACAAGTATTAGTCGTACACAAACGCATAATTCTGGGAATATAAACAGTATTACAATGTTTTTTCCTGAATGGTATTGTACCAAAAGTAGTGGTCACTATAAACATGTTAGTGATACTCACATAGCTTTTATCATAGAGATAAAAGAAAAACTGATTTGGGGACGAGTATTCCTCAGAGACGTCATCGTGGGCCATAGCAACCGCACCATAAACAGATAATGGAAGCACAGGCAGCTCTCCATCCTGCCATTTGGTACATGTGAAAAATTATCACAGAAGAAAAAAGACCAAATATACGAAGAAGCATCGACCATTTGACCAGAAAATGAACCTACCTGTATGCTTAAAGCTGTTTTATACAGTGGCTCAAACTGTCCAGATGGCATTATCTCTAGAGGAACACTATAACCTATGCTCTTGTCAACCCCACTGTCTGACAGAATTGCTTGGTCGGTGCATTTTAGCTTCATCCCGTCATAGGCCCCATCAACTACCTGAAAATCACCTCATTTATCCTTTTTGTTCTGAAATTATTCAATTTTTCCTAGTTCTGATTGAATGTTCATCCATTACATGTACATGAAGTGACTACTGAAGTTAGAAAGATGATGTAATATTTCACTACCTTACCAGTTTTGCAAAATTTCCTGCTGTCAGTGGTGCTGAGTACCCATCCAATACAACCTGTGTAAATGGTTAATGATCAGTTAAGGTCACAAAACCAGCCTTGTCCTGTTCCAAAAAAACACATTGTTACACATAGGATGTATAATATTTAGCTACCTGGATTGTAGCAGCTTTTCTTGGAACGCCACCCGATTGTGGAGTAAACATCGAGCCATCTCCTTTTTCAATCACAAATTCAACAACCGCTCTCCCCGTGAGCCTATAATATATAAACACATTTGAAGAATAAAGATCAAGAAAACTAAAATCTAAGTGAACCTTTACCTAGGATAGTTTATATATTGTGCAGGCAGCAAGAAAGATAGCCCAGGAGCCTGTCAGAAACAAAATACTGCAATCATATACATAAAAAAGCTTGTAACTTGCATATTCAGAATTTCACAAAATGTAAATTAGTCTGGCACAAAAAAATCAACATTATTTTCATCAAAGCACAAATTTAAGTTGCTGACACTGAAGACAAATATCTTTGATGTTTTTGCATAGAATGCAATTTGTGTTACTTGCAATGTACCTGTAGGAGCTCTAATTGGGCAATAGAATCCAGTGAAGAGGCAAGAGCTACTGATACTCTATCTGGATCCTTATCCTTTATATATCGAAGCAGATTCTGCAATTCCCCCTGCAAGCCCAAAAACGTTCTAGAACTCGTGGGAAAATCTACCCAACTACCGGACTAATTTATAACGATACGTAAAACATTGATTTGAAAAAGAAAGTGAGAAAATTTATAATATGTGTATATTTTGGCACATTTTCGTGCAAGGTACCTTGTCATCAGTAAGAGATGCATAAAGTCCCAACCCCTTTTCCCTTTGATCAGCTGGTAGGCTTGCCAAAATGGATTCCTTGTCATCGACTGCAATCTGATCAAAAAATAAGAAATAATGATGAAAAAGAGTTGGGTCACTCTTCAAATCTGGGTTTGGTTTTAAAAAAAACGCCTCTGGCGTTGATTGGAGAACCACCCAATGCCTTTAGGAGGTGCTTCATGCACATGAAGGTCGAAATTGATCAAAATCAGGCCTGGAGGAGGCTGATATGTAAACAGGATGCACATTTGCGTCGAAATTGGTCAAAATTACCTTTAAAGCTTTCTTTACATTCCCCTCCATTGTTCCATAAGGTTTTCTCTGAGGAATCCTTAACAAGTATGACAATTCCTCCAAAGAATTCTACACGAAAATAGTGTGAACTACAATATAAGATCTACTGAAACAGAGAAAGTGCACTAACTAAGAACTGCTTGGCAGACCTGTATACTTTTCATGTTTGTGTTTGCAGGTATGGCTTTTCTCAAAGCTAATTCTCCAGTTCTGGGGACCTTTGTGTCTGGTGAATAGAGCACAGCTTTAGCAGGTGGAAGAAATGGTGCATCCCATCCGGATAACGGCACCGGAGATATCAGTTGAATGGTAACAAGAACCGCACAGACTGTAGCTCCCAATCTCATAATTCCACGCTGTAAATCTGGCATACATAATTCGGTAGCAGTTTTTCTGTGGTCTGAACATTCCTACATGACAAAGTCCAATTCATACACTAAATGTATTGGAGTTAAAGCATCTGAGAATTGCATAAAAATGCATCTCTAAAGTAAAACCTAACCTAATTTGGCCCGATTACGAATCTAAACCACAGAACTGGAATCCAATTCTTACACTAAATGTATCTTCTCCCTAATTACGAAATGCGTGTTAATCTATCAGATTGTAATGAGAAAGTGAGAAACAGCAGCATCGTGAAAATTTAACCTACATTACGTAAACAATCAACGACGATTCGTCTTCAAAACGTCAAATCTACACACCGAGAACAACACGAGTGTAAAGTAAAACTCATACTAACCGTTTGATGCTCCAATTTTGACAAAATGCAGCTAATAAGCTTCGGATGAAATGATTTCGGAGGACTTCTGTTAAGCAGGAACAAGGAGCGTATCGTCGAGGCAGAGTTACGTCTAAAAACAGAGAGATTAACCGAAACATTGACGGAAAGTTTGGGGGAGATGATTGAGGAAGACAACGGGGCCGCCATGGCCAGATTGTTGCAGGTTTTGGCGGGCAGTAGGATCATCATCCAAATCCTATCTATTCTGGTTACTTGCAGTTGGTACGTGTGGATGTTTTGTGCTCCCTCATTTTCATTGGAACACGTCAGCACCTCATTGACCACATCGTGGAATGGCACATAGTCGATCTCATCCAAATTGTGTGTAAATTTATATAAAGGGGTCTAGACTATGACATATTGTCATATTTTGTCCTTGATTGAAATACTAACCTGAGGTTTTTTTTTTTTTTCTTTTTTTTTTAAACGACAATTCACACGTCTATCTAATTTAGTTTGTATCTAACTATCTATGATCCCTTAACTTTTCAAAGAAGAGATACTAGATAAGAATTAAAGAGTTATTGAAAGTTGATCTTTAAAGAGTTCTAATTCTTATATTGCCTTAACTTTGTAACAATCTAGTGAACAAAATTACAAAATAGTGTATGTCTAACCCTCTAACTTACATATAAATTTAATGATACAATGACTCAACATGAAGTACCCATGTAAATGACAAAGAGCCGGTGGTTGAAACTTAAAACTTAAAAGAAAGAATGAGAAACTCACAAAGAGAAAGGGGGTTGGGAGACTAGGTGTGATGGTTTGCGTATAATTATGAGCGAGGTGGTTTGACAGATGATATAAGCATCTTTTAAACTGGATCGGTTGGAATGGGAATCGAAAACACAAGTAGAGGTGCACATAAAAACCAGTTAACTGAACTGACCCAGTGCGTAAACCGAAAACCAAACCAGCTTTTAACCGTTTTCAAAGGAACCTGTTTTAAACTGATCAAAACTGATAGTTCCTAACCGGTTGGATTTTTTTTGAAAAATTTGGTCTATAACGGTTAACATGAACTGGTTAGTTTGAGCCAATTATTACCGCTAACTTAAAGAAAATAGTGGTTTTGCTCGACTTCCCCCCCCCCCCCCCAAATCATCGTGAGGGCACACCCACAAGGAGGAGCCACGAGATTTGGGTTAACTATGATTTGTATAAAATGTCAGATGGTATCCAAAGAGCTCGATGCAAAAAGTGCGGTGTGTTATTCAAACCCGATTCCAACACCACTTTACATCATTATATTCGAAGACAAAGGTTTGAGTTCAAGGCAATGAGGCGGTCTAGAAGAAGGTGATGGTAGATAGCAATCGAAGATTAACTCAATGTTGGACGGACACATGCTCTAAACTGTTGATGCTTACAAATTCTAAACCAAAAGAATTGAGGAGAAATGAATTCTTGGCTTTTCTAGATACTCTCTTTAAGTGGAATTTGAACACAATATGTTGTGTCTAACTTCCACTTAAGATAATACCCCGACAATCTAAGATTTGTTTTTTTTTTCAATTATTTCGGTTTAGTATTTTATAAGCCTCATCAAGCTTCGTCTTTCCTACATTTGACTTAATCTTCCAATAATATATACCATTAAGTCTAAGTTTTTTGTATTTTTATTCTTGTACCAAATTGTAACCTAAAGTATCATTAACTTTATATCAGTTTATTTATACTTCAAAATTCGAATAGTTCTTGTTATCTATCATTCTTTTTTTAGGTTTATAAAGTTGGAAGTAAAATACTTAGAAATTGTTAAGCTATATTTTATATAATCTATAAATTCAATATATACATACATACTTACATATATATATATAAGCTATATTTTATATAATCTAATTTTAATTGAGTTGGATGTTTAACTTGGTTGTAAGTCATAGTCCTTTTGGAAGCTATTATGTTTTAGATAATTTTTCTATTTGAGAGTTAGTAAAACTTTTATTGCACATAGTAAACACTAAATTGAAGTTATATATTTTTTTGGGTCATACCTTCACAATCAAACAAACAAAGAAAAAGAAAATGGTGTGATTAAGTTAGTGGGTTGTCTAAATTGTTTGTTTATAACATGGTCATATAGAACAAATCTACTTAAATGCAGATGTATTATTCAGGGTGACAAGATCAGAGATGTGTTAGTTGATCTCATTACAATGAAAGTAGTTGACACATGCACTTTTATTATGACTAACTTTATTCGTATGTTCGTTATTATTTAATCAAGATATGAGGCTCATGACATAGCCATACTACACTGATACTACGCGTGAGAAACTAACAAACATACAATACAATATCGTGTTGGTTTATTGTCTTGTTGGTTTCGTAATATGAGGTAGGATTAATATGTATTGTAAAATTTCAACTGACCGACATTATATCGGTCTATTAGTTTTGTGATATGAAACTATAATTTGATTAAAGTTTGCCTTACTTTAATGATTAATATGTATTGTTAAATTTTATACACAACCCGTGAAGCTCACGGGTATATAATCTAGTATATATATATATATATATACTAGTTTTTTATCCCCGTGTGTTACACGGGTTAATTTAAAATTTTGTGGTGATGTCAAGTTTCTTTTTTTATTAATTAAACTATGACCAAACTTTTTCATTATTATATAGTATAGAGTATAGATAGATATAGATAGATGTAAATTAATATAATATATATTAAATTAAGTAATTAAATAATTGGTTATTAAATATTTTAGAAGACAATAAATAAATAGTGGATATATATATCCAAAATTAGAAGATTCGCTATAATAAATAAATAGTGGATATATATATCCAAAATTAGAAGATCCACTTGTAAATGTTTATTGGCGGGAAAAATTATATATATATATATATATATATATATATATATATATATGTATATAGGGGATAGAGGAAGGGTAAAATGAAAACTCTCCCGAGTTGAGAAAACTTTGAAAACTCTTCAAAAACGGGGTCAAAAAGTTTTTTTTTTCCCTTCAATTTTTTATGGTGATTCTTTACGTTATAGGCTATCCATAGATGGGAAAAAATCAAAAAAACGCCCCGGGGATATTTTTTAAAAAAATCTCTAAAAACGGTCTTGTTACATATGTAACACTCTGTACATATGTTTGTTACATATGTAACAACAAAACTTGTTACATTTTTTAAAGGAAAATTGGATTTTAATAATACGAATTATCACTCATTGGCCGATAATAATATGAATTATCACCTTGGCACACAATAATACCAATTAACCATTCTGGTCTCTAGAATGATACACCGTTAGTTTTTCACTAACGGTGTTAATCTCTTGCTGCCGTGGAACCTGACGTGGCCTAGTAGTTTGCTGACGTGGCTTGATTTGGAGGGTTCCACGTCAGCAAGAGACTAACGATGTTAATGAAAAACTAACGGTGTATCATTGTAGAGACCGGAATGGTTAATTGGTATTATTGTGTGCCAAGGTGATAATTCGTATTATTATCGGCCAATGAGTGATAATTCGTATTATTAAAATCCAATTTTCCTTTTTTAAAAAAATCCTCGAGGCGTTTTTTTTTATTTTTTTTCTATCTCTGGATAGCCTATGACGTAAAGAATCACCATAAAAAATTGAAGGGAACAATAAAACTTTTTAACCCCGTTTTTGAAGAGTTTTCAAAGTTTTCTCAACTCGGAGTGGTTATATATATATATATATATATATATATATATATATATATATATATATATATATGAAACAAAAATCGGTTTTTGGACCGGTTATTCCGGTTAACTAGTTCTGTTAAAAACTTTACCGATTTTATAGGTTAGGGATAATAGGTTCGAGAAACCTGTTATTAACCGAACCGGTTTGGTCAATGAACCGATCAGTTTTTGAAGAACCAATTTAACTTATGCGTACACCTCTACACACAAGGTCCATGTGTGTCTTTGGACCGCTTTTAAATAAACAGTGTCGGATTTCAAATATTTATAATTTTTTGTTTTTTTTATTTCAAAAATATAATTGGTTGATCTATTTACTACTTTAAAGTTTACTGGTTGTTTATTGTTGTGTGTTATGACGGGTAACATTTGCATATAAAAATGTTAGAGAGCGTGTGAGATAACATATACAATATTATTCCCCATGTAAAATATTATGTTCTTGATGTAATCTTAATGGCAACGACATAATATGGGTATTACAAAGGTTACCTACTTGTTTCTGATGGTGTAGTTAATATGAGTATCGTCATTTTTTGGTCTTGGTCTCGTTGATAACATCATCTTTTACCTAGATAAGTTGCATGTCATAGTAATTGTTGAGCAAAATTGCTTTAGATATAGACGTTTTGAATGTTAAGCTAAACTTTGTTAAATTTGGACGTTTCTACATTGAATGTTAAACTACGATTTTTTTCCATTTGTTATTTAGGTGTTGTATTAGTTTTATATTTTTATTGATCTCTATTTTTCACTAAAATAGTTATGAATTTTCTCCGAATTTGAAAACTGAGTTCGAATTAAATAGAATTCGAATCGGATGCATATTTCGAATTCGAATCAAATTTTTTGAATCTACCTCAAATTCGAATCTAGGTTTTGAAAGTTTAAATTCGAATCGATTAACTCAAGTATCTGATATTCGATTCGTTGAACACCCCTACCTGAGGGGCGTAATACGACATGTGTTAGCCATGTCAGCAATGAGGTAAAGACTGAAAAAAGTATGTAGTCATACCCCCTCATAATCTCCATCATTATTTACCCAATTATTATTATTTTTTTAAACTTCAAAAAATATGGAGCAAAACAAAATGGGTGAATGATACCAGTCAGGTTTGAGGAAGAGGGTGAGAAGGGCACCATGACCATCGTGTAATGAACCTTATTTTGCCCTGTAACGCCCCTGGAGCAGTATGTGGGCACTATATAGCGCTTAAGCCCTTATAGCGACCCAACACCGCCCCCGGGAGCGTTATGAGACAAATCTTGCCTCCAACATTATGTATACTTCTCATTTGTTGATTTTCTTGATCCTTTTATGATTGAGTAGAATTATTTAAGTGGTATCTATTTTAAATAAAATATTATAGACTAAACGACTACACAATTTTTAATCATGAAACCCCCTTAATAATAACTAACTAGGACCGCACGCGTTTTGACCCACCAATCCACCATTACACATAGCCTCACCCGTTCCCACCCGCTCGGATACTTAGATCGCACCGATGGTACTTGGGGAGCGATCCACCCAATCATCAACTATGAACAAACATGAACTCCGACACTGACGGAAAAAGTGCCGATTAAATCGCAACTGTTAATTAAAATCACTCACAAAGGGTTTTCTTTTCTCACTCACTCACCCAAGGGTTTTAATTTGACACTTTACGACTCCAATTTCAACCACAACACACACCTTTTGGTTCGTATATCTCGGCATGATCGCGGCAGATTGATCATTTAGATGGCGAATTTCTTAGCTCAGTTTGTGTCGATCAAGAACTCTTGCGAACGCCTCGTCATTGCTGGTAGGTATACTTGATTAATCTACCGTTCATATGCTATTTGTATCCAGCCCTAGTTTCATTTGTGCTCCTCTGATTTCATATTTATCTGATCAGATCCAATCACTCTTGTATTGTTACTGAATTTTGTTCACATTGCAGAACTGTAAGATTAAAAATGAAATCTAGTATTACCCCAATCGTATGATTAAAATGAAAGTTTATACCTTTATTCGGGCCTTGTACTTTCAGGCTCAAAATTCATATATATAATTTTAGGTTTTGGCTATGAAATTTCCAGCTTCTTAAGCTTTCTTTATGGAGAATGAAGATGAATATCATGAATTGATAACCCATTTTCCACAGTCACTGCTCTGTTTGTTTAAGTTATAGTTAGGGTGGACCATACGGTATGGAGAATGCAGATGAATATCATGAACTGATAAATTGTATTTCCTTGGGCAGAAGTAGTGTTTGAATGTAATTTGATATAGATCTTGTTCAGATCCTGCACCAATTGCATTCTCATTATCTGCTACAAAGTTCATTGTAGTGAAGTTAAACAGTTAAACTGCTTGGTGTGAAAGTTTGATTCTTTTAGAGGAATCGTTATCAAATCACACGAGCTTCTATTGGGAAGATTCTACGGGGTGATATTTGTTTTTCTTTTTTTTTAAACTAAACAATGATTTTCACTCCGAAGAGTCAAAATGAGATCCACTCTTGTTAGATTCCCTTGATTGTGACTTACTGAGGATCCATTTTGTATGCACTAATTCGTTACATCTTCATTATACTCTTTATGAGGCAATGTTATACTTTCTCCAGAATTATATGTCAAGTTGGTTTTTCTTGTTACAATATTGAAATCTTAAAAAGTTGAAATTTTACTGATTCCAGTTGAAGATGTAAGTGATCTGTGGCCACTTGTCAAGAAGGGATTTGAAGAAAGGGTTCCATTTAAAAGAGCTACATTGAATAACAAAACCCGTAATCCCGTTTTTGTGGATAACCTGCCAGCTGAGTTTATACTTACAACAGATGCAAGGCTTCGCAGTAGGTTCCCACAAGAACAATTACTGTTTTCGTTCCGAGAACCGTATGCAACTGTGGTTCTTGTGACTTGTGAGGTAACTTATATATTTCATATTTGCTGTAATTAAATTATAAAATATTTCATACTCTGCTTTTGTTCCATACCATTTGTGTTTCAACAGGATCTAGATGAGTTCAAGACAATCCTAAAACCACGTCTAAAATTAATTGTGCAAAATGATGAGCGGGAGTGGTTTATTGTCTTTGTGTCCCGGGCCCCACCCCACAATGATCAAGCAACGAAAATGGCAAAAAAAGTTTATGCCAAACTTGAAGTTGATTTTAGCACAAAGAAGCGGGAAAGGTAAAAGCTTTGAAGCTAATAAGTGTACATATTAAGTTCCATGCTAGTTCTCGACTTTTCTTTTCCGTTACATTAGACATAAATCATGCACAGGTTATACTCTGTATCAAGGTGTAATATTAGATAAGAACCTTGTTGTAGGTGCTGTAAACTGGATATAAATGGACCTGCACCAAGTTTTTGGGAAGATTTGGAGTCCAAAATCACTGAGTGTGTTAGAAACACTCTTGATAGGCGTATTCAGTTTTATGAGGAGGAAATTCGTAAGCTTAGCGAACAACGTTTTAAGCCCGTATGGAGCTTTTGTAACTTTTTCATTCTGAAGGTAAACAATCACTAGATTTGTTGAAGTTTTATATTCATTAATCAATGAATAATTGTTAAAATTCTTGAACAAATGCAAGGAATTATGAATTATTACTCGTTATCAAATAATATATCACTGTTTAGCAGTTTGCTTGTTGTAAATCTAAAGATTATTTAAATTGTTATTTCTATATAGGAAAGCTTGGCATTCATGTTTGAGATGGCTCATCTTCATGAGGATTCTTTACGGGAATATGATGAACTAGAGCTCTGCTATTTGGAAACAGGTATTTAAAAATTATGAATTTATGGTGAACTAACATTTGTATTAGTTGAGCTGGTTTTTAGTGTATTTTAACTCTTTTAACAATGTCACAATGTGGACTAAAATAATCTATTATTTTATGTGCAATCAGTTAACATAGCAGGCAAACACAGGGATTTTGGAGGAATGGAACATGGAGATGATCAGGATGCACTATTAAATCCTGAAAAGAAACCACTAACACAGATTGTTCAAGATGATTCTTTCAGGGAGTTTGAATTTCGACAATATCTATTTGCTTGTCAAGCAAAGGTAATCTAAATCTACTGCTTTAGTTTGCTTGATAGTTAGGTTTAATCGGACCATTCTTAGTAAGTAGGTTATTGATACAATAATGAAACCTTTTGCAGCTATTGTTCAAGCTAAACCGTCCATTTGAGGTTGCATCAAGAGGATATTCATTTGTAATCAGCTTCTCAAAAGCATTGGCCCTTCATGAGGTCTGTCATTCACTTCGTTGTCCATTATCTATGATATTTGGTAATAGACTAACAGTGTTGGTTTACCATAGTGAAGTCTGTAACCTCTTTAAAGTGGCTACTTAATTCTTTTTTTTTTTTCCTGATTATTTTTCTTGCATATTCCGTATGGCTTTGGCAACAGAGTATATTACCATTTTGTTTACGGGAAGTTTGGATTATCACTTCTTGCTTGAGTTTAGCCAGTGCAACAGCTTCTCATTATAGTAATGGACTTGTGGCACCAGATATTGAAAAAGAATACTACCGTGTACGTGGGGAATTATATTCTCTATGTCGAGCTAAGGTAAAGACTAAAGATGTTTTGAAATACTGTTTATAAATAAAACTGCATATTTTAGAAAAAATATGAGTATCTTTTTGAGGCTGGGAAAGTACAGATATTCGTTAATTATGAACTATGTGATATTGGCAGTTCATGAGACTTGCATATTTACTTGGTTATGGTTCTGCTATAGAAAGAAGTCCTGTCAATAGGTACGCACTTAGTTTTCTTTTAACTTTATTTTAAATTTCTGTTAGTTTATTCTTCACGTCCTAGTAAAATATGTTATTTTTCTTTTACAGTGCTTCACTTAGCATGCTTCCTTGGCCTAAACCAGCAACCTGGCCATCTGTTCCATCTGATGCATCATCTGAAGTTCTTGCTAAAGAAAAGGTATGTATCCTTATGTTGTTTTTGAATCGCTTCATTAAAATAAGATACTCAAATAAAATTCGAATTTTCTGGAAATATATTATAGACGATTCTTCAAGTTACACCAAGAGTCAAGCATTTTGGTATTCAGAGGAAACCATTACCGCTCGAGCCTAATTTTCTTCTGAGAGAGGCTAATCGCCGAAGAGCTTCTCTTTCGGTTGGGAATGCGTCTGAAATATTTGATGGACGGGCAGCTTTCATGGATGGGTATGGAAAAGTTAACTACTTCACGCTATTTCCATTTTATTCTTGATTTGTCTTATTTATTTATTTATTTATTTATTTATTTTATTATTTGTTGCAATAGCACTCTGATCCACTTGTCATATGCTGCCAGCTCAGGTTCAAATGCTGCCATGTCACGAACCAATTCTACACCTGGAAACTTTGAGAGCTCAATTGATCGCCCTATGAAACTTACAGAAATCTTTGTTGCTGCTGAACATGCTCTCCAGAAAACAATTTCTAATCCTGGTTTATGGGCTTCATTTTCATCTTTAGATGAATTCGAGGTATCTAATTCAAAAACTCTATCATTAAACATGCCACATATTTATCTCGTCTCATCATTTATGTCTCCACCAGCAAAAGTATCTGGAACTATCAAAATCAGCCGCAGAAAATTACCATAATTCATGGTGGAAACGACACGGGGTTGTTCTTGACGGTGAAATTGCTGCTGTTTGTTTTAAACATGGTAACTATGATTTAGCTGCAAAATCATATGAGAAAATTTGTGCTCTTTATTCTGGTGAAGGATGGGAGGATTTATTAGCCGACGTGCTTCCTAATTTAGCCGAGTGTCAGAAAATACTTAATGATCAAGCTGGCTACTTATCATCTTGTGTTAGATTACTCTCTCTTGATAAGGCCTTGTTCTTATCAAAAGAACGTCAAGCTTTTCAATCTGAAGTTGTACGTCTTGCACATGGTGAAATGGAGCACCCTGTGCCTTTAGATGTGTCATCATTAATTACATTTTCTGGTAATTCTGGACCACCTTTGGAGTTATGTGATGGTGATCCGGGAATCTTGTCTGTAATTTTATTTAGTGAATTTCCTGATGACATCACTCTTGAATCACTCAGTCTCACTTTGACTGCTACAAGTAATGCTGATGAAGGTGTTAAGGTAAATTTTATTATTGCTTGTGTGTTTGTTCACTCAGTTGCTATGAGGTCCAAATCTCCTGAATTTAGATAATTTTATTGATATTCAGGCAATCAGGAGCTCTGGTGCTACAATACTAAACCCTGGTAGAAATATAATCACGCTTGCTTTGCCTCCTCAGAAAACTGGTTCGTACGTGTTGGGTGTTCTTACAGGGCAAATTGGTCATTTACGGATCAGGTCTCATGGTTTTGCTAGAGGTGGTCCTGCAGAAAGTGATGATCTTTTGAGTTATGAGAAGCCAACTAGACCAATCTTGAAGGTAGGAGCGCCTAAATGGATCAAGATTTGCAGTTACTTATTTTCATGAATTTTGAATCTTAAATGTGCAATTAGCTTAATTTTTAGCTAATCTGGATTATTTTTTTTGGTAAACGAAAGCTTATTACATCTTAATGATTCAAATTCTAAGCAATTTACTGTTCCTAACTTTTACCCCATTTTCAAAGAGCTCAGCTTTTAACCCTAAACCCCCCAAATTAGCTAAAGAAGAAGCTAATTACACTTTGAAGTCAAGACTTATGAAATAAATTTGACACTTAAAAATGAAATTAGATGATGTGGCTAAGCTCTGTTTGTTTATGATCTGTCCCAACTTTAGGTACACAAACCAAGGGCTCTTGTTGATCTTGCTGCAGCGGTTTCATCTGCATTATTAATGAATGAGCCTCAGTGGCTTGGAATAATTGTAAAGCCGATTAATTATTCCCTCAAAGGAGCTGTTCTACACATTGATACCGGTCCTGGGTTGAAGATTGAAGAACCGCAGGCTATTGAAATGGAGACATATACAAACACATCTAAAAATTCAGATGGACTAATTGATAAAAAGAATGCTTCTGCTGTCATAGAAACACAACTAACTTTAAAAGATGGTAGCATAGAGTTACCAGATTGGGCAAGCAATATAATGAGTGTTTTATGGATTCCTGTTCGTGCCATTAATGATGGATTAGCAAGAGGAACATCTGCAGGTTTTTATTTATCTATTACTATAAAATTAACGTTATGCATTTTCTGTTAAACATTTCACTGTAGTTTACTTACCTAATCACATTTCTTTTAGGGACGGTTTCTCCTGAAAGACCGAGTGTAGTGGATGGATTAAGAACAGTAGCTTTAAAACTTGAATTTGGAGTATCACATAATCAGACATTTGAAAGAACTATAGCTGTTCATTTCACCAACCCGTTCCACGTCAGCACACGTGTGGCAGACAAGTGCGGTGATGGCACTTTGCTTCTGCAGGTTTTTTGATCAGTGCATAACCACAAAAACTTTCTTTTTCTTATTTATTAAAACTTCAAATTTTTATGGGCTTCAATTCTGTCAGGTCATACTAAACTCACAAGTGAAGGCCTGTTTAACCATTCATGATGCTTGGTTAGATCTACAAGATGGCTTTGCTCATACTGGTCAAACTGATGGGAGACCAACATCTGCTTTCTTTCCCCTTGTAGTTCCCTCAGCTTCTAAAGCTGGAATCTTGTTTACTATATCTCTGAAAACTATAATCAGTGAAGGTAATTATTTATATATCTCTTATTTACAAAACTACTCATCTGCAAAGAAATTGATTTGTTTTTTAATTTTACAGATGAAGCTAAAGGAATAAATCCCGATACTATCTTAAACATTAGATACAAAATTCACGGAAATAGAAATCTTGGATCTCATACTCCTATGTCTGTGGGTACCAATGGATCCGAGGTTGATGTCACACAGTTGTTGACATTCAGGAGTGCAATTGTCTTGCAACGTCCTGTTCTGGAACCTTGTTTAGCAGTTGGTTTTCTTCCTCTCCCTTCGAGCGGTCTTAGAGTTGGGCAGCTTTTTACAATGAAGTGGCGAGTTGAAAGACTAAAATATGTTGATGAAAACAATGTAAAGTTACTGACCTTTTAACGTTCGAAAATCATTTTTACGGTTCCACCATAAATAAAAATGACATTACTGCCTTATGGGGGACATCAGTATTATACTTTCTAAAAGGCACATAAGACAATAATTTTCTTGCATGTGTAACAAAAATTCACTTTTCTTTTGAAATTTATTTGAATTCATTTATTTGATTTGCAGCAGGATAAAGTACAATATGAAGTGAGTGCAAATTCTGAGCATTGGATGATTGCTGGGAGGAAGCAAGGTCATGTACCTCTCTCAATAAAACAAGGTCTGTGAAATTCAATGCACCCATGTGAAACGAATCAATTTGGGTTGGATTTTATGGAAAACGGGTCGTATAGGTACAATAGGTTTAACTAGCTATATACAAAACAGATTGAACCGGTTGGAATGACATAAAAGTATATTTAAAACCTTACAGCCTTTTAAATTATTTAGTTTAAAATTAATTCGATTTACTAGTTAATAATATGGTTTTATTCAGGTTCAAGAATAGAGATATCAATACTATGTGTGCCACTGGCTGCTGGATATGTGCGGCCGCCACAACTGGAGTTACCAAACATCGGTGAGGCAAATATAAGTTGTAACCCGGCAGGACCCCATTTGGTCTGTGTCTTTCCTCCACCTTTGAGCTCGTCTTTCTGCATTCCGGCCTAATAAATTACACGATTTTCATTTCCCGATGATGAGCGCATATTGGTATAGAGTTGAAAATGGTGAGTTTTGTAGCATTTTCAAGACTGTTTTTGTTCTAATTATGGGGTGTTAGTGGTAGGTCAGGTCATGCACTGGTGCATATACAGATGGGATAGTGGCGTCATAGTAAAACTTGACACAATGACTATAGATTAAGTGTTGCTATCCCTTTGTGTTGTGTGTTATATGTTTCTTTATCTCCGACTTCTTATCCTTTATGATGTGTGTTTTGTATCACTAAATACTGTTTTGTTTTGTATTTCTTTTAATTATTATTATTATATACTATAAACAAATTTCAACCCAAAAGGAACGGTACTTTTGTACATATCCCATTGCATGCTGTACTGACCTCTATTGTATTAAATTATACTTGTAGTTCTTTAAGGGGAAGAATTGAAATAAATATATAAACTATTGTATTATGAATTTGTAGCTAAAACAATATCCCACATAAAATTCCGAGGGGCTAATTTCATCATATTCAATTTAACAAATTGTAGATAAAACAGAAACAATTGAAAAAAAGGTTTCAATTTAAAAATTCACTTAGACCCTTGGAAAGATTAAGTTTAAATCGCTCTCGAGTTCAAGTGAGGAAGCTTGACATAAGATTTTGCGGGGGTGATAAGTCACTGGACGATAATCCTAAAGGGGCGATTTTCAATATATATAATTTTTTTTTGGAAGAAATCGCGAAAATTAGTACTTCTAAACGAAAAAACCCGGAGGGGTGGTCGCTCCCCTGGGTCTTCACAAAGCTATGCCATTGCCGAGTTCATCACTTTGTAAGCATGACGAAGTTTTCTTTGAGTCCGGGGATGCTTGGTCCCTCCCCCTTTTTCCTTGTACAGTGTCGATTTTTACCTCGTACCTCAAAAAAATTTATATACTAAATATGGCCCCTCATATATTGTGAGTCCGACTCCCCTTAAACTTTTGTTTAAACTTCGGTACTGTTTGATAGAGTATTATTTGATTTTACTAGTCGTAAAGCTTTAAGTAATTGATTAAGATGGAATAAAATCATTATGCATCAAGTAAAATATATGTAATATTGATATCTGAATTTTGAAGTATAGGAAAAGCAGTTAAGAAATAAGATACGATAATATATTGATATTTTAATTTATTGAAAAGAAATCATCGGTTAGTTGATAGGACAGGAACATATGATATGATTTGCATGTTGCATGTAAAACGTAGGAAGCTTGTCGTTTATATATTCTTCTCCAATTTCCACCCTCAAATCATTCCGTCTTTCACTCCGTTGATTTTAAGTCGTCGCAACATTCGTTGATTTGGTACATATTTATTTAACAACTTTATTAATAAATAAACATGATTTCCTGTATTTCATTTTTATTGACGAGTTTACGTTAGTAAACTATATGTTATTTAGTTTGTTGTAAATTAATAACATTTAACATATGGTTTTTTTTAACAGACCATAATTAATTACCAGTGAATGTATAATTAAACGGTTCGGTTTTGGCTATGTTGGGTAACCAAAGCCTCAACTAAGTGGTTCGTTAATCAAATTCGATAAATCATAACCATCGGCTATGTCGGTTATCAATTAACATCGATTCAGTTATTTGGTTATGGTTAAGTTATTGGTCATTTTGGTTTCATTTGCTCACCCCTTATTTTATGTGGATTTGTAGCATCAGCCTTGAATATTTGAATTTTGAAATATAATTAAGAATTAAGAATCATTTTCGTCCATATGATTTGATACATTTATCACTCCAACCCAAACTCTTAAATCTCGTCCTTGTGACACTATGGTTTTTATTTTGCTGTAATTTTACTCCAATGACCTATTGTTGTCTACTTTTCTTCTAAAT
>JBCNJP010000007.1:127077725-127102393 GCA_039602395.1 Deinandra increscens subsp. villosa
AGGAAGACTCTTCCGGGGCTTTTCCCAGTTGGCATCAGCAGGCCGACCTTAGGGATGAAGCTCTTAGGCGGAGCGGTCAGCAACGATGGGGTGTTTATCCAAGGGTTGGCTTTGAGGAGGGCCAATACAGCTGCTGATCTTATGCGCCTCCTCCCCAAACTGGGTGATCCCCAATGTGCCCTCCTCCTGCTCCGGTCGTGTATGGGTATCGCCAAACTTTCCTTTGGCCTCAGAACCTGCTCTCCCGTTCATGTGGCTCAGGCAGCAGTGGCTTTTGACAACGACCTTCGCGCGACCATTGAGGATATTGTCGTAAGCGGTGGGCCTTTCTTTGGGGACCTCCAATGGCGGGTTGCCTCCTTACCCATCAAGCTGGGTGGGCTTGGGGTCTACTCGGCTGTCGAGGCCTCCTCCTACGCTTTCGTGGCCTCGAGGGCCCAATCCTGGGAGCTCCAGGACCACATCCTTCGGGAGTGTGGGGTGTGCCCTATGGACTCGGCATACACAGGCGCGTTGGCTGGCCTCCGTGCCCTTATTCCGGGCTTTGATCTTAGCGGTTTCTCTAACAAGGACACCGCCCCACCCAAAGCCCAACATGTTTTGGCGAATATCCTTTTTGGTAAAGCCGTGGGAAAAATGGAAGCTGCCTTCGGGATGTCAACCATGGATAAAGCGGTGTGGGAATGCCTCCGCCAACCACATGCTCAAGATTTCCTCCTCGCCCTCCCTATTGATGGGTTGGGGCAGCACATGTCGCCAGTCGAATACCGGGCGATTCTTTAATATCGGCTTATGATCCCCCTGTACCCGAGGGATGAGAGATGTCCAGTCTGCCGCAAGGCATGCTTGGATGCTTACGGGGAACACGCGGTCCAGTGCAAAGAGCTGCCCGGTTTCAAATACCGGCATGATCTGGTCCGGGACGTCTTATTTTACATTTTCAGAAGAGCCGGGATATCTGCAAAGAAGGAAGCCCCGGTTAATTTTTTGTTGGACCCAGTGGACGGACGTTCCTCCCTTCGACTGGCGGACGTCCTTGTCTTTGGGTGGAAGCACGGGAAAGTACGCAAACATGAGGAAGCGTGTCTGGCGAATCAACATGTGTTCGTGCCTTTTGCGTTTGACACCTTCGGTTACCTTGCCCCGGAAGCTGTGGATACTTTGACCCGCGTCCAGAAGGTCATGAATGGGAATGTGGCGACTTCTGGGGGTTTGAATGTGGTTTTCACTAGGTTAGGCTTTGCTATTCAGAAAGGGGTGGCGGCGCAGCTTGTTGCCCGCCTCCCTTGTACTTCATGTTGAGTTGTAACCGTTGTTTTTTGCTATAAATATAAGAAATATAGTTCGATAAAAAAAATGTACGGGTCGACTTGATTTGACAAATAACGCTATTAATCAAATAATTATTTATTAATTAGTGTATTAAAAAAGTAATCCTAGCGGGTAAATATTATTAAACATTAAATTTAATAAATTTAACTGAAAAAATGAGCAGCCAACATTTTGTTCCAACAAAAGCTTATCCATCTTGGCGATCATCTCTTGAAAAAATTCATTTATGTTTCCTACTCCACTATATTCCGTGTCGACATTTTTTTCATCTTCATCCACAAACTGATTCACATACTCCTGCTTAAGATTTATATTTGTGTCCCAATCAACCGACTGATTTTTACTTTGAATCCTTAAATTTTTCCTCTTTAAACACTCTGCATCGATATATGACACACTAGACACGAACCAATCTTGCTTACACTCCTCAAATGTTGGAATTATCAGCATGGGCCATTCAGTGTCATCCCAAAAATAAATTTTAATATAAAAAAGCTAAATATGTACAATCACTAAACGTGATGATTCATCCTAAAATTAAAAAAAAATTCTATAATACCATCCTAAATTTAATTTGTTTTTCATTAATCTTTGTACTATATTTTTCTTGACTACCGCGAATGTGGAAAACGTTTTGCATTCATCCCTCACGTGTAGGTGTGTGCCCGCATTCAACAATCACTAAACGTGATGATTCATATTGTCTATTATGATGTTTTCGCCGCAACACGCGGGCTGAGTTATGTTATACTATATTTTTAAATTTATAAGTATACTTAAATTTATAAGTATACTTTTTAGAAAAAAATATCTCATATCCTTTTTCTTCTTTCTTTTTCCGGTAAACAACTCATTTCATCAAAATGTAAATATTTTGCTAAAGAAAATACCTTATGATACATGTTTATCATTGAAAATTAATAAGCAAATAAACTATATTCAAATCACCTTCATAAAAAAGGTTTCAATTAAGTGTGAAAGATTTAAACGTACTTAGAAGAAAATTATATATAGTAAAGTTTCACATTTGAGGGGAATTATAAGGAAATTATAATAAAGTTATTGTCACGGATAGAAATAGTTCGAAATTGCAATACTTGACCCTGATTTGTAGTAATATTAGTTTTTAGGGAATTAGTTTTGTTCGGCTTTTCCAAAAGAACAAGAAAAAAGAAAGAAAGAAAAAAAAAACTCAATATAATATCTCTGACCGACTTTGTTCTTCACCTATAAATTAACGTACAACCTACCATCTCCCCCCTATCTCACAATTAGCATCACCAGACGAGAAGAAGCACCCGTTCGTTCCTAATCCAACATCTTGCAACAACGTTTTGATAGCAGGTATTTGAGATCTGTTATTGACAATATGAGTTTGATTTTTTTTTCCTTCCTGTTAATCGGTATCTATGTTTTTAGATTCCTTGCAACAATCACTTATGAGGAGTTGAGTAAAAAACAATCATATATTGGCTTCTATCCCCATTCACGGAAAGTTATAATCACCGTGTTAAGTGTTTGACCAAACCCTAGATGAGCAAAAAACGTAGTGTTTTAAAAACTTAATTAATCATATAAAAAACGCGTATGATCACTGGGTCAAGTAAAAAACGTACTTTGCACAAACCCTAATTAATTTGTGTTCATGCCTCGATCTGTTCAGAAGTTGTTTTCTCATGCCATTTAGATTGGATTCATCCACTATATTACTACTGTTTTCTATTCGGGTCGGGTCGAGATCGGATCGAGTCGGCTTGGGTCGGGTTTTTATGACTAAAATTCCAATCAAAATATCAAACACCCATCACCATCTAAATTTCATGTCATTCTAATAAGTTTATAACTTAATATCATTTTCTTTACGTTAGAGGTAGACTTAATATCTAAATTTCGAATTCGTTGATTACTAATAATTTTCTTGATATGTATTAAATATAAGACAAAAAGAAAATAAAAAAAAAAGGAAAAAAAAAAGGTATAGGTTCACGTGGGCTGGGCTCAGGAAACAAACAAAAAAGGGAGTGGGACTAGGGTTTTATGTTTTAATTCCCTCCCGTTTCTGAGTTTTTTATAGAAAAAGAAAAAAAAACAGATTTCCCTAGGTCTCGAACTTGGGACAGTTGCATTGTAACTCAGGCGCCTGCCATTGAACTATATTTGATTTTGTCAAAATAAAGGGGGTCATCTATATTTATTTAGGACGGTCATTAGGATTTTCGTTTAATAACGCTTCACTAGTAGTACAAAACCGATGGGGGTCGCTTGACCCCCCCTCTTCTATGTAGGTCCGCCAATGATGCCATGTGTTTCAATTCAACTCCCAGAACTAAACTGCTCGATCTTGTTTGTCTAACTCAATTGTTGATGTGTAGGGATGCCGGAGGTGAACTGGAATGCCGATGAAATCTGCTTAAAAGATTACCATGTCGCCCAACTTCCGGACTCTCCTATATGCCCCTCTCTCGTGAAGCTATCCTCGAAGGCTCGTCGTTTAAGAGTCTTTCCTCCGAATTTCTTTGAAAACATGCACTCCCTCAAAGTACTAGACCTCTCCCATTCGGGAATAATATCTTTGACGCCATCAATCACTGGTTTAAGATTGCTTGAGGAGTTGGTTTTAAGAGACTGCCATAGTATGACAGAAATGCCAACTGAAATTGGCATGCTTACAAAGCTTAAAGTGTTGGATATGGAAGGAACAGAAATCATGTGCATACCCAAACAACTGCGGAAACTAGGTGAGTTAGAAGTTTTGCGGGTTTCTTTATCTCAATATGCAAACTTGTATATCAAAAACATAAAAAAGAGTGCAAGTGATGCTGTTATCCCAAGAAATGTCATATCAAAATTGAAAAAACTCAAGGAGTTGTGCATCACTTTGCTTCCACAATATATCCAGGAAGAGTTGTGTCACCTTGAAAATCTCGAGACCCTTAGATGGCACTTGCCTACTAGCGAATCCCTACATCAGTTTCTACTTCTCGAGAGAGATGATCGGTCTCCGGTCTACCAAAATATATCCAATCTGACACTCACCGTTGGTCAACAATATGCATATACCATCTCTCTTCTACCACGGGGCATCGAAGAAATGTTTGAGAAGTCGTTTAAGAATTGTTTGAAATGGATAGATGCCAAAGGAAGCATGGATGACATCTCTAAGCTAATTGCTACTCGTGTTGAAGCTTTATTCTTGCTTCGTCATTCGACTATAGAAAACCTCTCAAAGACTTTTGATGTTACAAGGTTGAAGTACTGTTTACTTGCAGGATGCAAAGAGATGAAGTCCATTGTTGAATTAAGTACGGATAGAGATGATGTAGGGAGCGGTGAAAAAGGCGGGGGGCTTGAATCGCTGGAGTACTTGAGTGTTCATTACATGAACAATTTGCAGCGTGTTTGGAAAGGACCAATCGCGGAAGGCAGCCTCTCCAAACTAACCGTGATGGCATTGCATAACTGTCAAGAGCTGAGTATGATTTTCACCCCCACCATGGTTCAAAATCTTTCATGTTTGATAGAGCTTACAGTTGAGGACTGCCCAAAAGTGAGGAGCCTAATTACTACTGACTCGAATCCCACAACATCAAAGGTGGTGGTCCAATTTTACCAAGCTTAGAGAGGATTTATATTGCATACCTACCCGAGATGGACACTCTTTTTGGTTGTGGCTATATCGTAGAGAAGTTAGGCACTTTGTTTGTGTATGCATGTGAAAAGCTCCGGTCTCTTGATGCGAGTGAAGTACCACAGATAAAGAAGATTGAAGGAGAAATTGAATGGTGGGAGGTTTTGGATTGTGATCATAAATCCAGATGGGAAGATGATGATATCTTTGTTCCCCTCGGAGAAGATGCCATTCAGGAACTACATGATGATGGGCACTCTCTACAACGTTTCTGTGATAATAGTCTGTCGCATGGTGGTAAAGTTTTCTAAATCTCGATACTTATGTTGCTTCTGATTACTCAAGTTGTTGTTCCTTGGTTTTGTATATTTTTTAAATTTCATTTTGGTCCAGGTCTGGATCAGGAGCTTAGCAATATAGTAGAGGATCCCGCGGCTAAAGGATGGGTGCTGGAGCCGGACGAGGACAGAGAAATATCCTTGGGTAGCTCAAAGAATTTATTTTTAAGTTTCATTTTTAGTACAGTTTTTGTATATTTTCGGTTCTAAGTTTCAACTCTGAATCTGACAGTTATGAGAGATCTAGTGATGATGACATCAACTGGGAAATTAGAAGAAGTTCCACCGGAAGGTACGTCGTCTTGTAATGCGGACGAGACGACCCATGGTGGTAAGGTTTTCTAAATCTCGATACTTATGTTGCTTCTGATTACTCAAGTTGTTGTTCCTTGGTTTTGTATATTTTTTAAATTTCATTTTTATTACAGTTTTTGTATATTTTCGGTTCTAAATATCATTTTGGTCCAGGTGTGGAAGAAGGATCCAATAGTGATGATGGGCCCGGTGGGCAAGGCAACTCAACTTGTATGCTCTTTATTCAAACAATTAATACATCATTTAGTCACCATGATATACAACATTGCGTTGCATTTTTAGATCACTGAAGCAAAAACCGGTCCCGCCTGCGGAAACCGAGGAAGCAGACCGGACCGCGAAACCTTTTTTTTATAGGGTCGATTCTCGGTTCTCCACTAGGCCCTAATTTCCTGGTTCCGGTGGATGAAATCAGATCAAATATGTGTGTTCCATCAGTTTTATGATTGTTGGTTATTAAATTCGGTCCATCGGCTTTATATATGATTGTTGGCCCATATATTGTTAATTGCTTCTTAATTTCGGTTCACAGTCCGGTATGATAATTGGAGGCTCGGTTCATCCTGTTCTCAGACTCACCGGATTTCGGTTCCTTTTCCAGTTCCGGCCCTATAATCACCCCTATGCATACCTGCACGCATATATAGAAAATGTTAAATTTGGAAGAATAGTTTCATTATCAATATGATCGATCATTCATTTGTGTTGGTTGGTTGGTCGGTTGGTTCAGGTCTGGAGGAGATGTTTAGCAAGAAGGCTGCTGCAGGACCTAAGGCGGAGACTAGATCTGTTGGATATAAACAGATGGAAGAGACGCAGCGGAGCTGGGAGATAATCGACCGGCGGGAGAGGGCCCGGCTGGCCCGGCAGAAGATGGCCCGGCTGGAGAGGGCCTGGCTGTCAATAGTAAGTGATCAAGGTAGGCAGGAAACTAACTCAATATATATGTAGGATCTTCTATATTCAAATAATTAAATAGATTGTAATTTGCTACCATGACGCACAACATATCATTCATTTGTGTTGGTTGGTTGGTTGGTTGGTTCAGGTAAGGTACGTTGAATCTGTGACGGAGGCTGAAGGAGATATCCAAACAATGAAAGCTAGCTAGCGACTCAAACACATCCACTTCAGAACAATGATCCAAGGCGATGCGGCTGCAATCTCCTTTGTATTCAATCTCCGTTTTGTGCCTTCGTCTTTTTGGTGTTGATAGGTTAGTGGCAAACGAGGATAACCCTTATATTAGTACCCTAAAAAGATCATTTCTATATTTATAATTTATGAAACATTTGGTCTCTGCTACCTTTACAATAGGCTTGAAGACACTAAAGTTTTTGCTGCTTAGTTCATGTTGTTTCTTGACTACAATCTATGTTAGCCATTTACAAATCCAAGAAGAAGCCTTTAGAATATATATTTATATATATATATATATATATATATATTGAAAAATTCACATTTAACTTATCTAAACTTAAACTTAAGTTCATTAAACGTAAATTAAATTCAAATTCAAATTATATCAAATTAACTATCAAACTTAAAACATGGAGTTTTTTATAATTGGTTTAGAATTTAAAAAGTCTATAGTTTTTATAAAAACAGATGTGTTAGTTAGAAAGTTAAAATTTGGGGTTTTATAATAATAATAATAAAAAAAAAAGAAGTATGCTAGTTTTTATTTTTGAGTTATATTTATCAAACAATGAATTTATACCATCTAATTAATTATGTGGTTGTATTAGTTGTTAAACATCTAGTGGTAATTTTATGTAAATTTGGAAGGTTTTTTAAATGATCATAAACAATATTAATAATGCATTTTGACCATGTACTATGCATATACGTAGAGATGAGATGTAAAAAAATCAAATTTAACTTGAGAACCCGACTCGGCCCGCAGGTTTGATATCAGTTCTCAATCCTATATAAACCAACCTGGATTAAACCGGCATGTAAAGTCTGTTTATTTGGGTATACATTTTTTCTATCAAAAGGAACTTATCTTAGAGGCATTAGTATACTGGAGAATAATGTTAGGCCGGGCGGAGTGGTAAATTTTTTACCGCCGGCGCCAAAGATCTTGATCGGCAAACGCACCGCCACCCCTTCGATCCGGCATCATCGGCAACGGCAAAAAATGTGTTCCAAATTCTACTTCTTGCCGAACGACAAACCTTCTATGTGATTGTATTTTTGGGCCACCTCCCCACATTTAACTTTACCACCTAAATCCTACCACTCTCTTTTAAAATTCTTTCTTTTTCTCTTTCTTGCGTGACACCCTCCTATTGGTTACAACTCATTCTTCAAAATCCTAAAAGTTCAACCACTCCCCTCTCCCTTACTAAAACATACGATGTTATTTATGCAATAAATACAAAGCCTAAACCAACTTTCTAAACCAAAGCTATATAAAATGCCAAGACAATACAACCGATTACTACAATTCCAAATAGCCTTTCAAAAAAAATCCAATTCCATAAACCAAAAATCTATCTCATAAAGCATCATAATACAAAGCCCATCTCATTGCTTCATGCAAGACTTCATCCTTGTGTAGGTTTGTGTTTGGAAGTACTTCTTTGGAAGTGTATTTGTACCTTTAACCTTCAGATTTCGGTTGCTTGCTTCCCTTCGGGCTTGAATCCGCAATCCCATGTTTGAGCGTTTTCTCCCTTGTACGATTCCATGTGTAATCCCTTTTTCTTTGTGATATCCTGCTAATCGTGGAATTTTAAGCTCATGCCAAAATTCTACTAAGTCTTCCAAGTGAACATCACACGGGAAACATCATTCCCATATCTTATCCAGCTTGCATACTTGCATAACATTAATGACAATATGAGTTTGATTTTTTTTTTCCTGTTAATCGGTATCTATGTTTTTAGATTCCTTGCAACAATTACTGATGAGGAGTTGAGTAAAAAACAATCATATATTGGCTTCTGTCCCCATTCACGGAAAGTTATAATCACCGTGTTAAGTGTTTGACCAAACCCTAGATGAGCAAAAAACGTAGTGTTTTAAAAACTTAATTAATCATATAAAAAACGCGTATCATCACTGGGTCAAGTAAAAAACGTACTTTGCACAAACCCTAATTAATTTGTGTCATGCCATTTAGATTGGATTCATCCACTATATTGCTACTGTTTTATGTGTAGGTTTTGTATGCCATGTGTTTCCCAGATTCCTAAAACCTAAACTAAAGTACAGCTGCTCTTGTTTGTCTAACTCAATTGTTGATGTGTAAAAAAAAATCTAACTTTACAATCCATCCAAACATGACAAACGATCAGCGCCGTCTTAGCCCTTTTGGAGGCCCTAAGCGAAACAAAAACCCGGGCCTTTTTTTAGGGGGACTGGGCAATTTTTTGCAATAGGGGCAAAATTTGGACCGTCATAAAACGGTCGGATAAAAGTTGCATATCATAGCAAAAAAAAAATCCATTCGTAGGAAATGCTACATTTTTAACCCAACAAAGAGTTACCCTTTCGACTATGTCACACTGTTATTTACCAAAACTGTAACAAACATGAAAAACTCAACTCAACAAATAATTGATATATGTTTTTGAAAAATTACCCTGCAGGAATGCATGATCATGCATTTCCTAACAATAAAATTATTAACTTGAACTATCCATGACACAGTACAATTAGGTCTGTAAATTAGACCTTTTAGTGTAATTTACATTCAGCAATATAGAAAGATATTCAATATTAAAATGTAGGTCACTTACATAAACACGTATGAGGTGTGCCCCATCATTTAAAGCACAATTACACAAATACACAATCAATAAGTATAAATGTAAAATATAAAATAACATGAACATATTACAGATTTACAGAAGGAATGAAGGATTACCTTAGATGGAGAGCAAAACATAGTAATCAGCAAACCGAATCCGCCAATCGAGTCAGGAAATTAAATCCCCGATCGGTGACAGCAAAATCAATCACCGGTAGCAAAATCGCAAAACTGAAGGTCACAACTCGCAAGTGAACTAGTGAACCATCTAACATAAACGATGGAGATTGGAGAGCAAAATGGCGAAATTAGTGTGCATTACTATAGGCCGCAACTCTCAAAATCATAAATTTAGGATTAGGGTTACACTTGTTGCAGGGAGTAGCGACGTTTCTATTTGGGTTCTTATAGGGACACCCCCTTTTTTTGTAATACACCATCTTAAGACGTGAAGGATAGCGCTATCCTTCACGTATAGTGGGGGTGTAAAAATAAATGCTCACGTTTAGTTCCCTCCTTCACCCCTCAAAACAGCAAGTCCAGTCAACTTACAGAGTTTGTCGGAAGTTTTTTATCCTTCACGTAAATGCTCACGTTTAGAGCCATCCTTCACCCCTCAAAACACCATTTTAAGACGTGAAGGATAGCGCCATCCTTCACCCCTCAAAACAGTAAATGTTCACGTTTAGAGTTCTCCTTCACCCCTCAATACGAACATTTTTATTGATACAAATTTGCAAACACACTAAAACACACTTAAACAATACCTAAAACTCTTAAACAACACTTCGAACACCTAAACATACTTAAGACAAATTTAAACACTAATTGGGTATTCGGTTTAAATTATTCAATTTTAGAAATATGCAACTCCACGTTGATTTTTTAAAGCGCTAACCGGTATTCGGTTAAAAAGTACTGTTTATTTGAAGAAAAAAAATTAGATGACTGAAACTATAATGTTGAGCTGCCGTGTAAAGGGCAGAGGTCAAGTATGGAGGAAAAAAAGGGGTCACGTATAGGCCTTAGGGTGACTTATAGAGGTAAAAAAGGGGTCACATATAGGGCTAATGGTGACGTGTACAGCTCTCATTTAAGATGTTTAGCTCCCATTTAGGCCTATACTCCAGCTTTATATTTGTATTTACACGTGTAATTAACGTGCATACATACATACACATACTCATACGATATCGATACAGATAAACCACACACATATAAAAACACAAGACTCATACAAATAAACTTAGTATGCTTTCATATATACATACATATAGTCACATTAATGCAAGTCTATTCATACATACATACATACATATAGTCACATGGATACGAGTCTATGAAAAAATACTGTTAGTAATGTTGTATGTATTAAGTGCATGTACACAAACGTATATTATTACTATGATTATTGTAGTAATATTAATGTTATTACAATTATTATTAGTAGAGTGGTCTAAATATACGATGAACATTGTAATCAAACGTAAAATATTAAAATTTAAATAAACTATTACACGTATGAAATTTAATAACTAGTTTTGAGATTATTATTTATTTATTATTATTAATGTTACTTTTATTATTATTATTATTATTATTATTATTATTATTATTATTATTATTATTATAATATTATGATTATTGGATTATTATTATTGTTTCTATTAGTATTATTAGTAATTAGTTTTTTTATTGTTGAGTAAATCTTTATATAATTTTAGGTTACAAAAAAAATATCTATACTTAACGTGGGACCCATTCGTTAGGTATAGGCGACTGAAACTATGGTGTTGAGCTGCCGTGTAAATGGCAGAGGTGAAGTATGGAGGAAAAAATTAAGGGGTCACGTATAGGCCTTAGGGTGACGTATAGAGGTAAAAAAGGGGTCACATATAGGGCTAATGGTGACGTGTACATCCCTCATTTAAGATGTTTAGCTCCCATTTTGGCCTATACTCCAGCTTTATATTTGTATTTACTATCGACAAAGAACCCAAATATGATGCAACTATAGTTAAAAATTTTTGGGATAGCTTAGTGGTAATCCTAATTAAAAGAAATAATAAATTTAAAAAAGATGTGTGTGGATCTACTTTTAATTTTTGTATGCTTCAGTTACCACTTTTTGTATGTTTCTTGTATTTTGTTAATTATCTAGTTTATAGAACAATGCTAAAAAATTAAAAAAAAAAAGTTTGACCTAACCTTCACGTAGAGAGATTTACGTGACGGTTCTTAGACATCCCCCGACACACACACCCGATATTCCCGGACGTTGTACTATCATGCTCTAACAGTTATACGTGAAGGATAAGTTTATCCTTCACCCCTTAATTCTTACCTTCACGTACAGAGCTCTACGTGAGGGTTCTTAGACATCCCCCAACACACCCCCGACATTCTCTGACGTTGTACTAATATGCTCTGACAGTTATACGTGAAGGATAGGGTTATCCTTCACCCCTTAATTCTTACACCCCCTCTACACGTGAAGGGGAGGGAGAAGTGGGAGCTGCTTTATTTTGACACCCCTCCTATACGTGAAGGGGAGCCCTATCCTTCACGTATAGAGCTGGTGTATTAAAAAAAGGGGGGTGTCTCTAAGAAACCCCTTCTATTTTCCATATGAGTAGCTCTGTTTACTTTTTCTTTATTATTTCGATTCATGGATTCCTTTCCACATTCCACCCGATTTTTCAGCCTAATGTTTCCTTCTTTCCACTTAATGTAGGCTGGCCCAAAACTCATGTCCAGTACATATTAGGAAAATTTTAAAAATTGGGGCCCTTGATATTTGGAGGCCCTAAGCCATTGCTTCACCTAACATACCTATTGGGCCGGCCCTCCAAACGATGCTCCTGTAGACCTGATTCCATCTAAGCACTTGCAGATTACTTGATAAATAGCTCACCCTAAACTCAAATTATAGGACAATTTAGTTCCGTATCATCGGAAACTACTATCGAAGTCGGAATCAAGTCGTCAACGGATTGAAAAGTCGTCTAACCTCAAGGAAAATCCACCACAACTATCGCCATCATCGTAATGTTCGTTGATGATATATTATAGGTGTCGGATGTGATACACATCCGACACCATCGAGATTAAGTCCCTTTCTGTCTTAAATCTGTTTCAGAACAGGAACGGAAAGGCTCAGTTGGAGAAGGATGCTTAGAGGCTGGCACTTGCAGAGCAAGTGACGGATGCGCTTATTCGGAAGGGCGAGAGCCAGAGGTTCCTATAAATAGGGTGTTTTAGGACAGAATAGGGATCGCATTCTTTTTACACCTTTACTATGTGTAATCGCAAGGGATGTTTCTAATAAAATTCTCTCTATTTTACAATTGATTCTCTCGTTCTTATTCCAATACTTCACTCTCCATTAAACTTACTACAACATTACAATTTGAGGAATATTTGTTTCTTCATTGGCGCCATCCGTGTGTGGACTACTTTTTGTTGTTATAGTTTCGATGGAGATTTCGAAAGAAAAGCTTGTTGATCGGAAACGATCGGAGGATTTTGAGCGTGAAATTGAAAAGGACAATGATGAATCTCGTGCTGAGTTACAGTCATATGGTTCAGTACCTTCATTTTCAGTTGCAGGATCGAAGTTTGGAGATTCAACGACGCCGAATTCGAAATTTTTTATGCCGGCAACGAAGCTGGATAAATCAGCACGATATGATTCAACAAATGTAAATAGTGCAGATGAGGTAAGTCTGGAGGAAGAATTTAATCGCGAATTCCAAATAAGGAATCGAGATATGTTGAGATCCTTGAAAAAACAACAGGCATCAGAGAAGGAACAATTAGTAACTGTTAATGAAGAGCAGCTGGTTGTTTACAAGCGAGATGTTATTCCGGAAAAGAAAAGTGCGAAGGAAGGCGATGATGAGTATGAATGTCGTCGGAGCAAGGAAAGTTACCGTGATGAATTCATACCTAAAAAACGCGTTTCAATAGACGAAAAAGGTCGAGGTATGGTTACTTGAGATATGTCTGACCTATGAATAAGGATTAATCATATGTTTGTTATTATGATTATAAGATATTATGGATAATTGCTTCATGAATTTGATATGACTAGTATGGTTTTATTTTTTAAGTTAGAATATGATTATTTGTTGCATATGATAACCTTTTGAAAGCATTTGTTGGCAGATATAATAGTTCCATATAAACCAGATTCAATGACGTCACAATCTAAGTTTGTTAAATGGATTGCTGATGCTAATTTTCCGAGAAAATTAAAGATGCTGTCAACTGTTAGTAAATATGGTGGTTTAGCTGATCCGGAGGATCATGTGTTTGAATTCTACACGGCGGCAAGGTTAGAAGGATGGGCCGAGGAAACATGGTGTCACATGTTTGTGCAGACATTTACAGGATTAGCAAGAGTTTGGTTCGACGCACTTCCGTCTGGCGGAATTGAAAATTTCGAGGATTTGCGAATTAAGTTTTTGCGTCAATTTAGCCAACAGAAACGATGTGTGAAAGACACCACAGAAGTGCATAATATTCGAAGGAAGGATAATGAAAATATTGAAGATTTTGTGTCTCGGTTTAATAAAGAAAGTATGCGGATCGTGGGTGCAGGGGATCAGCTAAGAATATCAGGTTTTTGTCACGGTGTGAGAAACTCTCAATTAGTTGAAAAATTGCATGAAAATTTGCCGACGTCTATGGAGTCATTGATGGATCGGGTGCGAGCTTTTGTTAGAGGAAAAAATGCGTGTAGTAATATGTGGGAAACGGAAAATCGCAAGGTACCGGTAAAGTCTGGAGGGGTAGGTCAAAACGTTAAAAATACTGGTCCCATCCGAGGTAACCAAAGGGGTGGTACTTGGAACAGTTGGAATAGGAATACAGGAGGAAGGGATTATCAATATGGCTATCAACAGAGAAATGGATTTTACAATAATAATAGACAAGGAAAGTATGTGGAATTAGTAAAAACGCCAAGTGAGATCCTGGCTACAGAACAGGTGGACCTTCCAATTCCAGCAAAACAGCGTCCAGCTTCGAATAAAAATCTTGACAGATACTGTGCTTATCATCGGGATAAAGGTCATACTACAGATAGTTGTTTTGTTTTAAAGCGAGAAATTGATAAGGCGGTTAGGTCGGGGAAATTGGGACATTTGGTGAAAGTTATTCAAGAAGGGAAGCAGGATAATAAAAATATGCCCGTTATACATATGGTACACTTGCGACAAGATTCTTTGTTGCAAAGAAATGTTAGGGGAAAGGTGGAGGATGTGCCAATGTGGATGAGTCAAGAAATAACTTTTCCACCGGTAAGACAGGATGTGACAACTGAAGAGCCAGTGGTTATAACTGCACAAATAGGAGGATTTGAGGTACATCGTGTTTACATAGATTGTGGAAGTGCTACGGAGATTATGTATGAGTCATGTTTTCGGCAATTCGATGCGGCTGTACGGGGAAGGTTGGTTGTGTCTAAAACTCCTTTAATTGGGTTTGCAGGAGAAATGGTTAGGCCTATGGGAGAGATTACTTTGCCAGTTACTTTGGGGCATGGCGGATATGTCAGAACTTTGGAGGTAAAATTTTTGGTGGTTAAGGCTACATCCGTTCATAATGTGATTCTGGGGAGGCCTATATTAAGAAGGTTGGGTGCTGTTATATCAGTTGTACATGGTATGATCCAGTTTCCAACACCTAGAGGGATTGCTACTATGATTTCCGATACATGTGTAAGAATAATGGAAATAAGAGCTGGCAAGGATGATACAACAGTGATTTCAGATAAGAATGAGAAAAAGTGGGAGGAAAGGTTGTTATCTGAAAAATGGGTAATAAATGAAGACTTTCCGGAGCAAAAAATCCAAATTGGAAATGATATTCAGGGAAGTGTAAGGCGTCAATTATTTGATTTATTAAAAGAGAATGTTAATGTTTTTGCATGGCAGCCCTCTGACATGACAAGTGTCCCAAGGGATTTATCAGAACATTGTTTGAATGTATATCCAGATCGGAAACCGTATCATCAACATAAGAGGGGCATGGATGCAGAAAGAGCAGCGATAGTAAAGGAGGAGGTTGATAAATTGGTAGAAGCAGGAATCTTGAGAGAAGTACAGTATCCTGCTTGGTTAGCTAATCCCGTGTTAGTTAAGAAACCGGATGGGTCATGGAGAATGTGCATTGACTTTAAAGATTTAAATGACGCATGTCCTAAAGATTGTTACCCCTTGCCGGAAATTGATTCTAAAGTGGATGCGTTGGCGGGTTTTAATTGGAAGTGTTTTTTAGATGCCTACAAGGGGTATCACCAGATTCAGATGGCGGTGGATGACGAAGATAAAACGGCATTTATAACCAGGGAAGGAACGTATTGCTACACGAAGATGCCTTTCGGTCTGAAAAATGCTAGGGCTACGTATCAACGTTTGATGGACAAAACATTTCAGCCACAGGTGGGAAGAAACCTTGAAGCTTATGTAGATGATATTGTTATAAAAAGCAAGTCTGCAGAGAAAATGATTTTAGATATAAAGGAGACATTTGGTCGATAAAATTGTAATAACTGTTTTCTGAAAAACCGTCCCGTCATGTCAGGAAACTATGATGGAAATTGTAGTACGTATAGTACAAACAAGATACGCGTGGAAACGGTTGGGTGACTGGAAGTGAACCATAGTCTATTAACAATCACACATCCGTGTGTAAGTTAATAGACTAGGGGGACTTGATGATATATTATAGGTGTCGGATGTGATACACATCCGACACCATCGAGATTAAGTCCCTTTCTGTCTTAAATCTGTTTCAGAACAGGAACGGAAAGGCTCAGTTGGAGAAGGATGCTTAGAGGCTGGCACTTGCAGAGCAAGTGACGGATGCGCTTATTCGGAAGGGCGAGAGCCAGAGGTTCCTATAAATAGGGTGTTTTAGGACAGAATAGGGATCGCATTCTTTTTACACCTTTACTATGTGTAATCGCAAGGGATGTTTCTAATAAAATTCTCTCTATTTTACAATTGATTCTCTCGTTCTTATTCCAATACTTCACTCTCCATTAAACTTACTACAACATTACAATTTGAGGAATATTTGTTTCTTCATTCGTCATCGTCTACAGCTCCTCAAATCGTTGTCTCTGGTTATCCACGAACCGATCCCTGAAACCGATCGCAGAAGATTGGATCGTATTTCTCCCCAAAAATCAGTAGCATTTGAGTCATTTTGTGGATTGATCTTTGCTGCAAAACTTATCGATTACTAGATCTAGATGAGAAGATGAGAAAGCTAGAAACCTGAAATCAATCAGTGGCATTTGAGCCGTTTTGTGGACTGAATTTTGCTAGATCTACTTTTTAGTTTTACATTGACCCATTCCAACCCTTCATTATTATTAATTAACCCATGTTGGCCCATCTGATTTAGAAATGACCCATTCTGACCAACATTTATAAATGCGGGTTGAGATTACCACCCCTATTCAAGATAAATGGAATTATGATCTGTGTTATAACCGTTCATTAGTTTCAGTGGAAATGAATCCTTGGATTGCTCCTTGTGACAAACATGGAATGCCCATTTTGCAACACCGACGACCGGTACGTCGTCATATTCGGTGGATGATTTAGGCAATGGTGGTGGAAAAAGTCATCATATTCGGTGGATGATATAGACGATATATATGATTTAGGAAGGAGATATATGTGGATATATATATATATATATATATATATATATATATATATATATATATATATATATATATATAGGGTTAGGTTCAAATGAGAACTTTTTGTTTTGAGAACTTTTGAGAACTAAATCTCAACCACACATTTCAGGAGGGACCACTACAATTCATGGGAGGGGGGATACATGTAAATAACTTGTGGCTCAAATTAGTTCTTTTTAGTTATTAAATCAAATTGGTTCTCTAATGATCTTCTACTTATATATATATATATATATATATATATATATATATAGAGTCGAGTTAGCCTACATCCAGCAAAAACGCTACATCCATTGCGGATTCATCTGGGACGTCCATCAAGATCATCCAACAGCGAGGATCTATGGTGTTTCCGCCTATGGTGTTTTCGGTGGCGGAAAAAACACCATAGGCGGAAACACCATAGATCCTGGCGGTTGGATGATCTTGATGGACGCCCCAGATGAATCCGCAATGGATGTAGCGTTTTTGCTGGATGTATTTTACCCCAAACCTATATATATATAAATGTCCCTTTATATTTTCCAAACATTTTGGCTTTTTCATCTTTTATATACAACACCATGTAGCATCTCTGAAAAACTAATGGTATTAGGTTAGGGGCTAAATGTGTAATCCAATTGAATCATAAGCGCTTGGGTCAAATTTACAATTTTTAAATTCTGTTGCAATCTGATTAAACCATAGGGGCCATTTGTATAATTAACTCTAATTTTAATAACAGTGGAAAATAGATGGTCGGCTTTGGGAATGGAAGTGTCTTTACTCTTTGGTACAAGAACAAACGCTCACAAACCATAGCGAGAATCCCTTGGAGAAATGGGGTTTTGGGACGCCGTATACTACACCGGCGATCTAGTTAACCGGAACACGCCAGATATGGTCAAACGTGCCGGCGTCGCAGCCTACCATTGCACCTCCTCCGCCGTCACTAAGATCGATCAGGTCGTCAGAGTCGACGGCATTCAGAAGCTGCCTCAATACTGGCCCAACGATGAAACCAAATCTCTGATCGTCCCTTTCACCGTCACGCTTGCTAAGAACGCCGGTAAATACGCCGTCTATGAAGGTTTTAAGCACATTCCTGGTTCGTTCCCTCTCTCTCGCTCTCGATTCTAAGCATAAAATCTAGCGATCATCTGATTACGTATTTCGTTTTTAATCCTTCTGATCTATACCGTTACTAGTCCTTATGAATCCTGCAATTTCACGAAATTTTGGGAATTATTTCAGTTTTTGAAGGGGGTAGGGTTAGGGTTTATTCTTCAATAGATCAATTTCTATCTGCATAACATCAGTTAAGCATGTAAATCTGTATCACTTTACCAATTTTATCTGAATTTATAACTGTTTCCAGCACCAAAGTGCCACTTTTATCCCAGTTGAAACATCTTATATCAATGTTTTAAAAACCGGTTCAATCCGGCCAATTCGACTGGGGTCCGGTCTTTGTGCCGGTTTTTTAAAGTCCAGTTATTTGGATTAACCGGTTTCGCTCTCAACCAGGCGGTTTTGGCGGTTGGACTGGTTGAACCGGTTTCACCAATTGACTTTTAAGAAAAATAAAAAAATTCATTAATTGTTTGATCTTACTGCTGGTTAATTTGGCATCTGTTTCAAACCCACAAAATTTGTGACAGTTACTTTGATGTTTAGGAATCTTGAACTAATATAATCAAGACCAAGGTTCAAACTTTAACATGCTGAAAAAATAAATTTGCCGTTCAAAAAAAATATAATCAATATTCCTAAACATCAAGATCTTTGACTTCTGGTCAACATAATCGAACTAGTTTTATACCCGTCCCTATCAAGATTGCGCATATAAAACATACTGAGTTTTACAAGATCTGTTCAATATGCTTTAAATGGCAGTTAAAGTTCATAGTATATAGCAAATTAGCAAGTAGGCAAACTAATAAATGACACCGCGTTATGTTACCTCTTATGTGTGTTTTGGTTCTGCACTTTGTGTCTAGCAGTAATGAGTTTGGTGTGTGTGTTTGTAGGTGCAACTGTGGCCTCTAAGTTGGTTTCAGACTCGATGCGTGAAGTGAAGCAAAACAATCATAAAGAAAGAATGAAAGCAGTGGAAGAAAAGGTGGATAAGTTCGAGAAAGACTTGATAAAATCAACCTCACAACTAGAAATTTTGGTTCAAAATGAGAAACTAAGCTTTGAAAATGCAGTCGAAGGTGGATGTGAGAAGACCAAAGATATGACTACCACATTCATGAAGACTGATTTGATCCAAAATGACAAACTATGCTTTGAAAATGCAGTTAAAGGCGGACCTGAGAAGGCTAAAGATGTGATTAACACGTTCATGAAGAATGAGTTTGTAGGAAACCACATGTTTCATGACCTGATGGTCCCTAGGTTTGTTCGTATCGAAAATGCAAATGAGTAGACATCTTTTCATGCCTTGTATCCGACTGCTGCATGTATGTAGTTAAGTAAGTAACGTGTGGAACTTGGAGAAGGTTGAAATTAATAGACTCGGTTATTTTCCTTCATGTTTATCGTAAACAACCATAATGGTTTGAACTTCTCACTGCTCGGATGAGGAAATTCATCAATGTTGGGATATGAACACAGTCCTTTAGCTACTTGAAAACTCAGTAGATTAAATTGGATTTCACCACTCGCACAATGTTGATTAGATTTTCTTAAACGGCAAAGGTGCAATTAAATTATAACTAGCAAGATGCTAAAAAAAGATGCAAAAGAACATGGTTAAAAGAAATAAGTGGCCGAAAGGATCCACTTCTGCCAATCTAAATGTTTCACCTTTACACAATTCTTAAGCCAAATGAACTTTGACATTTTCTTTTCTTCAACAATCCGATTAGAATTTAGATCATGTGTTCAAGTTTTCAAAGACTTTCTTGTTCCTTGATTTCCAAGTCCATCAAATAACCCCTACAATAATCATTAAAACCAACTTCTTTTCTTGTTAAAAATAAGTAATGCCCGGGTCCTCAACCAACAATTGCAACGACGTTTTTGTTATGGAATAAAAGAACACCAATTACCAAGTCTTCTTCGCAAAAGGGAATGCCAGAAAGAAGTGGGTTGTCGATTCTTAGCTTGATTTGTGGCCTAGCATTTGTATATAAGGAGGCTTCTATTGTTTTTTGATGCAGTCCCTTTTCAACTTTTGTATGCATCTTTTACCATAATTTGGTATAAGAGCAGTCTTAGAAAAGATCCTGCAACCTTAACAAAGACAAAAAGCCCCTAAAACATCATGGCCGACGATGAAGATAAAGGTAAAGAAGAAAATACAAGACCAAAGGATACGTACGTCGAGGGGTAGGAAGTCCAATATCGGGTTTGACAGGTATACAATATCAACGGTTTGTAAATTTTTCAGCAAATAAAGATGATTATACCAAAGAAGAAAATCCACCCATTGCTAATATGGTAGGTATCATTGGTAAAGAAGGTAAATGGGTGATCGACTTGGGTGTAACCAAGCATAAAACTCATATCGGTTCTTTACTTAAAAACAAAACAAAAAAAAATCATGAACCACTTGTTATAATACCTAACGGCGAATCCATAATCGTGGAGGGTGGAGGCGACCATGTCTTACCAAATGGGATGATAATGAAAGATGTTCTTCACGTGTCAAATTTTAAATGCAATATATATCTTTTAGTGGACTATCAAAAGATCTTCAATGTGCTATAACATTTTTCCTGAGTGTTGTGTTATGAAGAACTTGCATTCGAGGAAATTGATTGGAGTGGAAGACTACAAAAGAGGTCTACAAAAAATGGAGATGATGGGTTATGGGAAGCGAAGGGAAAGCGATGATGGCAACTCTTAGGTCATCCTTCAAATTCTAAACTTTCTCATGTTGGTATTTTGAACAATATTTCTCTAAATTCTAAGGATTTTTGTGACGTTAAAGCTAAATTGCAAGACTGCCCTTTCCAATTAGCACTACTAAAACAAATGCTTGTTTTGATTTATTGCATTGTGATATGTGAGGTAAATATCGCACACCTTCTTTTTCACATGCAAACTATTTCTTAACAATAGTTGATGATTTTAGTCGAGCCATATGGGTGTTCCTCCTCAAACACAAAGATGAAGCAATCACTCGCCTTGTTGATTTTCACAAAATAATACAAACTTAATTTGAAAAGAAAATTAAAAGAATAAGATGCGATAATGGGGTGAGGGTGGGGGATTTTACACATGCAAACTATTACAAAAGTACGCTAACGAAAGGAGATAAGCTTGAAGTAAGGGAGAGACCGAAAACTTTCTTGGCTATCTAGGCGTAGTAACAAAGGGATATAAAATTTATGATACTCAACGTAATAAACTTTCATGAAAGAAAATTTTCCTTTTGCCACCATGAAATCGAGACAGAAGATGAAAACATTATTGAACTTCCTAAAAGCTAGGAATATAAGAAAGGGGTTTTCTAATATGTGTCCTAAGGGCACACATAAGGTGTAATAAATACATCTTGAAAATTTAAAAAAGTACAATAAATGCATCTCGAAAATTGAAAAATACATTTTTCAAAAAGAATCTTTGTAATTTTATCATTTTTCAAAATGAATCTTGGTATTTTTTTTAATTTTCAAAAAGAATCTTGGTATCTTTTTCAGTTTTCGATGTGCATTTATTGCACCGAAAATCAATTGGACCAAGAGGTTGTGTTTAAATCTCAAGAGGATCTGTTGGAAAATAAATGTCAATAAAAAAAAACACTTAATGACAAAAAGGAAATAATGACCGAATGGTTATTTGATTCGACCAGAATCTGTGACTAACAAAGAGAACGGCGTTAAGACTTAACAAAAGAAATGGATGACATTAGCCATTGCAATAAAATGAAAAGAAATGGATGCCCATTGCAATTAAATGACAAAATATTAGAAACTATAAGGACTAAAATGAAGTGTTTTGACAAATTAAACTAAAGTAACCCGACCAGATGGACAATAGTGAAAATTTAACTCTAAAATCACCTTTAATACGTTTTAAAATACTTTTTGAAAGTTAAAGGTACTGAGGAAAGGAAAAAAGGTAGAGCATCGAAAAGAGGACAAATTAAGCTTGAAAGATTAATAGTTTGGTAACGATTAATGGATCGACAGTTGGTTAAAGCACACAAATCATAGGGAGAAATGGGGTTTTGGGACGCCGTACACTACACCGGCGATCTGGCGAAACGGAACACACCAGACATGATCAAACGTGCCGGCGTCGCCGCTTACCATTCCACCTCTTCCGTCGTCACCAAGATCGATCAAGTCGTCAGAGTCGCTGCCATCCAGAAGCTGCCTGATCAGTACAGGCCCGATGATGAAACTATAGCTCAGATCCGCCCTTTCGCCACCACACTTGCTAAGAACACCGGCAAATACATCGTCTATGAAGGCTTTAAACACCTTCCTGGTTCGTTCCCATTCTCCCTCTCTCTAGCTCTCCATTTTAAGCTAGAAATCTAGCGATCATCTAATTATGTATTTCGCTTGGAGCACTGTTAGGTTAACCGTTCTAGTCCACTTTGCAGAATAATAGTCTCGTTACAGAAGATGACTCTATAGTTGCATCCTTACAATTTCACGGAATAATTTCGGTTTTCGAAAGGGGGGTAGGGTTAGGGTTTATTCTTTACTCCTGCTACTAGAACAATTTCTAATCTACATACGTAAGATTAGTTAAGCGGCTAAATCTGTATCACTTTACCAATTTGATCTAAAGTTAATAAGACTGTTTGCAGCAGCATCAAAGTGAAACATGTTATGTTTTGATCTTACTGCATGCTAATTTGACATCTGTTTCAATTCCACAAAATTTGTGACAGTTACTTTGATGTTTAGGACTATTGAACTAATATAATCAAGAAGTAGGAGTCTTTTGACTTCCAATCAACTAAAGGCCAAGTAATTCGTAAAACATGGCACTCCAGTCAGCAAGGGGCTTTATAGCAGCTGTGTAGTGTATGGAGCCCTATAAAGCTCCCTATCATCATTATGTTTTTTTATTTTTAAAAAAAACTTTCAATATTTATCAACCAATCAGAAAGGAGAAAAGTGTGGGGCGGTGTTGGGAGTGCTATGCTTGCCATTTAACACCCACTACGGCCAGCATAATCAAACTAGTTTGTGCATATAAAACATACTAAGTTATACAATATCTGTATATGTTTTAAGCGACACTTAAACTAATTATCGTTCATGTGTGTTTGGTTCTGCACTTTGTGTCTTGTAGTAATAAGTTAGGTGTGTGTGTTTGTAGGTGCAACTGTGGCCTCTAAGTTGGTTTCAGACTCGATGCGTGAAGTGAAGCAAAATAATCATAAAGAAGGAACGGAATCAGTGGGAGCAAAGATGGAAAAATTGGAGAAAGACTTGACAAAATCAACCTCACAACCAGAAAATTCGGTTCAAAATGAGAAATTAAGCTTTGAAAATGCAGTTGAAGGTGGATGTGGGAGCATTCACAACCCAATCTCTATCCATGTTCCTATCTCTAAATTATAAAGAAAATTACTCAAAACCCACTTCATCTCATTCTCTATCCTTATAACATGAAGTAGTAAAAGATAAGTCTCCCTATACTTATGGATTCCTACTCAACTCTGTATTTATTACATTTTTATTTTTTATGAGTGATAAAAAAAAGATAAAAACAATCTAAAAAGGAATAAAGAAGTATTACTTAATCAAATATGGATAAAGATGGGAATGAGATGTGGGACATTTTTAAAACATGAGTGATAAATCTATAAAATAGTGTTATGTAATTGAATTTCTTGGATAGAGTCTCAACCACAAAATTTAAACAAAAATGAGAAACTATGCTTTGAAATTGAAGTTGAAGGTGGATCTGAGAAGACCAAAGATATGATTAACACATTCATGAGGACTGAGTTTGTAGGAAACCACATGTTTGGTTTGGTGGACAATACAAACAAGTAAACATCTTATCATGCCTTGTATCTAACTGCTGCATGTATGTATTTATGTAAGTAATGTGTGGAATTTGGAGAAGGTTGAAATTGGTGGACTTGGTTATAATAATATTCCTGCATGTTTATCTTTTGTAATAGTTGATCCTAACATATAATTTTTTTGGTTAACTCTTAGGAAATTTGGAAAAACTAAACACATAGAATGAATCATAGGAGTTTGGTTAGTCCCATAGAGAGATGATTATGGTATGGTCATTTTTTTAGGGCAACGACACACTTCTAAATCCACTTAAAAACCACAAATTCACAATGTGGTTTGAACTTCTCGCTGCTTGGTTGAGGAAATTCATCAATACTATCGACTAAAGGCTTCTTTGTCATTGTTACAATACATAAATGTATATTTTTGAACTGACATGATAGCATATCATTATGATGGTTAGGTGTAGTGTATGGTTATTTAAAGGGTTGTGACTATTCATAAATAATCTATAATTAAGAGTAAATATTTGGTACACATGAAAAATCCAAGAGAACACATTAACTCCCTCATTTGCCATTGACAAAACTTTTTCGTGATAAAAACGAAATAATCACCGTTTGACTTGATCAAAATCTATGACTAACAC
>JBCNJP010000007.1:127102893-127118831 GCA_039602395.1 Deinandra increscens subsp. villosa
CAACAAAGAGAATCACGAAACAGTTATATTAGTACAATAATGTGTTTTTGAATAATTGAACAAAATTAGCCGGTAGATGATCTCATGACTAAATTAACCCGTAACTGTTTGCGTCACTAATTAATTAGGGTTGTGTCACAACTTGTTACCTGTTTACTTGTCACTTTATTGTAATTTGATCATTCGGTTATATATAAAATTAATTGCATTAATTGTTGTATGAGCAAAGGCAATTCTTTAGTTATGGCAAGTAGCCAATGCGAAAACTCTTTTTCCCTAAGTATACCGATTGCAAAATAATTGTGTTAAGCTACTTGAAAAGAGTAGCTTAAAATCGGTTTGTTATACCGCCCGCACAATGTTGATTAGATATACAACTCGTCACTTTGTTGTATCTGGAAGTTATTCGTTACAAACCCAAAACACATGGTTTTCTTGAATAGTGGAAGTGAAATTTGTTTTCAGAATATATTATATATCACTCACCATCAAACAATAAATTATAGCTTTGATTGGTTGTTTTTACAATTTGGTTGTAACTTGTAACCACCATTTAAGATATGTTTTAAAATAGTTTATGATGGAAAGTGAAGGCACTGAGGAAAGGTAGAGGCAATGGGGGCATGAAGATGACTCCAAAAAAGGGGTCAAAGCTTCATGATTAATAGTTGGTAACATCTGGGAATTAAATTAAATGATCAGCTTTTGAATCCATAAACCATAGTGAGAAATGGGATTTTGGGATGCTGTCAACTACACCGGTGACCTGCTTAAAGGGGTCACACCAGACCTGTCAACGGTTAAACGTGCAGGAGTCGATGCCATCCAGAAGCTGCCTGATCAGTACAGGCCCGACGATGAAACTATAGCTCAGATCCGCCCGTTCGCCACCACACTTGCTAAGAACACCGGCAGATACGTCGTCTATGAAGGCTTTAAACACCTTCCTGGTTTGCTCCCTCCCTATTTTAAAACTGTTTGTGGCACCAAAGTGCCACAGTTATCCAAGTTGAAGCAGGTTATGTTTTAGTCTTGCTGCTTGCTAATTTGAAATCTGTTTCAATCCCACAAAATTTGTGACAGTTTGATGTTTAGGAATCTTGAACTAATATGATCAAGAAAGTAGGATTCTTTGACTTCCTGTTAACATAATCAAACTAGTTTTATACCCGTCCCTATCTAGGTTGCGCATATAAAACATACTAAGCTTTAACAAGATCTGTGTATGTTTTAAATGACAGTTAAAGTAATTAAAGTTCATAGTATCTCTCATGTGTGTTTTGGTTCTGCACTCTGTGTCTTGCAGTTTTGAGTTAGGAGTGTGTGTGTTTGTAGGTGCAACCGTGGCCTCTAAGTTGGTTTCAGACTCGATGCGTGAAGTGAAACAAAAAAATCATAAAGAAAGAATGAAATCAGTGGAAGCAAAGATGGATAAATTGGAGAAAGACATGATGAAATCAACCTCACTACCACAAAATTTGAACCAAAGTGAGAAGACTAAAGATATGATTATGATACGTAACTATGGATACGACCCGACCCACAACCCATTCGCGTAGACCTTTGAAGAAGATGCCAAGTCAAACCATCCACAAGAATTACCACCCATGTAGCTTGCATGTAGGAGAAGTTGTAGCTTCTTTTGCATTGCTCCATGTTGGAAAACAAAGTTTATATTTCTAAGTATTCATGTATCTAAGTGCTTGATTTTAATGATATGGGGATCAGAAAAGTTGGAAAACAAAGTTTATGTTTCGTCATCTTTGTCTAGTAGCCTAACCCACTCTACGGGTCTCTATCATATTAACACATTCTTCAACACTGAGTTTGTAGGAAAGCATAAGTTTCGTGATCTGATGGTCCATAATGATAAGTTTACTTGCATCAAAAACCCGAAGGAGTAGACAACATCTGATCATACATTGTATATTTGTATCCAATGGCAATCTTACTTTCTTCCAATGAAGAAGGTGATCATCAGTAACTGTAACTTATATTGCTGTAAAAGATTCAACTGAATCAATTCAAACACTTTGTGCTTTATTTTATATATATTCAATTTCAAATGAATGGTTACGAAACAAGAATCAAACGAGAGGATTAACCAACGCGCATGACTCTCACGAACAAAACGACTGCATTCATCAATCACTGATCATCTTCCTCGTGGATGTAAAAGCTGAGAAAACGCACCACTTGTTGCAGCATTTTCGCCCTCGTTATCAGCCCTGAACTTATCCCCGTTAATCATACTCATACTATTATCAAACTGTCCGAATTGACCCAACTCGATCCCCTGGATATGATTCATGCTGCTATCTTCAGGCTGCACAAGAGCCGATGTCTCTTCAAGCTGAAACGCGTATTCTAGGTTCCATAAAACATCACCCATCGACGGCCTATCTACACCGTACTCCGCCAAACATTTTTCTGCAGTCTCACCATATTTCTTCAAAGATGCAGGATTCACCTTCCCCACAAGATTTCCATCTATAATTTGATCCAAACTTCCCTTTCTTTGCCATGTTAGAGCCCATTCAGCAATATTCACTTGATCTCTTGGAAGAACCGGGTTCAAAGCGGGTCGGGCACACAAAACCTCCATTAAAACAACCCCAAATGAGTACACATCAGATTTCTCGGTCAACTGTTGTCGTCGGAAGTACTCAGGATCAAGATACCCAAAACTGCCTTTCACCGCTGTGCTGACGTGGGTCTGGTCGAGAGAGGGCCCCGTCTTTGACAGACCAAAGTCAGCGACTTTCGCAACAAAATTATCATCCAACAATATGTTGGTTGTCTTCACATCACGGTGGATCACACTCTCGGATGCACCTGTGTGAAGATAATGCAGGCCCCTAGCAGCCCCGATACAGATCTCAAGCCGCTGTTTCCAAGAGAGTGGCATGAGATCTGTACCGTAAAGATGGCTTCTAAGGGGCCCGTTTGCCATGAACTCGTAGATGAGTATCATTTCAGACCGCTCGTCACAATACCCGATAAGTGACACTAGATGACGGTGTCTGAGCTTCGACAACATCTCAATCTCTGTTCGGAATTCAGCAAGACCTTGGGCGGATTTTGGGTTACCTCTTTTAACTGCAACAGGGGTTCCATCTTCCATATTTCCCTTGTAAACCCGCCCAAAACCACCAACCCCGAGTAGCAAACTCTCATCGAACTTATTCGTCGCCTCCGAGATTTCTTGAAAACTGAAGTTTTTTCCAAGATTGCATGAAGCTAAAGAAATGCAGCTTGCAGTCATGGAAGTTTTTGTCATGGTGACTGAATTTCCTACTAACTGAGGAGGAAACCATGACTGTTTCAAATCGCCCGTCTTTCTCAACCCACGACCCGCCACACAACAATAACCCAAACCCAAAAAAACCACCACCGCAGCGGCTCCAAGAACAGCCAGTACCACAACACCAATCTTTTTACTCTTTTTCGCAGGGAAAACAACCAGATCCTCAACTGCACTAACCCCGTCTAAGCTTCGAGCCCCATTGCTAACCTTAAAGATTTCAAGACCATTCAAAAGGGCATTTGCGTCATCCGCATCCGCCTCTGGCCCCACACTAACAGTCAAAGTATTCGACTCATCAGTCGAATTCGTGACAAAATCTTTATAAACAGGCACATCTAAGTTACCGGTGAGGCTTGACAGATCCAAATTAGCATAAGCATTATCCGAATTTATGTACAAGTTAAACACAAGTGTATTCAACGACTCACTAGCGATATCACAGAAATGTACCCGGACAAAGTAGGCAAAATCAGGATCAACTGGAAGAACCCAAGTGACATTAAAGTTCAAAGCTGCTACATTTGCATCACCCATAGTCTGAGCAGTTGCATACACCCAATTCGGTGCGATTTCAGGGGTCAAATCTTCGGTGTACTTTACAACAGAAGGATTTACAGACACATTTGCAGCAGAGCTATTAACATGAAGATACTTCTCATCATTTTCCCAAATTCTTCCTAATGAGTCATTCTGTGGGGTGAGTTTTGGGCCACCCATATTCAAACGGTAGACGGTTTCAAACGCGAGTTCGGATAGCCCGTTAACAGGGTGGTATGGTGACACTCCGGTTGCCTGATCAGGGATCAACTCATCAGGAACGGAAACAACTTCAATCGCGTTAATGAATGCTATCGAATTGTTTGATGGGACAAAGTTCAGAAGCAATGTGTTGGAAGTCACATTGATTGAATACTCTTTGGAAATGAATTTGGAGTCATTGTAGGTTTTGAAACTGAGACTGTTTAATAAAACAAAGTTTTCTGTAACTATGGTGAATGAAGCTGAATTGAGGTTGTGACCCGGAATAGGGTAAAAATGGAGCCGGATCCAATGCCTGCCTTGTTTTTGGATTTGGAATTTGTAGGTGAAGATATGGGTGAAGAGTCTAGCTGATTGGTGGATTGGTAATGGAACAGTGGAATTTGATTTTAGGATGTTGGAATCTTGTTGGGTGTCTGGGTCGAATAAAGATTGGGTTGAATCAGGGACATAGATTTGGCCAAGATATGAGATGTTTTGTGAAGAACCACAAGCAATCAGGTAGTTATCAGTAGGAGTGAATGAAGAAGATGATGAATGGTGGAAATATAATGATGTAAGAACAAGAACAGAGGGTAAATAATTCAAAAAACCCATTCTTTTCTTGTACGTTAAATCAAGATTCAAGAAAAATAGCAGTTGGGACTTGGGTGGTCCTCTTTGATACCCAATTCAGGAAAGACTCAATTTTTAACCCTAAATCCACAAATTAACTGAACAAGAAACTTACTGCGCCAACATGAATGAAGACTAATGAGAAATGGCTAGCTGGGAGGTCCTAAATTTGATACCCATTTCAAGAAACTCAATTTTCAACCCTGAAATCCCAAATAGTAACAAACTGGAAGTGAAAGAACCCTTTTGAAAAACTCAATGTACAACCCTAAAACCCCAAATTAGCACAAGATCACGTCAATAACACCTTATTGAATCCACATTTCATGAAAAGAAGCAAATTGGGTGATCCAATTTGATATCCAAACTCAGATTCCTACAATCTAAACAACCCCAGTGAAGATTTTGATCTGGGATGTGAATTCAGTGGATGTGAAGAGAAATGAATCTTAACAGAGTGTGATGAAGCAATGAAACAATCATAATTTGCGAAACAATCTTAATAGAGTGTGTTGAAGATTTTTCGACACAACTCTTTCCAGGCTGCCAGAAAACTTTGCGGTGGATGGACCCACAAACAAACTGTAAAGAATCAAGAAGACAATCTAGCCCATAATAATACCGATTTGATTCAATCAAAACAGCTGGTATAAAATGATTTACAACTGATTTTATTTTATTTTATTTATGGGTAGCGTATCTTTGATTTGGGAGCGTATTAATTCGGAAACCACCATGAAAGTCCCGACACGGAGCTGTTCATATGAGATAAATTTAATTCTTTTATATTATTTTTAAAAATATAACTTAAATTTTTTTTTAACTGTATTGAAAACTGTATTGAACTCAATCAGGTCACTCGAGAGAACTTCAATGGAGGCCACTCGAGAAACTTCAATCAAGTCACTCGAGAAAGAACATCTGAGATAACGGTGCATTTGATACCTTTGGTTTCTCTCGCACCTAAGGTCGTCGAGCTATTTGGCAGGGTTCAACGTGTGTCATGCACAGTAATGTTATGATTCAAGATCTATGAATTGGTTTTTAAATGTTTGGTTTTGCTATATAAAAAGATTTAACGCGCCTAAAATTATCATTTTTGCTAATAGCAGTCCCAACTTTTATTTTTGTTATCAATAGCAATCTCACTAACATAATAATCAAAATTTAACTTAATTTTCGCCTCGTAATGATAACTTTGAACAAACTCAGAAAACATAAGTGTAAATGTATGATTATTATGTTATTGTGATTGCACTTAACAATGAAAATGAAAGTTGAGATTGTTATCGGACAAAGTGATAATTTGGATTATTATCGGTTAATGTGTCATAGTTTGGATTATTAAAATCCAATATGCCTTTAATTTTATATATTCATCAAAGCGGTGATGTCTAATGTTTGAGATTAAAAATGCTGATTTTATTTTCCGAAATAGATATCGTCTGTTTGTGTTCATGAACCGTTTGTGAACAAGTCCGATTCTTTATTGAACAAACACAAACAAGAATTTTGGTTATATATTCATAAACCATTTATGAACAAGTTCTTTGCTAAAAAAAAACATGTATGAATTATGATGTATTCGGTTTGGTAAGGCGTCCTATATTTTATAGAAGAATAAAGTTTGTCAAACTGATATCTTATTAAGATGAAATTTTAAAGAGAAAAAATATCATTAAAAAGAAAGTTTTCTTATTGATTTTCATTTAGATCTCGACTATTTAAAAAAAAAAAAGTACTAAGATACTCCTCAATTTAGAAGAAAAGTAGACAACAATAGGTCATTGGAGTAAAATTACAGCAAAATAAAAACCATAGTGTCACAAGGACGAGATTTAAGAGTTTGGGTTGGAGTGATAAATGTATCAAATCATATGGACGAAAATGATTCTTAATTCTTAATTATATTTCAAAATTCAAATATTCAAGGCTGATGCTACAAATCCACATAAAATAAGGGGTGAGCAAATGAAACCAAAATGACCAATAACTTAACCATAACCAAATAACTGAATCGATGTTAATTGATAACCGACATAGCCGATGGTTATGATTTATCGAATTTGATTAACGAACCACTTAGTTGAGGCTTTGGTTACCCAACATAGCCAAAACCGAACCGTTTAATTATACATTCACTGGTAATTAATTATGGTCTGTTAAAAAAAACCATATGTTAAATGTTATTAATTTACAACAAACTAAATAACATATAGTTTACTAACGTAAACTCGTCAATAAAAATGAAATACAGGAAATCATGTTTATTAATTAATAAAGTTGTTAAATAAATATGTACCAAATCAACGAATGTTGCGACGACTTAAAATCAACGGAGTGAAAGACGGAATGATTTGAGGGTGGAAATTGGAGAAGAATATATAAACGACAAGCTTCCTACGTTTTACATGCAACATGCAAATCATATCATATGTTCCTGTCCTATCAACTAACCGATGATTTCTTTTCAATAAATTAAAATATCAATATATTATCGTATCTTATTTCTTAACTGCTTTTCCTATACTTCAAAATTCAGATATCAATATTACATATATTTTACTTGATGCATAATGATTTTATTCCATCTTAATCAATTACTTAAAGCTTTACGACTAGTAAAATCAAATAATACTCTATCAAACAGTACCGAAGTTTAAACAAAAGTTTAAGGGGAGTCGGACTCACAATATATGAGGGGCCATATTTAGTATATAAATTTTTTTGAGGTACGAGGTAAAAATCGACACTGTACAAGGAAAAAGGGGGAGGGACCAAGCATCCCCGGACTCAAAGAAAACTTCGTCATGCTTACAAAGTGATGAACTCGGCAATGGCATAGCTTTGTGAAGACCCAGGGGAGCGACCACCCCTCCGGGTTTTTTCGTTTAGAAGTACTAATTTTCGCGATTTCTTCCAAAAAAAAATTATATATATTGAAAATCGCCCCTTTAGGATTATCGTCCAGTGACTTATCACCCCCGCAAAATCTTATGTCAAGCTTCCTCACTTGAACTCGAGAGCGATTTAAACTTAATCTTTCCAAGGGTCTAAGTGAATTTTTAAATTGAAACCTTTTTTTCAATTGTTTCTGTTTTATCTACAATTTGTTAAATTGAATATGATGAAATTAGCCCCTCGGAATTTTATGTGGGATATTGTTTTAGCTACAAATTCATAATACAATAGTTTATATATTTATTTCAATTCTTCCCCTTAAAGAACTACAAGTATAATTTAATACAATAGAGGTCAGTACAGCATGCAATGGGATATGTACAAAAGTACCGTTCCTTTTGGGTTGAAATTTGTTTATAGTATATAATAATAATAATTAAAAGAAATACAAAACAAAACAGTATTTAGTGATACAAAACACACATCATAAAGGATAAGAAGTCGGAGATAAAGAAACATATAACACACAACACAAAGGGATAGCAACACTTAATCTATAGTCATTGTGTCAAGTTTTACTATGACGCCACTATCCCATCTGTATATGCACCAGTGCATGACCTGACCTACCACTAACACCCCATAATTAGAACAAAAACAGTCTTGAAAATGCTACAAAACTCACCATTTTCAACTCTATACCAATATGCGCTCATCATCGGGAAATGAAAATCGTGTAATTTATTAGGCCGGAATGCAGAAAGACGAGCTCAAAGGTGGAGGAAAGACACAGACCAAATGGGGTCCTGCCGGGTTACAACTTATATTTGCCTCACCGATGTTTGGTAACTCCAGTTGTGGCGGCCGCACATATCCAGCAGCCAGTGGCACACATAGTATTGATATCTCTATTCTTGAACCTGAATAAAACCATATTATTAACTAGTAAATCGAATTAATTTTAAACTAAATAATTTAAAAGGCTGTAAGGTTTTAAATATACTTTTATGTCATTCCAACCGGTTCAATCTGTTTTGTATATAGCTAGTTAAACCTATTGTACCTATACGACCCGTTTTCCATAAAATCCAACCCAAATTGATTCGTTTCACATGGGTGCATTGAATTTCACAGACCTTGTTTTATTGAGAGAGGTACATGACCTTGCTTCCTCCCAGCAATCATCCAATGCTCAGAATTTGCACTCACTTCATATTGTACTTTATCCTGCTGCAAATCAAATAAATGAATTCAAATAAATTTCAAAAGAAAAGTGAATTTTTGTTACACATGCAAGAAAATTATTGTCTTATGTGCCTTTTAGAAAGTATAATACTGATGTCCCCCATAAGGCAGTAATGTCATTTTTATTTATGGTGGAACCGTAAAAATGATTTTCGAACGTTAAAAGGTCAGTAACTTTACATTGTTTTCATCAACATATTTTAGTCTTTCAACTCGCCACTTCATTGTAAAAAGCTGCCCAACTCTAAGACCGCTCGAAGGGAGAGGAAGAAAACCAACTGCTAAACAAGGTTCCAGAACAGGACGTTGCAAGACAATTGCACTCCTGAATGTCAACAACTGTGTGACATCAACCTCGGATCCATTGGTACCCACAGACATAGGAGTATGAGATCCAAGATTTCTATTTCCGTGAATTTTGTATCTAATGTTTAAGATAGTATCGGGATTTATTCCTTTAGCTTCATCTGTAAAATTAAAAAACAAATCAATTTCTTTGCAGATGAGTAGTTTTGTAAATAAGAGATATATAAATAATTACCTTCACTGATTATAGTTTTCAGAGATATAGTAAACAAGATTCCAGCTTTAGAAGCTGAGGGAACTACAAGGGGAAAGAAAGCAGATGTTGGTCTCCCATCAGTTTGACCAGTATGAGCAAAGCCATCTTGTAGATCTAACCAAGCATCATGAATGGTTAAACAGGCCTTCACTTGTGAGTTTAGTATGACCTGACAGAATTGAAGCCCATAAAAATTTGAAGTTTTAATAAATAAGAAAAAGAAAGTTTTTGTGGTTATGCACTGATCAAAAAACCTGCAGAAGCAAAGTGCCATCACCGCACTTGTCTGCCACACGTGTGCTGACGTGGAACGGGTTGGTGAAATGAACAGCTATAGTTCTTTCAAATGTCTGATTATGTGATACTCCAAATTCAAGTTTTAAAGCTACTGTTCTTAATCCATCCACTACACTCGGTCTTTCAGGAGAAACCGTCCCTAAAAGAAATGTGATTAGGTAAGTAAACTACAGTGAAATGTTTAACAGAAAATGCATAACGTTAATTTTATAGTAATAGATAAATAAAAACCTGCAGATGTTCCTCTTGCTAATCCATCATTAATGGCACGAACAGGAATCCATAAAACACTCATTATATTGCTTGCCCAATCTGGTAACTCTATGCTACCATCTTTTAAAGTTAGTTGTGTTTCTATGACAGCAGAAGCATTCTTTTTATCAATTAGTCCATCTGAATTTTTAGATGTGTTTGTATATGTCTCCATTTCAATAGCCTGCGGTTCTTCAATCTTCAACCCAGGACCGGTATCAATGTGTAGAACAGCTCCTTTGAGGGAATAATTAATCGGCTTTACAATTATTCCAAGCCACTGAGGCTCATTCATTAATAATGCAGATGAAACCGCTGCAGCAAGATCAACAAGAGCCCTTGGTTTGTGTACCTAAAGTTGGGACAGATCATAAACAAACAGAGCTTAGCCACATCATCTAATTTCATTTTTAAGTGTCAAATTTATTTCATAAGTCTTGACTTCAAAGTGTAATTAGCTTCTTCTTTAGCTAATTTGGGGGGTTTAGGGTTAAAAGCTGAGCTCTTTGAAAATGGGGTAAAAGTTAGGAACAGTAAATTGCTTAGAATTTGAATCATTAAGATGTAATAAGCTTTCGTTTACCAAAAAAAATAATCCAGATTAGCTAAAAATTAAGCTAATTGCACATTTAAGATTCAAAATTCATGAAAATAAGTAACTGCAAATCTTGATCCATTTAGGCGCTCCTACCTTCAAGATTGGTCTAGTTGGCTTCTCATAACTCAAAAGATCATCACTTTCTGCAGGACCACCTCTAGCAAAACCATGAGACCTGATCCGTAAATGACCAATTTGCCCTGTAAGAACACCCAACACGTACGAACCAGTTTTCTGAGGAGGCAAAGCAAGCGTGATTATATTTCTACCAGGGTTTAGTATTGTAGCACCAGAGCTCCTGATTGCCTGAATATCAATAAAATTATCTAAATTCAGGAGATTTGGACCTCATAGCAACTGAGTGAACAAACACACAAGCAATAATAAAATTTACCTTAACACCTTCATCAGCATTACTTGTAGCAGTCAAAGTGAGACTGAGTGATTCAAGAGTGATGTCATCAGGAAATTCACTAAATAAAATTACAGACAAGATTCCCGGATCACCATCACATAACTCCAAAGGTGGTCCAGAATTACCAGAAAATGTAATTAATGATGACACATCTAAAGGCACAGGGTGCTCCATTTCACCATGTGCAAGACGTACAACTTCAGATTGAAAAGCTTGACGTTCTTTTGATAAGAACAAGGCCTTATCAAGAGAGAGTAATCTAACACAAGATGATAAGTAGCCAGCTTGATCATTAAGTATTTTCTGACACTCGGCTAAATTAGGAAGCACGTCGGCTAATAAATCCTCCCATCCTTCACCAGAATAAAGAGCACAAATTTTCTCATATGATTTTGCAGCTAAATCATAGTTACCATGTTTAAAACAAACAGCAGCAATTTCACCGTCAAGAACAACCCCGTGTCGTTTCCACCATGAATTATGGTAATTTTCTGCGGCTGATTTTGATAGTTCCAGATACTTTTGCTGGTGGAGACATAAATGATGAGACGAGATAAATATGTGGCATGTTTAATGATAGAGTTTTTGAATTAGATACCTCGAATTCATCTAAAGATGAAAATGAAGCCCATAAACCAGGATTAGAAATTGTTTTCTGGAGAGCATGTTCAGCAGCAACAAAGATTTCTGTAAGTTTCATAGGGCGATCAATTGAGCTCTCAAAGTTTCCAGGTGTAGAATTGGTTCGTGACATGGCAGCATTTGAACCTGAGCTGGCAGCATATGACAAGTGGATCAGAGTGCTATTGCAACAAATAATAAAATAAATAAATAAATAAATAAATAAGACAAATCAAGAATAAAATGGAAATAGCGTGAAGTAGTTAACTTTTCCATACCCATCCATGAAAGCTGCCCGTCCATCAAATATTTCAGACGCATTCCCAACCGAAAGAGAAGCTCTTCGGCGATTAGCCTCTCTCAGAAGAAAATTAGGCTCGAGCGGTAATGGTTTCCTCTGAATACCAAAATGCTTGACTCTTGGTGTAACTTGAAGAATCGTCTATAATATATTTCCAGAAAATTCGAATTTTATTTGAGTATCTTATTTTAATGAAGCGATTCAAAAACAACATAAGGATACATACCTTTTCTTTAGCAAGAACTTCAGATGATGCATCAGATGGAACAGATGGCCAGGTTGCTGGTTTAGGCCAAGGAAGCATGCTAAGTGAAGCACTGTAAAAGAAAAATAACATATTTTACTAGGACGTGAAGAATAAACTAACAGAAATTTAAAATAAAGTTAAAAGAAAACTAAGTGCGTACCTATTGACAGGACTTCTTTCTATAGCAGAACCATAACCAAGTAAATATGCAAGTCTCATGAACTGCCAATATCACATAGTTCATAATTAACGAATATCTGTACTTTCCCAGCCTCAAAAAGATACTCATATTTTTTCTAAAATATGCAGTTTTATTTATAAACAGTATTTCAAAACATCTTTAGTCTTTACCTTAGCTCGACATAGAGAATATAATTCCCCACGTACACGGTAGTATTCTTTTTCAATATCTGGTGCCACAAGTCCATTACTATAATGAGAAGCTGTTGCACTGGCTAAACTCAAGCAAGAAGTGATAATCCAAACTTCCCGTAAACAAAATGGTAATATACTCTGTTGCCAAAGCCATACGGAATATGCAAGAAAAATAATCAGGAAAAAAAAAAAGAATTAAGTAGCCACTTTAAAGAGGTTACAGACTTCACTATGGTAAACCAACACTGTTAGTCTATTACCAAATATCATAGATAATGGACAACGAAGTGAATGACAGACCTCATGAAGGGCCAATGCTTTTGAGAAGCTGATTACAAATGAATATCCTCTTGATGCAACCTCAAATGGACGGTTTAGCTTGAACAATAGCTGCAAAAGGTTTCATTATTGTATCAATAACCTACTTACTAAGAATGGTCCGATTAAACCTAATTATCAAGCAAACTAAAGCAGTAGATTTAGATTACCTTTGCTTGACAAGCAAATAGATATTGTCGAAATTCAAACTCCCTGAAAGAATCATCTTGAACAATCTGTGTTAGTGGTTTCTTTTCAGGATTTAATAGTGCATCCTGATCATCTCCATGTTCCATTCCTCCAAAATCCCTGTGTTTGCCTGCTATGTTAACTGATTGCACATAAAATAATAGATTATTTTAGTCCACATTGTGACATTGTTAAAAGAGTTAAAATACACTAAAAACCAGCTCAACTAATACAAATGTTAGTTCACCATAAATTCATAATTTTTAAATACCTGTTTCCAAATAGCAGAGCTCTAGTTCATCATATTCCCGTAAAGAATCCTCATGAAGATGAGCCATCTCAAACATGAATGCCAAGCTTTCCTATATAGAAATAACAATTTAAATAATCTTTAGATTTACAACAAGCAAACTGCTAAACAGTGATATATTATTTGATAACGAGTAATAATTCATAATTCCTTGCATTTGTTCAAGAATTTTAACAATTATTCATTGATTAATGAATATAAAACTTCAACAAATCTAGTGATTGTTTACCTTCAGAATGAAAAAGTTACAAAAGCTCCATACGGGCTTAAAACGTTGTTCGCTAAGCTTACGAATTTCCTCCTCATAAAACTGAATACGCCTATCAAGAGTGTTTCTAACACACTCAGTGATTTTGGACTCCAAATCTTCCCAAAAACTTGGTGCAGGTCCATTTATATCCAGTTTACAGCACCTACAACAAGGTTCTTATCTAATATTACACCTTGATACAGAGTATAACCTGTGCATGATTTATGTCTAATGTAACGGAAAAGAAAAGTCGAGAACTAGCATGGAACTTAATATGTACACTTATTAGCTTCAAAGCTTTTACCTTTCCCGCTTCTTTGTGCTAAAATCAACTTCAAGTTTGGCATAAACTTTTTTTGCCATTTTCGTTGCTTGATCATTGTGGGGTGGGGCCCGGGACACAAAGACAATAAACCACTCCCGCTCATCATTTTGCACAATTAATTTTAGACGTGGTTTTAGGATTGTCTTGAACTCGTCTAGATCCTGTTGAAACACAAATGGTATGGAACAAAAGCAGAGTATGAAATATTTTATAATTTAATTACAGCAAATATGAAATATATAAGTTACCTCACAAGTCACAAGAACCACAGTTGCATACGGTTCTCGGAACGAAAACAGTAATTGTTCTTGTGGGAACCTACTGCGAAGCCTTGCATCTGTTGTAAGTATAAACTCAGCTGGCAGGTTATCCACAAAAACGGGATTACGGGTTTTGTTATTCAATGTAGCTCTTTTAAATGGAACCCTTTCTTCAAATCCCTTCTTGACAAGTGGCCACAGATCACTTACATCTTCAACTGGAATCAGTAAAATTTCAACTTTTTAAGATTTCAATATTGTAACAAGAAAAACCAACTTGACATATAATTCTGGAGAAAGTATAACATCGCCTCATAAAGAGTATAATGAAGATGTAAAGAATTAGTGCATACAAAATGGATCCTCAGTAAGTCACAATCAAGGGAATCTAACAAGAGTGGATCTCATTTTGACTCTTCGGAGTGAAAATCATTGTTTAGTTTGTAAAAAAAGAAAAACAAATATCACCCCGTAGAATCTTCCCAATAGAAGCTCGTGTGATTTGATAACGATTCCTCTAAAAGAATCAAACTTTCACACCAAGCAGTTTAACTGTTTAACTTCACTACAATGAACTTTGTAGCAGATAATGAGGATGCAATTGGTGCAGGATCTGAACAAGATCTATATCAAATTACATTCAAACACTACTTCTGCCCAAGGAAATACAATTTATCAGTTCATGATATTCATCTGCATTCTCCATACCGTATGGTCCACCCTAACTATAACTTAAACAAACAGAGCAGTGACTGTGGAAAATGGGTTATCAATTCATGATATTCATCTTCATTCTCCATAAAGAAAGCTTAAGAAGCTGGAAATTTCATAGCCAAAACCTAAAATTATATATATGAATTTTGAGCCTGAAAGTACAAGGCCCGAATAAAGGTATAAACTTTCATTTTAATCATACGATTGGGGTAATACTAGATTTCATTTTTAATCTTACAGTTCTGCAATGTGAACAAAATTCAGTAACAATACAAGAGTGATTGGATCTGATCAGATAAATATGAAATCAGAGGAGCACAAATGAAACTAGGGCTGGATACAAATAGCATATGAACGGTAGATTAATCAAGTATACCTACCAGCAATGACGAGGCGTTCGCAAGAGTTCTTGATCGACACAAACTGAGCTAAGAAATTCGCCATCTAAATGATCAATCTGCCGCGATCATGCCGAGGTATACGAATCCAAAAGGTGTGTGTTGTGGTTGAAATTGGAGTCGTAAAGTGTCAAATTAAAACCCCTTGGGTGAGTGAGTGAGAAAAGAAAACCCTTTGTGAGTGATTTTAATTAACAGTTGCGATTTAATCGGCACTTTTTCCGTCAGTGTCGGAGTTCATGTTTGTTCATAGTTGATGATTGGGTGGATCGCTCCCCAAGTACCATCGGTGCGATCTAAGTATCCGAGCGGGTGGGAACGGGTGAGGCTATGTGTAATGGTGGATTGGTGGGTCAAAACGCGATGCGGTCCTAGTTAGTTATTATTAAGGGGGTTTCATGATTAAAAATTGTGTAGTCATTTAGTCCATAATATTTTATTTAAAATAAATACCACTTAAATAATTCTACTCAATCAGAAAAGGATCAAGAAAATCAACAAATGAGAAGTAGTACATAATGTTGGAGGCAAGATTTGCCTCATAACGCTCCCGGGGGCGGTGTTGGGTCGCTATAAGGGCTTAAGCGCTATATAGTGCCCACACACTGCTCCAGGGGCGTTACAGGGCAAAATAAGGTTCATTACACGATGGTCATGGTGCCCTTCTCACCCTCTTCCT
>JBCNJP010000007.1:127119331-127145048 GCA_039602395.1 Deinandra increscens subsp. villosa
ATCAACAATTGAGTTAGACAAACAAGATCGAGCAGTTTAGTTCTGGGAGTTGAATTGAAACACATGGCATACAAAACCTACACATAAAACAGTAGTAATATAGTGGATGAATCCAATCTAAATGGCATGAGAAAACAACTTCTGAACAGATCGAGGCATGAACACAAATTAATTAGGGTTTGTGCAAAGTACGTTTTTTACTTGACCCAGTGATCATACGCGTTTTTTATATGATTAATTAAGTTTTTAAAACACTACGTTTTTTGCTCATCTAGGGTTTGGTCAAACACTTAACACGGTGATTATAACTTTCCGTGAATGGGGACAGAAGCCAATATATGATTGTTTTTTACTCAACTCCTCATCAGTAATTGTTGCAAGGAATCTAAAAACATAGATACCGATTAACAGGAAAAAAAAAATCAAACTCATATTGTCATTAATGTTAATTATGCAAGTATGCAAGCTGGATAAGATATGGGAATGATGTTTCCCGTGTGATGTTCACTTGGAAGACTTAGTAGAATTTTGGCATGAGCTTAAAATTCCACGATTAGCAGGATATCACAAAGAAAAAGGGATTACACATGGAATCGTACAAGGGAGAAAACGCTCAAACATGGGATTGCGGATTCAAGCCCGAAGGGAAGCAAGCAACCGAAATCTGAAGGTTAAAGGTACAAATACACTTCCAAAGAAGTACTTCCAAACACAAACCTACACAAGGATGAAGTCTTGCATGAAGCAATGAGATGGGCTTTGTATTATGATGCTTTATGAGATAGATTTTTGGTTTATGGAATTGGATTTTTTTTGAAAGGCTATTTGGAATTGTAGTAATCGGTTGTATTGTCTTGGCATTTTATATAGCTTTGGTTTAGAAAGTTGGTTTAGGCTTTGTATTTATTGCATAAATAACATCGTATGTTTTAGTAAGGGAGAGGGGAGTGGTTGAACTTTTAGGATTTTGAAGAATGAGTTGTAACCAATAGGAGGGTGTCACGCAAGAAAGAGAAAAAGAAAGAATTTTAAAAGAGAGTGGTAGGATTTAGGTGGTAAAGTTAAATGTGGGGAGGTGGCCCAAAAATACAATCACATAGAAGGTTTGTCGTTCGGCAAGAAGTAGAATTTGGAACACATTTTTTGCCGTTGCCGATGATGCCGGATCGAAGGGGTGGCGGTGCGTTTGCCGATCAAGATCTTTGGCGCCGGCGGTAAAAAATTTACCACTCCGCCCGGCCTAACATTATTCTCCAGTATACTAATGCCTCTAAGATAAGTTCCTTTTGATAGAAAAAATGTATACCCAAATAAACAGACTTTACATGCCGGTTTAATCCAGGTTGGTTTATATAGGATTGAGAACTGATATCAAACCTGCGGGCCGAGTCGGGTTCTCAAGTTAAATTTGATTTTTTTACATCTCATCTCTACGTATATGCATAGTACATGGTCAAAATGCATTATTAATATTGTTTATGATCATTTAAAAAACCTTCCAAATTTACATAAAATTACCACTAGATGTTTAACAACTAATACAACCACATAATTAATTAGATGGTATAAATTCATTGTTTGATAAATATAACTCAAAAATAAAAACTAGCATACTTCTTTTTTTTTATTATTATTATTATAAAACCCCAAATTTTAACTTTCTAACTAACACATCTGTTTTTATAAAAACTATAGACTTTTTAAATTCTAAACCAATTATAAAAAACTCCATGTTTTAAGTTTGATAGTTAATTTGATATAATTTGAATTTGAATTTAATTTACGTTTAATGAACTTAAGTTTAAGTTTAGATAAGTTAAATGTGAATTTTTCAATATATATATATATATATATAAATATATATTCTAAAGGCTTCTTCTTGGATTTGTAAATGGCTAACATAGATTGTAGTCAAGAAACAACATGAACTAAGCAGCAAAAACTTTAGTGTCTTCAAGCCTATTGTAAAGGTAGCAGAGACCAAATGTTTCATAAATTATAAATATAGAAATGATCTTTTTAGGGTACTAATATAAGGGTTATCCTCGTATGCCACTAACCTACCAACACCAAGACGAAGGCACAAAACGGAGATTGAATACAAAGGAGATTGCAGCCGCATCGCCTTGGATCATTGTTCTGAAGTGGATGTGTTTGAGTCGCTAGCTAGCTTTCATTGTTTGGATATCTCCTTCAGCCTCCGTCACAGATTCAACGTACCTTACCTGAACCAACCAACCAACCAACCAACACAAATGAATGATATGTTGTGCGTCATGGTAGCAAATTACAATCTATTTAATTATTTGAATATAGAAGATCCTACATATATATTGAGTTAGTTTCCTGCCTACCTTGATCACTTACTATTGACAGCCAGGCCCTCTCCAGCCGGGCCATCTTCTGCCGGGCCAGCCGGGCCCTCTCCCGCCGGTCGATTATCTCCCAGCTCCGCTGCGTCTCTTCCATCTGTTTATATCCAACAGATCTAGTCTCCGCCTTAGGTCCTGCAGCAGCCTTCTTGCTAAACATCTCCTCCAGACCTGAACCAACCAACCAACCAACCACACAAATGAATGATCGATCATATTGATAATGAAACTATTCTTCCAAATTTAACATTTTCTATATATGCGTGCAGGTATGCATAGGGGTGATTATAGGGCCGGAACTGGAAAAGGAACCGAAATCCGGTGAGTCTGAGAACAGGATGAACCGAGCCTCCAATTATCATACCGGACTGTGAACCGAAATTAAGAAGCAATTAACAATATATGGGCCAACAATCATATATAAAGCCGATGGACCGAATTTAATAACCAACAATCATAAAACTGATGGAACACACATATTTGATCTGATTTCATCCACCGGAACCAGGAAAGGGCCTAGTGGAGAACCGAGAATCGACCCTAGCTATAAAAAAAGGTTTCGCGGTCCGGTCTGCTTCCTCGGTTTCCGCAGGCGGGACCGGTTTTTGCTTCAGTGATCTAAAAATGCAACGCAATGTTGTATATCATGGTGACTAAATGATGTATTAATTGTTTGAATAAAGAGCATACAAGTTGAGTTGCCTTGCCCACCGGGCCCATCATCACTATTGGATCCTTCTTCCACACCTGGACGTACCAAAATGATATTTAGAACCGAAAATATACAAAAACTGTACTAAAAATGAAATTTAAAAAATATACAAAACCAAGGAACAACAACTTGAGTAATCAGAAGCAACATAAGTATCGAGATTTAGAAAACCTTACCACCATGGGTCGTCTCGTCCGCATTACAAGACGACGTACCTTCCGGTGGAACTTCTTCTAATTTCCCAGTTGATGTCATCATCACTAGATCTCTCATAACTGTCAGATTCAGAGTTGAAACTTAGAACCGAAAATATACAAAAACTGTACTAAAAATGAAACTTAAAAATAAATTCTTAATTTGAGCTACCCAAGGATATTTCTCTGTCCTCGTCCGGCTCCAGCACCCATCCTTTAGCCGCGGGATCCTCTACTATATTGCTAAGCTCCTGATCCAGACCTGGACCAAAATGAAATTTAAAAAATATACAAAACCAAGGAACAACAACTTGAGTAATCAGAAGCAACATAAGTATCGAGATTTAGAAAACTTTACCACCATGCGACAGACTATTATCACAGAAACGTTGTAGAGAGTGCCCATCATCATGTAGTTCATGAATGGCATCTTCTCCGAGGGGAACAAAGATATCATCATCTTCCCATCTGGATTTATGATCACAATCCAAAACCTCCCACCATTCAATTTCTCCTTCAATCTTCTTTATCTGTGGTACTTCACTCGCATCAAGAGACCGGAGCTTTTCACATGCATACACAAACAAAGTGCCTAACTTCTCTACGATATAGCCACAACCAAAAAGAGTGTCCATCTCGGGTAGGTATGCAATATAAATCCTCTCTAAGCTTGGTAAAATTGGACCACCACCTTTGATGTTGTGGGATTGATCAGTAGTAATTAGGCTCCTCACTTTTGGGCAGTCCTCAACTGTAAGCTCTATCAAACATGAAAGATTTTGAACCATGGTGAGGGTGAAAATCATACTCAGCTCTTGACAGTTATGCAATGCCATCACGGTTAGTTTGGAGAGGCTGCCTTCCGCGATTGGTCCTTTCCAAACACGCTGCAAATTGTTCATGTAATGAACACTCAAGTACTCCAGCGATTCAAGCCCCCCGCCTTTTTCACCGCTCCCTACATCATCTCTATCCGTACTTAATTCAACAATGGACTTCATCTCTTTGCATCCTGCAAGTAAACAGTACTTCAACCTTGTAACATCAAAAGTCTTTGAGAGGTTTTCTATAGTCGAATGACGAAGCAAGAATAAAGCTTCAACACGAGTAGCAATTAGCTTAGAGATGTCATCCATGCTTCCTTTGGCATCTATCCATTTCAAACAATTCTTAAACGACTTCTCAAACATTTCTTCGATGCCCCGTGGTAGAAGAGAGATGGTATATGCATATTGTTGACCAACGGTGAGTGTCAGATTGGATATATTTTGGTAGACCGGAGACCGATCATCTCTCTCGAGAAGTAGAAACTGATGTAGGGATTCGCTAGTAGGCAAGTGCCATCTAAGGGTCTCGAGATTTTCAAGGTGACACAACTCTTCCTGGATATATTGTGGAAGCAAAGTGATGCACAACTCCTTGAGTTTTTTCAATTTTGATATGACATTTCTTGGGATAACAGCATCACTTGCACTCTTTTTTATGTTTTTGATATACAAGTTTGCATATTGAGATAAAGAAACCCGCAAAACTTCTAACTCACCTAGTTTCCGCAGTTGTTTGGGTATGCACATGATTTCTGTTCCTTCCATATCCAACACTTTAAGCTTTGTAAGCATGCCAATTTCAGTTGGCATTTCTGTCATACTATGGCAGTCTCTTAAAACCAACTCCTCAAGCAATCTTAAACCAGTGATTGATGGCGTCAAAGATATTATTCCCGAATGGGAGAGGTCTAGTACTTTGAGGGAGTGCATGTTTTCAAAGAAATTCGGAGGAAAGACTCTTAAACGACGAGCCTTCGAGGATAGCTTCACGAGAGAGGGGCATATAGGAGAGTCCGGAAGTTGGGCGACATGGTAATCTTTTAAGCAGATTTCATCGGCATTCCAGTTCACCTCCGGCATCCCTACACATCAACAATTGAGTTAGACAAACAAGATCGAGCAGTTTAGTTCTGGGAGTTGAATTGAAACACATGGCATCATTGGCGGACCTACATAGAAGAGGGGGGGTCAAGCGACCCCCATCGGTTTTGTACTACTAGTGAAGCGTTATTAAACGAAAATCCTAATGACCGTCCTAAATAAATATAGATGACCCCCTTTATTTTGACAAAATCAAATATAGTTCAATGGCAGGCGCCTGAGTTACAATGCAACTGTCCCAAGTTCGAGACCTAGGGAAATCTGTTTTTTTTTCTTTTTCTATAAAAAACTCAGAAACGGGAGGGAATTAAAACATAAAACCCTAGTCCCACTCCCTTTTTTGTTTGTTTCCTGAGCCCAGCCCACGTGAACCTATACCTTTTTTTTTTCCTTTTTTTTTTATTTTCTTTTTGTCTTATATTTAATACATATCAAGAAAATTATTAGTAATCAACGAATTCGAAATTTAGATATTAAGTCTACCTCTAACGTAAAGAAAATGATATTAAGTTATAAACTTATTAGAATGACATGAAATTTAGATGGTGATGGGTGTTTGATATTTTGATTGGAATTTTAGTCATAAAAACCCGACCCAAGCCGACTCGATCCGATCTCGACCCGACCCGAATAGAAAACAGTAGTAATATAGTGGATGAATCCAATCTAAATGGCATGAGAAAACAACTTCTGAACAGATCGAGGCATGAACACAAATTAATTAGGGTTTGTGCAAAGTACGTTTTTTACTTGACCCAGTGATCATACGCGTTTTTTATATGATTAATTAAGTTTTTAAAACACTACGTTTTTTGCTCATCTAGGGTTTGGTCAAACACTTAACACGGTGATTATAACTTTCCGTGAATGGGGATAGAAGCCAATATATGATTGTTTTTTACTCAACTCCTCATAAGTGATTGTTGCAAGGAATCTAAAAACATAGATACCGATTAACAGGAAGGAAAAAAAAATCAAACTCATATTGTCAATAACAGATCTCAAATACCTGCTATCAAAACGTTGTTGCAAGATGTTGGATTAGGAACGAACGGGTGCTTCTTCTCGTCTGGTGATGCTAATTGTGAGATAGGGGGGAGATGGTAGGTTGTACGTTAATTTATAGGTGAAGAACAAAGTCGGTCAGAGATATTATATTGAGTTTTTTTTTTCTTTCTTTCTTTTTTCTTGTTCTTTTGGAAAAGCCGAACAAAACTAATTCCCTAAAAACTAATATTACTACAAATCAGGGTCAAGTATTGCAATTTCGAACTATTTCTATCCGTGACAATAACTTTATTATAATTTCCTTATAATTCCCCTCAAATGTGAAACTTTACTATATATAATTTTCTTCTAAGTACGTTTAAATCTTTCACACTTAATTGAAACCTTTTTTATGAAGGTGATTTGAATATAGTTTATTTGCTTATTAATTTTCAATGATAAACATGTATCATAAGGTATTTTCTTTAGCAAAATATTTACATTTTGATGAAATGAGTTGTTTACCGGAAAAAGAAAGAAGAAAAAGGATATGAGATATTTTTTTCTAAAAAGTATACTTATAAATTTAAGTATACTTATAAATTTAAAAATATAGTATAACATAACTCAGCCCGCGTGTTGCGGCGAAAACATCATAATAGACAATATGAATCATCACGTTTAGTGATTGTTGAATGCGGGCACACACCTACACGTGAGGGATGAATGCAAAACGTTTTCCACATTCGCGGTAGTCAAGAAAAATATAGTACAAAGATTAATGAAAAACAAATTAAATTTAGGATGGTATTATAGAAATTTTTTTTAATTTTAGGATGAATCATCACGTTTAGTGATTGTACATATTTAGCTTTTTTATATTAAAATTTATTTTTGGGATGACACTGAATGGCCCATGCTGATAATTCCAACATTTGAGGAGTGTAAGCAAGATTGGTTCGTGTCTAGTGTGTCATATATCGATGCAGAGTGTTTAAAGAGGAAAAATTTAAGGATTCAAAGTAAAAATCAGTCGGTTGATTGGGACACAAATATAAATCTTAAGCAGGAGTATGTGAATCAGTTTGTGGATGAAGATGAAAAAAATGTCGACACGGAATATAGTGGAGTAGGAAACATAAATGAATTTTTTCAAGAGATGATCGCCAAGATGGATAAGCTTTTGTTGGAACAAAATGTTGGCTGCTCATTTTTTCAGTTAAATTTATTAAATTTAATGTTTAATAATATTTACCCGCTAGGATTACTTTTTTAATACACTAATTAATAAATAATTATTTGATTAATAGCGTTATTTGTCAAATCAAGTCGACCCGTACATTTTTTTTATCGAACTATATTTCTTATATTTATAGCAAAAAACAACGGTTACAACTCAACATGAAGTACAAGGGAGGCGGGCAACAAGCTGCGCCGCCACCCCTTTCTGAATAGCAAAGCCTAACCTAGTGAAAACCACATTCAAACCCCCAGAAGTCGCCACATTCCCATTCATGACCTTCTGGACGCGGGTCAAAGTATCCACAGCTTCCGGGGCAAGGTAACCGAAGGTGTCAAACGCAAAAGGCACGAACACATGTTGATTCGCCAGACACGCTTCCTCATGTTTGCGTACTTTCCCGTGCTTCCACCCAAAGACAAGGACGTCCGCCAGTCGAAGGGAGGAACGTCCGTCCACTGGGTCCAACAAAAAATTAACCGGGGCTTCCTTCTTTGCAGATATCCCGGCTCTTCTGAAAATGTAAAATAAGACGTCCCGGACCAGATCATGCCGGTATTTGAAACCGGGCAGCTCTTTGCACTGGACCGCGTGTTCCCCGTAAGCATCCAAGCATGCCTTGCGGCAGACTGGACATCTCTCATCCCTCGGGTACAGGGGGATCATAAGCCGATATTAAAGAATCGCCCGGTATTCGACTGGCGACATGTGCTGCCCCAACCCATCAATAGGGAGGGCGAGGAGGAAATCTTGAGCATGTGGTTGGCGGAGGCATTCCCACACCGCTTTATCCATGGTTGACATCCCGAAGGCAGCTTCCATTTTTCCCACGGCTTTACCAAAAAGGATATTCGCCAAAACATGTTGGGCTTTGGGTGGGGCGGTGTCCTTGTTAGAGAAACCGCTAAGATCAAAGCCCGGAATAAGGGCACGGAGGCCAGCCAACGCGCCTGTGTATGCCGAGTCCATAGGGCACACCCCACACTCCCGAAGGATGTGGTCCTGGAGCTCCCAGGATTGGGCCCTCGAGGCCACGAAAGCGTAGGAGGAGGCCTCGACAGCCGAGTAGACCCCAAGCCCACCCAGCTTGATGGGTAAGGAGGCAACCCGCCATTGGAGGTCCCCAAAGAAAGGCCCACCGCTTACGACAATATCCTCAATGGTCGCGCGAAGGTCGTTGTCAAAAGCCACTGCTGCCTGAGCCACATGAACGGGAGAGCAGGTTCTGAGGCCAAAGGAAAGTTTGGCGATACCCATACACGACCGGAGCAGGAGGAGGGCACATTGGGGATCACCCAGTTTGGGGAGGAGGCGCATAAGATCAGCAGCTGTATTGGCCCTCCTCAAAGCCAACCCTTGGATAAACACCCCATCGTTGCTGACCGCTCCGCCTAAGAGCTTCATCCCTAAGGTCGGCCTGCTGATGCCAACTGGGAAAAGCCCCGGAAGAGTCTTCCTACCATCGCAACTCGGCCAGAAATGTTCGGTCTTCTTAATGTTAAGGTCCAGCCCTAACGGATGACCCATAACCTTGATGATTTCGAGAGCCCTGGAAACATCTTCAACATCCCCAATGATCGTGCCATCATCGAGGTACCAAGCTTGTAGAAGGAGGCGACAAGAGTCCCGGATGTGGTGGACAAGGGGGTGAAGAACAAGGGAAAATAGGAGTGGGCCCAACGGGTCACCCTGCTGAACCCCCGTAGTGGCCCATATATGATCGTCCCCCAAGTACAAACGAGTCGGCTGCCCGTATAAGAAGTCCACCCAGAGCGAGATAGCCGGGCACCTCAGCCGAACCTCGCGTAGTAAGGACGAGCGGTCGACAAGGTTAAAGGCGTTAGAGAAGTCCACGGTGAGCATAGCAAGAGACCCATCGGTATGCCGGGCATCCAGGAGACTATTGACACTATGCAAAATAGCCTCGGCCCCGCTGGGGACACCAACCCCGAACTGGAAGTCTAGGAGATATTGGGTCATGTCCTTAGCAACCCCTCTCATAGCGATTTTCAAAACCAGTCGGCGCCAAATAGTGCCCACTGCAATAGGCCGAATCCCATTGTCAGGCTTTAAAAGAGGCGTGAGGGGCGCTGAGGCAACGAATTCCGCAAGACTAACAGGGCACCTCCCCCCCAGCCACAAGTTAACGACTGAAGCCATAGCACCCAAAAGGTCATTGGCAGTGGCAGACCTTCCCCGCAGAGACTGTCCAAAAAGTGTTGAGCCCTCAACCAGTCAACCCATCCCTACCACAAGAAGTCCCTTTAGGAAACGATTTAACGCCGTCGAGGACCCAATCAGCGGTAACGACTAGCGCGGGGTCAGCAAAGGGGTCATTAGGCATGGAGGGGCCCGGACGGGACGGGTGCGTGGCCACCAAAACGCGAATAGTGTCGGCGTTATACGGTGCAACCCCAAAAGAGGATAGCACCTTCACAGGCGTTATATATTATCTTGCACAATAAGAAGTCTTGTTCAACCTGCCGCGACCATGCATTTTAACCACATGGCAACGTTGCTAGCTTAGAGACTGCAGATGGGAAGTCTAGCTTCTTTTCGTTCTTTGGTGGAGCTAGAACCTTGTTGCATGTTATCCATGCGAGTTTTCCATCTTCCATTATACTCTTCGAAACTTCTAATAATACTAAGACTAGCTCTTAGAGGAGCTTCAAAACTAAAACAAAATGAATATATATGTACCTAGGCTTCAATGAATGAACTTCCAAGAGGGAGGTTTCTAGCAAACAATATTTCCATAATCCAACTAGAGTGCTGAGCGATATGATTGAGCGATATGATCAAGCAACAATCTGGAGACTGACAAAGATGATGCAAGGAAGGTCTGTGCTTTGCAGGGAAGAATATTTGCAAATATTGACACCTCAAGCAGTCAAGGATATTTATACATATTCTTTTAAAGTTTGTCTTTAGACAAAAGGTTATATAAAATCATAACCTGTCCAAAAATAATATTGGCACCCTCCAAGAACAATTAACCTATAATCAGAGAATCATTAAAACATGATAGTTAACACTGATAAAAAACAATTATTTCACATTCATGCCACATTATACACGCAAACGCACTTCAGACACGTCCAAAGTGTAACGACTACCAGTTGCCAATCCACAGGCTCTGAATCATCATAATTGGGTGTTTGCGTAATCCATTTACATGGTTGGGCAAGCGACAAAAGTGATTAAAATAAGCAGCCACAGTTCCAGTAATTAAGTCCAATGGAACTACTAATGGTCATGTAATATAAAGAGTTCACATAAGTACTGCATACAAAACTAAAACACACAACATAAAACATTACAAACAGCATTTAGTGTCTAGGTCTTTATCACAGGCATCAATACAACAAACACAAAATATTTAATAGTTCATAATTAACTTTAACTCCACCTCAACACAAGATTATATCAAGATTAAAAGATGACGCGTCTTTAGCTACAACAACAGATCCTCATCCGCAGAGAAATTAGCTACTTCAATTCCCACGTCGGGATGTTGATGCCTGCAAAATGTTTCGCACATAAATTAATAATCGATATGTAGACAAAAGCAAGTAACTGTTAACTTGGTTTTAAAGAACTGCGCCCATCATAGTTTTTAATGGTATCTTAAGTTCTTAAACTGCAACTAGCTAGTCGAGATTGGTTACATACGTATATGCATCAATAAATCTAAAAAAATGGATAGACATAATTGATGATACCTCATGATCAGATGGTTTGTTGGTAGAAGCTTTTCTATATCCTATGACATATGGTCCATTTGGCACCACCCGCGAAAATGTCACTGAAAGAGCAATTGCTTGGAGTAAGATGAATAACAGATGGAACAAAGGGTATGGAAAGCTCATTAAAGAAGATAATTTGAATGAATAAAAGGTTTTACATGTATCGCCTCCTTGCAAATTGTTTGAAACCATATACTCTCTGAGGCCATCTAAAACGTACATCTTATTGAGCCAAAAACGGAAGTGTAGATTCCATTCTTTGATATCAGTATCGTCATAAGCTTCTAACGGGATCCCATTAGGATCAGAAACTTCCGGGAAATAAGCCTGATAAAAGTTGTGCAAAATCATGATAACATTAATATCAAATGGTTGATTCTAAAACAATCTCTTGGCCTCACCTCTGCATGTTTCTTTGGGATCACTATACTTCCATCACTGTTGTCTATATCGCCAGCATGCAGTAACTTCTCAAACATAGGAACGATTTCAGATTTCGGGCTAAGATATGTTTAAGAACAACACATATATAGGCTAGAAACGATAATAAAAACATCAATGACAGAAGATACAAATAAAAGGATACATACTACAGATTCGGAACTTCTCTATTCCCTCACCAACAAGATTCATCTCATTGCTGAAATTCCGCCCCTAATTAAGAAGTTTGTAGTCTATAAAGTTAGTATTAATTATTGAAAACAAAAATAACATGAAATTAAGGCGATTTTTAGTGCAAACTTCCATCCTATATATCTTACCAGAAAAGAAGTAATCTTTGAACATTCCATACATATCACCCTAATCCCATGACCAGCTTCAAGCACTAACCACTCGTTAAACGACACAAGACATGCACAATGGATCGGCTGCAAAGGTGTAACACAACATCCGTTAGAATAAACGGAAAAAAAAACGCCAGTGTGTGTCCTTTAACATACATATATAGTTTGTACAAACAGAAGTTACAAGTTTACTCACCTTGCTACAAAACTGGCAGTTCCTCCAACCTTCTTCTGTTTTGTGAAACGTTTCACAGAACCGTCCAGATTCATAAATAGAACTATATGGATCGGATCCAAGATATATACAAACTTGATTAGAAAACGAGTTCTAATTAATCGATCAATCAGTTTGCATATCTCAAAAGATTACCCCCATCAACCCACAAGATCTTTTCCACAAAACTGAAAACTAGCTAAGTAGGCAAAATCATATACTTTCTTCTTTTGTTCCAGTTTGAAATTATCTCATATATCAGATGTATAGTACATGTCTAGATAATCAGTTGCAATATATGAAGAATTGTAGCAAAAACCCTTTTAGATTCACTGAGTTTCAAATCGGGCTAATGTATACATAAAATATCAAGTCAAAAACCACTTAGAACTCCACAATCTGGATCAAATCACAGATTTAATTTCACGTATAATCATACATATAAGATCTGCATGGAGTTAGTGATCAGTACAATTGAACTTACTAGCAACGATCGCAAAGCTGGGCGAATTTTCCGGTGCTTAAATCCCAGCCGTTTTTCAAGGAATCTGAGGAAGAGTTCTCACAGTGGTGGCAGGATGATGGAGACGCCATTGAAGAAGAATGAACAGCAAACCCTAGCTAGCGGAGTGACGATGGGATTTAAACGTAACGCCTGGATTAAAAAGGGGGGATTTTGGAAAGTACTTTATGACGACGGATCCGAAGAACACAAACCGGGGACCCGGAATGATGATCCAGCTCAGCATATTCAACAATGGGTATGATGGGTTTGATTCTTGTTGGTGTGTGATAAAACGTGATTCAATTCCTTTTCAAAATAAGCCAGAAGAGCAAGAAATATATCCAGTCATATATATTGGAGAAAAAACTCAAACTCCTGCTGCAAAACCCTATTTTGGAGGCAAGAAACTTCAGCAAACAAATTCGTAATTTCTTAAATATTTATTAAATAAATATAAAATTTAATAATTGTTTTTTTTTTAACAACCAAGGAATGTCCTGGAAAACCCAGGGACTATTACACCAGTTGAGCTCATTACAGGGAAAATCCACATCCGCGAGCGGTCGGGTGGTAAAACCTTGGAGCTCAGGTATCGAACTTGTGACCTTTCAGCTCCAAGTCTCCCCTCATCGCCAATGTTCTTTCCAAAGTGTTGCCCGTAAGAATCAAGTATGTGTCTCAAGTAGAGAACACAGACTTCCACAATGAAAATTGCTAATAATTGTTATAAACGAGTGGGCGTTGTCATGTGTTACTACTCTCGTGATTAAGTACGTAAAGCTAAAACGTTTGAAATTGCAACTGCTTGATTCTGAATATAACGTAAATAGAAAGAAACCTCTGGAATGATATATTCGATAATCAAAAAAAATTTAAGTAATGTTGTTATAAAAATACAAGTTAAGAAAACTTAAGAATTATTTAAAGAAGAATAAGTGCAAATATATCATACTTAATTCTTCTTGGTTTTGAATAAAATTTACATAAAAATAAGAATCAGATTGGTTCTAAACAAATGTTATATCAAAACGTAGATAAAATAAACACGTCATAAAAAAAAAGAAATACAGTATTTTAAAATGTATAAGAGAAAAATATATATGTAATTAGTTGATTCAATAAAAACAAATGTGATGTGAGTGCATCCATGAGACCATTATTGATTCATTCTACTTTAATATAATATAAAATATAAAATAAAATATAAAAGAATTATTATTAAAATTTTTTGCTTATTGTGAGGTTGTACTACTAGAAAATTGTAATTTTTATTGTATTTTTATCGACGAAAAGTTTCACTGACTAAAAATCCTTGTTGATAACCAGACGCTAGTAAATGCCTCATCAATGATTTTTAGGTTTCATTCCAGTAATATTGTCTGCTAATGGTTTGCGATGACAAATTCGTCGCACGTCATGTCGCTATTCATTATACGTATACATACACACTTCCATACAAGGAGACTTTATGATCAATAAGGATTCCTAACTATAAAACTTGACTTTTACATGCTTGCATGCCCTTTTAATAAAACTAACTATTAAATGACTTTAGACTTATTGTATAAGTTTTGTTCCCTTTATGTAAATGTTCCATTATGTTGTACCTAGTAGATACGCATACTCATTTGGTATGCATAGAATCATTAAAACCTTGATGGTATCATACTCATTTGGTATGCATAGAATCACTAAAACCTTGATGGTATCATACTCATTTGGTATGCATAGAATCATTAAAACCTTTATGGTATCATACGCCACGACTCACTACAACAAATAGGTTTTCTTACGACGAAAGAGATTTTATCTTTGGTTGCAACATGTCTTCGGGAAAGGCTTTGTTGGCGGCATGTCGCCACCATAGATTAGCCACAAAGAGTTCGCTAGCATAGGTTAAAATAAGTCGCTACCATAGGTTTCTTCGCCGTAGGTGGATCTATGCTGGTGACATCTCTTTGATTAAAATTAGTCGGTATACATTTTTGTTGCCACATAAATGCATTCGGGACCATAGGTGTTAGTTATTTTTTTATTTAGTCGGGACCTATATATGGCGACTGACAAGTCGACACCATAGGTAGTTTTTCAAATCCTATGGCGACGACATGTTGCCACATAACTTTTTTTTGTATGGTTTGGTGTTTACCAATGACTTGTCACAACTACAAGGTTTTTTAAAATTTTTTTTTTGATAAGTAGCAATGAGATGTCGCCACCATAGGTGTTAGTTATTTTTTTATTTAGTTTTAGCGAGGACATGTCACCACCATAACTATTGTTTTTGTTTAACTTTTTTTGTTTTTGTTTTCTACGTTTTAAAACCCAAATACAGGATTGATTTAAATGAACAACAATTCATACAACAAATTCAAATAACCACTAATAACACACTACTAGAAAAATAGGGCTAATGCAACATATGGCTAATGCAACATTTTTATTCATAGAAAGGGAAAGGGACTTGGATGAAATGACCATAGTAACAAATAAACCTAAAAAAAAGTACAGGGACTAGGATGAAATAACCCGTAGTTTGAGGGCTTTAGTGTATCTTTCTATAACAATTCAAAATGATAACGGTAATGTCATGGAGGGTATCGACAAGCACCTCGCGATGATGAATCGCAGAACCAATCGACATTTTCGCACAACTTGATGATTTGATTTCAATAACGATGAATACCAGACGGATGCTTATGGAATCCAAACCCAAACCCAAACCAAAATCCACATCTTCTTCTTCTTCCATCAATGGCCGCGGAGTTGAAGTGGCCAGTAACACAGAACCATCGGATCATTGGAAGTTTCTGGTAAAATTGAACTCCTCGTATCATTCGTATTCTACTTTCATGATATATAATCGCGTATTTGAACAGATATTTGCTTAATTGCTTTCTAATTTCTACAATCGCACCGTCTAGGGTTTGGTTTTCTAGGTTCATTTCTTAAACTCGAATATGTATCTCGTTGATCTGATTATGTTTACGATAATTACTTAAAAGTGATTTGATTATGATCTGAGATTAGACTCTGTGGTATGACTGGTACTTCATTTTTTCAATGAAATTGCAACCATTAGTTAGGTCATACAATTTTTCTAGATTAGACTGCTTCATTTGCATTGGAAATAATGGCTCCTAAAAGTGCTTTTCTAAATGGTATTGTTGCGATTTTCATGAGCTAAATAAGATATCTTTGGTGTTTATACAACTGTTTCACATTGTCTAACCGGCTTTTTGCAGGAAGAAATTGAAGCACCAATGTGGGCTGATCTCAGTGTGTGTGATTTGACGGATGATTCTACGTGAGTATCTTTGTATAATACAACCATATATAGATTGCATGTATAATTCCCTTAACAATAATCTATTTGCTAATTCCATTGTTATTGTTTTTCGGGTTGCAGTGATGACCCATGGTTCAACATAAGCCATGAGTAAGCATCTAAGAACTTATTGCTCCTTGCTTTGGGATTTAGTATTCTTTGCAGCAATCTCATGTTAGTTTTTGCATACTTTTGTGACATATCTGTAGGTTCCATCAGTGCTCTTCAAGCCAGTTGATTTCTAATGTTTTCCATCCTACAAATTCGAAAAGCATAAAAGAACCATCTTCTCCAAAGCTCCCAGCCTCGGTCTCAAAATCAAGAGGCAAAAACTATAAGACCAAACAGTGGGAACCGACAAAGTGCAAGGCTATCCCCAACAAACAACACCCCATTAAAACATTAACTAAGAAGTCTTCTACAAGCACACGATCAGATAACAAAGTGAAGCCTATTTGCAGAACTCGAAAATTAAAAGAAGAAGAAATTAAAGCATGTTCTAGTAGTGGAAGTAATACAAGTGATCTTGCTGACAACACTGGGCCAAAATCCAGCTCGTCTTCTATAACAAAACAAGAACAAGAAAACAGTTCAAGGAGCACTCTGACACATGACCAGAGTGAACACCAAGAAAATAAGTGCTTTGAGGTATCTTTTCAAACATCAAGCCAATCTAGTAAACTCTTGGCATCCTTAAGGATGAGTCTCAGAAGAAGTTATGCCACAAGACCAGCCACAAGGATGGTGGTAGCTAATGGTGGGAGGTGCTCAGATGGCTCTTCAAATAACCCAAGTGTGGGCCACCCTTCAAGTAAGAAATACATTCCTGGAGATGCACAAAACAAACTCAAAACTCAAAAGGCCCCTGCTTTAAATGTTGGGAGTTTATCTCATAGACAAGGAAATAAAGTGCTTGCTTCCATAGTAACAACCAAAGAAAAGGTAAGCTAAGATTATTGATATCATGTACTTGATAGTTTTGCTTCAAAATAAATGTTATATTATCAAGTTTAAATATTTATGCATGCTAAAATAGGATGAAGCTGTGTGTGTAAATGGAGTCTAAATTAGTACTTCAATCTTGCAGGTTCAACAGCATGCATCAGTTGGAAAAGTTTTGATCGCGCGAAGCAATAATATAGAAAACCAAAGGATTGATAAAGAAAAGATGAGAGAAGGTATTGGCAGGTGTACTGCCTCTCGAAAAACAATGGTTCCATGTCCGAAAGATAAATCTGGTGTTAAGGCAGATCAACTCACGGGGCGTGTGCAGAAAGCTTCTATGACACAGAAGAATGGCACTAAAAAGCTAACTGGCCTAAAGGTATATTATGTTGTCAATTTAGCATGATTTTAATTTGGTTATAATGTCAGATGTTTAATTTGTTTCTTTTTAAATACCTGAATGTTGGACTAGGGATGTTAAAGCATGATTTTTACTACAAACATTCTTACTGAGTGTTTTTTTTTTTTTCGTTGCAGGAAAAGACCACCAACCAAAGCAGGGATAAGGATACTGCCATACCAGCTAGAAAGGTCTACTTTCGGTAGCGGAAGTTGGCACAAATGTACAGTGTAAACATGGTTTTCAGTAAACCTTAGGGCTAGTGCTTTCTTCATAATGGGCTCTTCACATTTTGGTCTGAATTGAGTTTTGTAACATGTGTATCCAAGTTGGGACTTGGGAGGGATACAATTTTGTTGTGACTTGCTAGTATCCGTGATTAGTCTATCGTTTTTTTGTGCATTGCTAATATAGTACATGGTCTACTCACTAACCCTGAAACTTTGAAAAACCTTGAATTTCACATCACTTTGCTTGTCTTTTTGGTTTATTGGATTTCGCAAGGCTTTTACATCTTGTTATGGTTAGAACTTGACACAGAAAAGATTGAAGGTAACAGGAAATATTTGGGGTAACAAACAGTTTCGACCCAGAGGACCGGTTCCGACATGTTTAATTTTCTTCACCAAACCTACTCCCCATTGGGGTAACAATACACTTGAGTGATGGAGTCGAAGTCCGAAGGACATGCCAAAGTTTATATGCTGTATGCACTAAATGCTATAAAATCTAATGCTAGTTTATTTGCTGCTAATGTTAAAAATCCTTATAACTTTTTATTAAGAAAAACAACCCTATTTTTAAAATTTGTTTTAGGTCCCAATGAAAGTTAAACCATCAGTCCTTGGACACTTGCATCGCATATTCGCATCTAATAATCTCAAACTTTACAATGTTAAAATCTTTTAGGATTACAAATTCACAAACTCGGTCAAAAAATGCTTCACTACAGTCAAAATGTGAGACCTAAGCTGGATTGTACACTGAAAATCCACTAAAGACAAACCCTGGTTATGCTACCTCCTTAAGGCACCATAGTTCCTTGTCACCTGCACAGACAGGAAATTATTTCAACTCCTAAATCCAGAATTATTTCAATTAAATCATGAAAATTGAGAAAATATGATGAGGTGGCACAAAAGATCAGTTGGGTAACCTGACAAAATGAGTGATTCGTGCTCCACAATTTCAAAACTTGTACATATTTAATGTTTCAAATAGGATTATAGAATTTACATCATTTCAATGATAGCCTTTTTTTTAATAAAATGTTGTATAGTGCTTTAACCCTGTTTTGATTGTAGCTATTTTGCCATGTTTACCTTTTAGAGATGGAAAATAACCCAATTGACCCGTTAGCAAGTAAAGGGGTCGATAATGATGCATACAGAAATATTTGAAGGAATACAACCTGTTCTTGTAAAGAATAACTAAAAAAAGAGAAAAGAAAAAAAAAATTACTTAAAATGGCATCACTCACCCTTGGTTGAGGCTTTTTCATTCTCTTTGGCACATCATCATCATCATCGTCGTCGTCATCATCTTTACCCATCATCATTTGTTGAATTGAGGATGAAGTGTTGTCTGATTTCCTTCCCCTCTTAGCAGTAGTGGAGCCCCGACCTCTTCCCCTTGTAGCACCTCTTTTCCTACCCTTACCTTGCTGCATGCTCTCATCATCGTCCTTCAAAACCATCAACACACAACACTTCAAGATTGTACATTTACTCACAAAAATATCTTAATTATGATTTAGAACAATAATCCAAATAGAAATGTTTATTGGTAAATATGGCTCTGTCGGAGCATTATTCATACCGAACTGTCACGGAGCTCATTGATTCCATATTGGACTGGTTCATCTTCTGAATCAGAATCTAAGATCTCCTCATCAACTGCCATACTTTGAACTGAAGCTGATGCAGCAACTGATGCTGATCTGGCATGGAAAAAAAATGTGCATATTAAATGCATAATTTGTTAACTTCACTTAAAATATATATATATCGATATAATATATATATGAAAAGATTGGATGCCACATGGCATCTCCACAACAATCCATTTTGTGGTTTTCCCGCTCAATTTTTTTCCAATAAATGAAATTTGACTTTCATAATATAGTTATGATTATTCAAAAATGGAAAGAGTCTAATTACAAACTGTATAATTACGTCTTTAATTATATTCTAAAAAAGTCAAACACATTTAAAGATTGAATTATATATCGTAAATGACGGATTTGGATTTGAAAAAAAAAGTCAATTTTAAATCCAATGAGCCTTAAATATTGTAATTTCAAACAACTAAATTAATTCTTATGAGTTTTTAATAGAGATATTATCGTTATAATTGCATTCTTAATTTTATTATTTTTTACAAACAATTATTTCTTAAATAAATATAACAATATAATTAATATCAATATTTTTTTTTTGTTGTTTAGCTACACAAATTCCCAAATATATGTATCATAAGGGTGTTCTTGAGTGGTGCTTATGACTACTCTTAGATTATTCATGCACGAATGCACGATTATAATCAAATGGTTTTGTTTTTGTGTTTGTTTTTATAATTGAAGAAGGGTATGGTTTTGTTTTTGTGAAACTTTAATTTTCTCTTAAGTTTTAGAGATTATACTAATGTTTATATCATTTTTATATTTTACTAAGAAGTGAAAGTGGCTCATTGTAGAAGAACGATTGAAACTTTTAACTGGATATTTCTAATAAAAAAATTCTTAGATGATATAAAGAATCATTAGTACATTTTAGTTTTGATTTTTTTTAAATACCGTCGTACAATGCACGGGTTTCAATTATCGAATTACATTTATTATAATATTTAAATTGTTGGATTTATTTTTTTAAAAACCACCCGTGCGTCGCACGGGTATCAAAAACTTGTATATATATATATATATATATATATATATATATATATATATATATATAGGGTTAGGTTCAAATGAGAACTTTTTATTTTGAGAACTTTTGAGAACTAAATCTCAACCACAAATTTGAGGGGGGACCACTACAATTCATGGGAGGGGGGATACATGTAATAAACATGTGGCTCAAATTAGTTCTTTTTAGTTCTCAAATCAAATTGGTTCTCAAATGATCCTCTCCCATATATATATATATATATATATATGATACTCTTATTTATATGATATAACATAACAACAAATAACATAACTAGGTTGTATGCCAAAAAGGGATTATGCTCAATTGCGCATTTTCATCCAATATAATAAAATAGTGACAGTATAATCTTACCTTTCAGAACGGCGGGACATTAAAGTTGCATCAAGAGTTGTCTGCTTCAAAGTACTAGAACCCCTACCTCTCCCCCTTCCCCCTCTTTTTGAAGGAGTCTTGCCAACTTCTGAAACATCACGAGCAGATTTGAACTGCTGTAATGACCCTTTTTTACCCCTGCCAGTTGACTTTGACCCATAGAATTGTGTGGTTTCCTCATCATCACTAAAAGAAACTGCACTTCCAGTTCCCGCAGGACCTTTATTCCTCATATTCTGTATGAGTTTATAGCCAAAAAAGAATGATTTGCGGTGATAAAAAAAGAAAAAAATAAGCCCAAGCACGCCAAGTTAGGATATAGTACCTCCATAAACTGAGAGCTAGATGTAAATAGTTGGTCATCTTTGGATCTGGATCTTCCCTTCACACGCTCCTGCATATATTAAATTTTTGATAAAAAATATATGAGCATATATACCGAACCTAGATAAAGAGTTCAGCTTCTTGCCTCTAAGCAGTTTTCGACTTTCACAATTATATCTTCTGGTTCAATCTTCATATTATCTGGATCCCTAGAAATACTTTTCTGTATATGATGAGATAATCAGCAAAGAAAAATGTTTACTTAGATAAATGTTGGTTATGTTAGTTAGAAATTTAGAAAAATACGTTGGAACATTACGTACACGGGTTTCTTCAATGTTGTATTGCACGCATGAATAAAAAGCCATCTTGTCTTCCTTGTTGATAAAGTTCTGTAATGCTTCATCTAAATCGTTCACAGGAAGAATCTCCATTTTCTGTAAATATCGTTTATATTAAGAAAATAAAATGATATATGTATATATGCGGAGACACTGAACTCATACTGAAATTCCAAGGCTTGAGATTCACTTATTAAGACATGTAGGTAATTATATAGCATATACAAGAAGTCGAAGAGATTTGAGTCATTTGACTGCGTACCAGTTCAGACTCAGCAACTAGAGCTTCAATATTTTGTTGATTCAGTTCTTCTGGTCGAAGTCGTTCAGAATCCTTGATTTTTGCTAAAGCCAACAGAAAGTTTAACCATAACCATGTAAGCATCAAATATCATCAACAAATTCAAAAACAAAAGGTGATCGGCCAAAAAGCATAATTATGTAATTTAAATGCAGGAAGCCATAGTGTGCAACTTTACTAACCTTCACCCTGAGCTCTATTTGAAGCTTTTGAAAATATAAGAATATCCTGGGGGTTAGCAACCTATGATTTCTATAAAATGTCATTTTTCTTTTAACAATTATAAGAGTTCCTTGCAAATTTACTTTACATTAAATGATAAAAGAAAGTACCTTGCCCACATACTTTTGACCAAATTTTTGAGGATTTATGGTCATGAACCCAGAATAATCAACCTGATAATATACTCATCAGATACTTATTTCTCTATTTAATTATTATTATTTATTATCAAATTTTCAAGTAAAATGGAGTACCTTTACACGGATAAGTGGAAGTATTGGCTCTGAATTTCTAGCATCCCTTCGGTTACCCTTTTCTATTAAACTGTTCACCTATGTTAATTAAAAGTCAGCAAGATAATTCATAAAACATCATAACACCATACAATCTGCAGAAGCTTCATGAACAATAACTCCTTACCACATTGTCCAAATGCTCAAGAATTGAACTTTGGTCATTTGGGTCAATGTCAGGTTCGTCCTTTAATACTACCTGCACCACAAACATTAAGCAATTGAGAGCTAATACTATACGTTAGTGTAGAACTTTATAAATAAATTAATTCATATAGGCATATTAACATACCTCTTTATATTCAAAAGGCCTTACAGAATGTAGTGGTATCTTGGTTGGCCGATATTGATTTCCCTGTATAAAGATGTTAGACAATTGGAATCCAAACAATAAAAAAAATTAAAGAAAGGAGGATGGCTTTTCTTGGGTTTGTTAGAACAACCTTAATTTCTACCAAAAGTACATGCTTTGGTTTTGATTCTCCGTGAATGAGTGATGTTGCAATAGAAGAACCAGGTTGAGTAATGTGGAAACCCATACCAGGAACTTCCTGTTAAGAATGAATATTGAAATAAATCTTTAGTCACACACTCACAATCTTATGTAATCTAATAGATCGACAAAAATTATGAATTTGATTTCACCTGAGGATCAACAAGACATTCATGTTCATGTCCCCATACTATAAAATCCAGGAACCGAGGTAAAAAATGCTCATTTATGGCATTCTTAGGATTTGTCTTCACTCTGCATATAGATATAGACTTTGTTGTTGCTATACATATCAATCAAAAGAGGTCGCCAAATGGGCATGTCGGTCGGGTTAGGTAGCAGGTAATTCCTAGTGGGGGTCAAACTGTGTTTAATCGCGTTGGGCCGACCCACATACACATATGAGACACGTTTTAGAATTTATAATAATATTTTGTTAAATACAAATGTATATTATTAAAACGAATCTTTTTGTGTTAAAGAGGTTTAGGAGGTTTATCAATTATGCATCTAATCTAAATACAAGTTAAATGACTTTTAACCCGTTTGACTGGATAAAAATAAAACATGTACCCAAAAAGACTCATTTAGAGGTAAATGGCTAAAAAGCCATCTCTATCAGGTTCAGTGATGGTACATCTTAAATATCATTAATAACCTGTTTTGATGAAGTACTAGAATGTTGAACCAGTCTGACACTTCACAACTTTCTTGAGGTTCAGGACGCATCCATTGTACAGCATGTGGAGTCTATCATTCTCCAAGAAACACAAGTTAGAAAGAAAAAGAAAAAAAAAACCTAATACTTAATGATGCGAACATGATTGAAATCAGTTGTAAAATATGTAGTTTGAGACAGGAACCTGAAACATTCTATTCAGACGTTCATCTCTGATATTTCCAAGACCGTAAAGAGCAACAGAAGTTGAACCCTGTAAATCACACAATATAATTATTTTACATGATGATGTGAAGAAATTTTACTCCACTAAACTTAAACAAGAGAATTTATTGCATACCTTTTTTATAAGAATCGGGTAGAGAGTGATCTGCCCAACCCCAGAACCACCAAGAACCATTTTTCCAAAATAGTTTACAAGATTGCATGCTGAAAGTATATCAACTGCAGAAAGGTTATCCTGTAATCAAATCAAGAGTTCAAAAGGCTGGCTACCCCAATACTTTACGGATAATGATTCAATATATACTAACAAGTCACAAAAAAAATCGGTTATTCTTATATTTACAAAAATATGATCATAAGAAGAGTGATATATCATGTACTATAAGAATTACCACTCCAGCAGGGTCATCATGATTTCCATGAATACTGAACACCGGCAAGCCAACATTGAAATGAGGATCTTCATAGTTTACATGACCAAAACTGTTCAGATTGACATAAAAAAAAATCAATCTAGGAAGGGTTTATAGAGCTTAATAAAATAGTAAAAGCGATTACAATTCTTCTCATGGAAAGTCATTACTGCATAGCCAGTTTGAGAAGTTCAAAAGTAAAACAAAAAAACTAGGACTGTGCCACTAAATATATTTATGTACAATCAACTCAAGTCAACAAAAACGGGCAGATACTAGCTTTGTATTAGTATAAAGAAAGGTAGTAGGAATAGATTATTACACATTTGCAAAGTTTATAGTCTGGTCACTGACAACTTGGAATTGCACTGGTTTATCATTAAGACAATATCGACGCAGAATCTCTATTGTTTTCACTAACGTCGTCCTCGATGGCTTGTTTTCATGAAACAGATCACCACCAAGAAGCACAAAGTCCACCTAATATTCAGATAGTCAAGTTAATCACCAACATCACCAACATTGAGTGATTTTAAAAACTCAAGATACTTATATGATATAATATTAGAAAAAAGTTTTAGTTTCTTGCTTCTTACACTTTTCTGCTCTGCTATGGAGCAGATTTCTTCAAATGCCTGAAATGAATCATGCCTACGGACCTCGTCTTTTTCCATATATCCCAAATGACAATCAGTGGCAACAAGGACACGAACCGTATTGCTATTATCATCCCTATATCATATACCATATTCCAGGAAGTTAAGTAAACCATTAATAATAAATGTAAAATCAGGATATTGTTTAGCAAAATAAGAAGGAAGCTTATGAAGAACCTATGTCGCATGAAACTGTGAGCAATCCTATGAAAATTAAGGTTTATAGGTAGTTTACATACAATTGGCTTTTTCTCAAATTAGTTGCTTACAAAATGATTTAAGCTAAAGTTTCTTTGAACAGTATATACTAGATAGAGATAGGGAAAAGTATTAGAAAGTAGAAACAAAACAAGTTTAACCTCAAATCACCCATGGCAATAGAGTTTGAGCTTGTTAAACCCTACAATAACAAAAAGGAAATCAAGGATTAGGAAAACAACCAAGTGTTAATTAAATCAGAAGCGATATAATCTCTACTTTGTCCATGAAATTAGAAAATCCATATTTCTATACAATAAATGAATAAATAATAATCGAACATCATAGCTAAAAACCTAAAACCCTAAAGCAGTTATGTTACTCCTAAAACAAGCAATGACATACAAGCAAGTAGACTTGCTCTAGACTTCTAGTCGATTCTCGATCAATAGTAACATGGAACTGAACTGAAAGCTTCACAGATTCACCTTCGTTCAATTTCAAAAAAATATTCCATAGAAAAGGAAAAAATCAACTTCCCGAAGACGAAATGAAGTATAGCAAAATAGATAGTGACGATTGAAAAGAGGTTCACTTACAGTCGGGATAAACTAAACGTCGAATGAATTCGGGAACCGTGGAGCTCCGGCGACGGAGGTGGAGCAGTGGCGGGAATTGGAGTGGGGATCGAAGAAAGCCTGATTTTTTCAACGTCGAATGTTTTACTGGTTTCTGGAATTATTTGGGCTAATGTGAACATAAACCCATAAGGCCCATGAAATCAGGCCCGTTTCTACATTAGCCCAAATAAAACGTTAATGTTAAAAAAGGACCGGAAGTGAAATGAAAATAAAACGTTTGAACTAAAATCGGATTTTTAAAGTTTTGGACTGAAATAGTTAAATGGACCAAAA
>JBCNJP010000007.1:127145548-127179129 GCA_039602395.1 Deinandra increscens subsp. villosa
TATTACATGCTGAAATAACATAAAAATAAACCTATATTATGAGCTATTATTTATTAAATATGATAAATAAAATCTAAAGTTGTTCGTATTTTCAACTAATTATGAGCTATTTTTTTAATATAATAAATATAAGAGTTATTCATTTTATATTTGTGTATTCTTGAATCTTAATTTATCCAGTTGCGCGAATATGAATTTGTATCATAACTTGGTGAAATCAGAAACTAAGTTCAATGTATCCAGATTAATACCAAGATTTGTAAGAAAGCTGTTTGAATAGTTGTCATCGGGAAGGTGGTCTAGGGTTGTTCATTATGCCAAGAAGATCTAGGTTGAGTGAAGTCGGCCAAGGGAGATTTGTGATTGAATTGTAGCCGAGGAAGATCAAAGAGGTCGTTGCCTGCTAGTTTCAAGACGCCGCCACATCTTGTTTATTAATTTTGGGAACCAAAGAAGTTATGGTTTATCTGCCACCAAGATTGAAGAAGAGCCGACAATCTCTGAACCGTTCTATGGCGCAACCTTTGTTTTAGTCCAAACCAAGAACCAGGTTCGATCTTGTTGATCTAAAGGACTGGATCAAACCCTAAAAACTACATTAAGCTAAGAAACTGAGAGCCGTATATGGTTAGAATGGAAGAGACGTCAAACGAACCCAATGAAGACTAGTGTAAAACTAACAATGGACTAGATCGAGGTGTGTTTAATCTCAGCCAGGTTTACCCATACCAAGTTATGGTGGAATGTTGATCAATAAATCTCATACGAAAGCTACACGAATCTAGTTCACAGAGGCGCGGGAGTTGCTTGGTGGTGAAGACTTCCCTACGATAGTTCATAAATTAGAGGGTGAATGTTGGAGTTAATTTCTAATCGATTTCACAAGTCGGTTAAGTTGGGGACCTAATTTGATAGTTAAGTATGTCAAAGTGAGCTTAGTTTCCTATTATTTAGTAAAAACTTGTTATGGTAATTTGTTGGCTATCAAGTTAGGGTTAGTCTATATATATCGAGTCATAGTTAGACATATTGTATTTAGCTTTGAGATTCTTGAAGAGCTATTTCAAATATCATGTGTTCTTGTTTATCAATTTTTAAACTTGAATTAGCATCAGAGAGTTATTCACTTTATAATTTTATGTTCCTAATTCACTGGATAGGAATTGAGAATCTCGTTTAAAAGCAGTGTGCTTATCTTTCAACACTTATCTACTCATGATCAAAGTTTTGATTGTTATTATGTTGGGTCAAGAGAATCCAAAGTAGAGTTTTGGTATCTTGTGAACTCTGATGTGGTAGGACAGTAGGACCTTAATTTTTACCGTTTTAACAAGAAGGTATCATACCCCCAAAAGGATAAGAAGTATATTAAGCTTTTCGTGTAGAAAACCACCAAAAAGATGAGGACAAGACTCTTTTGTGGTCCATTTTTGTACAACCAAAGTTTTTTTAATCTTTATTCATGTGAAGAGAATGTAGTCCCAACATGTATCATAGCTAAGATTGTCCTTTTCTCCTCTTTCGTATACAAATTTTTTTAATCTTCTTTCATTATTAGTTTCTTGATAACTTCACAGATCACAAATACTTATACCAGTGTAAATAAGCTACTGTTATGTCTACACAATTATTTATTCAATCTTTTTAAAGCTTAAAAATCAATTCTGAACAATTTTTGATTCAGCCATTATCCCGTCAAAACTTATGATATCAATATCTAATGATATCAATATCAGAGAGTGAGGTTACGTTAATAAGTATGATAATTCTAAGAAGACTAAGAAGGATTTGAGGTCATTACATTATCTAATAAATTGTTGAGATTAAATTGATGGAAAAAAAAAGAATGTGGAGAGTATTTTAGTCTTAACCATATTTTGACATTTTATTCGGTTTCCTTATTTTTTTAAAAACTTTCATAGCTCTTATATACAATATTATTTGCTTTTCAAAAAAAGACATACAACATTATTTTTTAAAAAAATTACACCACAAAAACGAGCGTTTTATCTTTAAAATTCATAAATATCACATATATTATGTGGTATAATTAATATAATTTTATCCTTAAAATTAATTTGAGGATAACTGCTTTAGCAGTTATTGGAGACCAATAACTACTTCCCTGATAAAATGGATTTCGAATTTATGGATACGCTCCCAGATCAAATCTGATCAAAATTCACTGCATCCAAATACTCATACAAATTCTTGAATCATAATTTGATTCTATCCGATCATTAATTGGTATCCACTTCTTTTTTTTTTTGTTTGAACGGCAAAGAGATAAAATTAAAACGACATTGGAGGTTAGAAAAACCTAACCAACCAACAACAAAACATTACATAAAGTTTAAAGGATTTTGAAACCAACAAGAACTCGACATGTAAATACTTTTACCTCTAGCCGTTATCCAGGAATAAGACACTTGACGAATCAACTCAAACATGCATTTTCGATTAAGGTCACCGTGATTATGGACAATACCATTACGCCATTTCCAAACCATCCACCAAGTGCAAGCAAAAATACCATCTATAATCTTCTTTTTCTTCTTCGTGAGCCGAGAGCCATCTAACCAAGAAAACGCTTCTTTTGGGGCACAACTAAAAGGAAGATCCAGATGAAGCCACACCTTGATCTTGTGCCAAGTTGCTAAAATAACTTTGCACTCTCCAAAAAGATGTCGATTAGTCTCTAACGGATTGTCACAAAAGACACAACTAACCACCGGAATGGGGATGCCTCTTTCACATAACTTACTACGGACCGGAAGACTATCATTCATTAAACGTCATCTAAAGATATTCAATTTTTTAGGGATATACTTTAACCATCTAGTCTTTTCAGAACACCCCGGCAAAGTCAATTTCTCAATACCTTTTCTAACATACTTAACCGTAAACTCATCTTTACCCTCATAATCCCAACACCAAGAATCTTCAATAGTCTTGATGTTAACCGGCCCCATCAAGGAACAAAGACGGGCTAACTGCAACTCCTCTACACCGCTTCTGATATCTCTCCTATTAATTGATCTGAAAGCAATCTCTCATGACTTCAGATTACTCTCAGGAAACAATTATCTAACATCTTACAGTTCATTTTCAACATGTTTGATGGTAATTTTATTGATTTATGTTAAGTGATTTTTTTTAATCATGGTGCATTACTGCGATTATGTTGTAGGTTGGATTCTTTCCCAACATAAGACATTTGCATTAGGGTACTAGATTGGTAGCATATTAGAATTAAGAGTAACGGCAGAAAGAAAAAAAAAGGGAAAATCACCAAAATGACCAAAGTTGACCAAGAAAATTCAAAAATGACCACCCAGATTTATCCTAACTCAAATGACCCACCCAATAGAAACCAGCCACTTGTCATCTTGTCACCAATCACAATCTGACATGTGTCCTTAACCTGGCAAGTAGGCTAAAGGTGGAACCCACTCTCATCCAATAATCGTTCGACACGTGGACAAAAAGTCAGAATATTAGGCTTGGAACCAGCTTTGTAACCGGACCTCTATAAACCTGCCACGTGTCCTCCAAGTATCCTTGGCTTGAGCCACCACAAGTTTTTTTGGAGCCATGGCTTATATGGCTTATAGAAACAGTATACTTACTCCTTGTCCCCTCCTACTCCCCTTTACCTCATCCCCCCTTTAGACATATGTACCCTCCTACTCCCCTTTACCTCATCTGCAAATATCTATCTCCATTTTCGTCAAGAGTAAACGAAAATGGTGATCTGTAAAAACTGTGGGTTTGCAACGGCCATACGTATATCTTCCACCACTGCGAATCCAGGACGTCGTTTTCATTGTTGTGCTAGACCCGTAAGTGTATCTTAGTTTTCATCATTTGTTAAGAAGAAAAAAATATAATTCTTCACCTATTTTGTCTTTATATTTTTAGGGTTCAAACTGTGGATTTGTCAGTTGGGCTGATCCTCCGGTATCTGAAAGAGCTCTTGAAATACTGCGAAACTACGAAGATGATGTCAATATATTGAAGCTTGAAGTTAAAAATCTTAAATTTTTATTGATTGTGAGTTGGTTTTTCTTTTTTATGTATTACTTTGGGAAATAAATTTTATATATTATGAAATTAATTATGTATCTTGGTTGACGTAATACAATTTTGTCATGATTGCAAGGTTAATTAGTTACGTTAAGTAACCTTATTTATTTTAAACTTATATCCATTGTAACTTATATATTTTAGACTTGCACAAATTATTAGTTTTCATATTACGAAGGCAGTCATTTAGGCACTGACGGATCCTGGAATTTTGTTTAGCGGGGGCAAAAAACTATCCCGTATATAATATGGGTTAAACGAGTAAAAAATGTATATTAAAACGGGTTAAAAGGGTTGGTTAACATGGGTCATAAGGGTCGATTATAATAACCAAAATGGTATGCATTCTAGACTCACAATATGATCATATTAAAATGAAGATACTAAGAAAATAGCTTATTTTAAATAATTTCTTATAATAAAAAAATAACTTTTATATGTATAGTTGTTCTTATTAATTTAACCTTCTTTCATGAAATGGTTTTATCTAATTCATAAATTGATAATATTTTATAATACTTTTAAAATGTAAAGATATCAAAAAAAAAATGATTAAAAGTTGAAGGGTTGGTCTGTAATTGCAGTTATTCTAGATGGGTTGCTCTGAAACATTTAATTTAAAGGTAGGGGAGAGGTAGGGGGGGTTGGTAACTACACTGTAGCAAACTATAAAACATTATTTAATTTAAAGGTAGGGGAGAGGTAGGGGGGTTGGTAACTACAACTGATTTAAAATTTGAATTTTCACCTAAGTTTTTTGTAAAAGTAATAAAATCATTTTACATTTATCATACTCAAGAACAAACGACATATTATTTATCAATAGAAAATTGTTCTTATATATGATCAATCAAGTCGTCTTTTAGTGCATTATGATTTTCTTTGTTACAAATTTGTGTCCTATTTATCATGTAATTGAAATAGCTTAAAAATATAAAGAAACGAAAATGGATACAAAAATATATCAAGAGTATACACCACAAATAGAGAAAAAAAAATAAGGAATTTTTTATTTTTTATATTTTATTAAAAAAATTTATGTTAGATTTTTAGTATCATAAAAAGAAATTCTCACTAACCAATCAAATGTTAACATGTATCAAAAATATATAATAAAAAATTGAGCAACTTGTTCGGCTCCATAATAGACTCGTGGGAAGCCATGGCTCCAAAAAAACTTGTGGTGGCTCAAGCCAAGGATACTTGGAGGACACGTGGCAGGTTTATAGAGGTCCGGTTACAAAGCTGGTTCCAAGCCTAATATTCTGACTTTTTGTCCACGTGTCGAACGATTATTGGATGAGAGTGGGTTCCACCTTTAGCCTACTTGCCAGGTTAAGGACACATGTCAGATTGTGATTGGTGACAAGATGACAAGTGGCTGGTTTCTATTGGGTGGGTCATTTGAGTTAGGATAAATCTGGGTGGTCATTTTTGAATTTTCTTGGTCAACTTTGGTCATTTTGGTGATTTTCCCAAAAAAAAAAGTATTACATGAAGACGACTGGGAACTTCTGATCCATATTTTAAAATTAGAGTCGGTTTGATGAAAATGATAACTATATATAGTTGATTTAGAAGTTTTATTCTGGAGATTTGTTCTTGTGTTTCTAGCTTGGTTTGTCCTGAGAAGATTCAAAGTCATTTGTGTACATCACAATAATAGTTGGCGAGGTCTCCTAGGGACTACAGTATTATTTGAAGTGAAAAAGCTTACGACGAAATTTTCTAGTGTATAAATTTTGTACATTTTAAATCTAAGTTTATCATGACTGTGTTTTTATTCATGTTGTAGTTCATCTACAATTTCTCATGTGGTATTCTTCCACATGTGGTGTTTTTGTACTCTTCAAATTGTGATGGATTTTTTCTATTATGTTGGTGCACTACATTCTACTTCAAAACTTAGGAACTCAAAACAATCACATCCGTCTCGATCACCTAACGCAACAGCTCTCCCAGTTTAAACGATACCTAAAACATTAATGTATACGGTGGTTCGTCGCAACGCGCGAACCGATCATGCATTGAGATTGTATCACGCATTAAAGACTAAAATATCTTTCTAAGTTAGCAATATTTAAAAAAAAAAGATACTCACTTGAATTAAAATGAAAGAAAATTATAAACAATAAAGATCAAACTATAACGACGACGAAAATGACACTTTACTAAATATTATAATTAAAAGAAGGTTTAGAAATGGGTAGGGGTGAAGAAAGATGAGTTAATTATAAAAGTTTAGGAATAGTTATCAAAGAGATTGATAAAATATATATTATACTATTAGACGATCATATAAACAGACATGCAAAGAGACAGTATGGAAGATCGAAAAATACATTCTTCAAGTCCTACCCTAGAAAGCACACACTCATCAAAAGAAAATTATTAAATAATAGTAATGAAAACGACGTTTGTCTTTTTGTGAAACAGTAACGTTAATTCCAGGTGGTCAGAAAGCATATGAGCATCAAAAGAAAAACAAATGAAAATAATTTTAGTATTAGTATAATTTAAAGAAAAAAGTTAATAAAACTATATTTACTAATTGCGTGTTGTTGCAGGATAATTTAGATATATAAAGTTGTTGTATTACTATAATGATATCTAAAGAAAACAATAAAAATAAAAATTGAGTAAAATGTTAAAATTAGAAGACGTGCACAGACAAAATAATTATATTGCTATAGCACTCCGACCATTAAAAAAAACATAAATATAAAAGACTACGTAACGACGTTAAATTATAAACCAAACACTAAAATTATTAAGCATAGCATGTAAAAGTTATGATATATGAATGTATTTGTTACACCATCTAAATTAAATCGTGTCTAGCTTCGATCATTGGTTAAACTGTCCACAATGCTAACACACATCCTTTCCACAAACACGCTCCATCCTTCCAAATCCTTCCCACAAACAGATTTTAGTCATAACGCTGCACTTCCCACAAACATACATTTATTTTCACATCATCATATTTTTTTACTAAAGAGTGATTCAACGAGATTGTGTCAATGCCACTGAAGTACTTTCAATTGGAATACGTTTGAGCTGGATTCATACTTCTTATATGCTACACACATATATATGCTACACACATATACATATAAACATGGTGCTTATACAAAATATATCAAGATTCCTAAAAGGCGTGAGAAAAATATGACGTGACAGTGAGAAACTGCACCATGTATTTGGTGGACATATGCTTAGAAGTACCGTGTAAATATATCTGAAAGTAACATTGTGTGTAAATATTTCTGAACGCAACATTATATATACATGCATCAACACTCTTAAAAATAGTATTGAGAATATATATATATATATACTAGGTTAGTAACCCGTAAATTACACGGGCTGAATAGAGAGTAATAATATTAGATAAATACAAAAGAAAAAGTTAATGATCAAGAAATTTGAAATTAATTATTGATATAAAATTCTTATAACATTTAAAATTTATTATCTTTAACAAGTTGTTAATTACTTTTCATAAAAGACCAAAATTATTAAGTAAATTAATCAAATCTATATTAATTTTATCAAAATTTTAAAATAAAATTTTAGTTTTTTATTTTTTTCGGCATCGGTTAGAATTTTCTGGTTCCTAAAAGACCAATCGTTTTTGATTTTTTTCGGCATCGGTTAGAATTTGGGTTTTTATTATATATATATTTTTTTAATATGGCGGTTAATATAATTATAAACTTTAAATGTTTGGTCTTAAAAAGATAAAAAGATAATAGTAATTAACATGTATCCTCATAACCAATAAATTTCAAAAAACAAAAGTAGTTGCCAGATGAAGACGAACAAATTAGCCGTGGGTGATGGACATTCGCCGGTGGGAAAGGTTTGGGAGTTGGGACGCTCGCAGATTGTCGTTTGGTGTTTCAAGAAAAGGGAACTAGGGTTAGAATCTGAATGTCGTTTAGTTTTAACTTAAAGTCTTAAAATATAAATTAAGGTTATTTACAATAGGCCCTCATTAAATGCTAATTTACATATTTACCCTCTCAGTTTGGTTGAGTTTTTTTACCGGTTCGGTTCGGTTCTTAATGGACATGGAACCGAAACCGAACCATTATTTTCGGTTCGTTTTTTTTGTTCGGTTATCTTCGGTTCTGGGGTTCGTTTTTTTGTTTTTGTTTTTTGCTTACCCCTAGTACCAGGTGTTATCCTCATTTAAAAGATCAGAGGTTCAATCCTTGCAGATGACAAAATATGTGGATTTTAAAAGTTAAACCACGAGTCATTCAAAAAATATATATACACACATATAATTAGTTTTGTTGTTGATAATGCATATATATTGAAGGCAGGTTAGGGTAGTGATAAGACATGAAGTGAAGGAACATAACAAGGACATGGAATGATTGGATGCTTATAGGACAAAAGTCCAAAACAAACGAAGCTACGAAGAACCAGCGGTTGTTCAAACTTATTTGAATATAACGAAACTTCCTTTCCTCGTTGCCAAACCATACGATACGATAGATCTCATGTTTCTTTCGACCTGCCCAATTTGATTATATATATATGTGGCCCGTCTATTTCGATAACATCATATTCATCCATCCGTACACTACTCTAATTGGATTGACACGTATAAGTTTTCGATTTGGATATGTCGGTAATAACGATCAGAGGATGAAAAATAAGCGGATCTGAGTGACACAAGTTCCCAATCCTGATGCTCAATCAGGTGATCGAAATCGTAGCCGACAGACTGGTGATGCGAGTTCTAACGATCGACGGACTGATCGAGGACAAGGTCGCGGGAATGATAGAGCTAGGGGTTGTCGAGCCAAAATTCTGAACTCGTGCCTGCGGACACGAATGCAACTCCAAAATTTGTGTCCGGCGTGACAAGTTTTTTTTTACTAATTTTCGTAACACTTTGAGCAGATTCTAGAAAGTGGCTTTTGGTTTATCAATACATTTTTGCATTCCAAACCCATCATTCATTACAATTGGTACTGATTAATTATATGAGTAATGACAGATTAATTAGACATTAATCGTGTGCCTATGGGTGTGTATATTTACACGAATTTGACATAAAGAAGATGCTGCTGGTTTGATCTCCGTCTGCTGCTTCATTCCGATTTCGCTTCGGGCAAGTTTCTCGTCCGGCTGTACACACAGTTTTGAACCGGTGTACCCTGAGAACAGACGTCGAATCTGTTTAAGGGGATTGTGTCAAACAGAAGCCCGTTCCTTTCGCTTTGTTTCTCTGTTTGTCTGTTTTGCAGGGACTGATCCTGCTGTTGTTCGTGATCATAATTCTGTAGTGGTTTTTTCGTTTACTGTTTTATCTCCCTTGTATTTCCATTCTTTACTGTTATTCTGTATTGTAATTGATCGAACAAGTGTTCGAATCATTACCGATTTCCAACATATTCTAACACTTGAGATGGGTAGTCTCCAATTTCTCGGTATATTCTAAATATATTGATTCTGGGCAAACACCCAATTATTGTTTCGTTTTTTTTTTTTTTGAACGACCAACTAAACGAGACCTGAACTTACCGGGAAGTCCAATGGCAAAAGGCCGCCATCAGCGCCCAAGCCCATCAGTCAACCAGTTCCAGGAAAAACCACCTCCGCAAGCGGCCGGGTGGAAAACCTGTTAGCTCAAAGACTCGAACTCGTGACCTTATGATTACGAGTCATCCCATCATCGCCTATACCATCGCCTAGACCTTATGGTTTCGGTTTGTTGCTTGGTTAAGTTCTTCGCAATTATTAATTCTTGTCGTAGACAAAAATAAAAATTAACTTGGTCTAAGCTTGGTTCGATAACCTCGGTTTTTCACTACAAGAAAACGAGGTTATCGGTGACAGAAACGTCTGTAGCAGATATGCCGATGAAAGCCTTCATCGACGAGAATTTGTCGTGCTGCTCCATCGGCTAAACTGCCATATTCATTTTTGGACTAGAGACTACAACAATTACTGATATATTAACGACAAGATCCACAAATTGTCATTTCAATCTTTACCGGACGAAAAAATTCGACCATCTCCTATTATGGAAAATGAGAAAGATAGGATGAGGAGAAGCCGTTTATATATTTTAAAAAGTAGAGTATGTTCCAGGTAATTTTATACTTCACATGAATGACAAAGCAATTATATTTTCGAGAGTTTTTGTATACAGTAACCAATAAAAAGTAGAGTATGTTGCCATGTTTGTACGAAACTTGATTTCAAGCTAGACAAAACTGCACTTATGTAGAGGTGATCAGTGATCACCACAATACTCTCTATTTGATCGTGACAAGATGGTGGTGGTTGTGTGTTGCGAATTGCGATGATGATATTAACATGATAAAATATATAAAGAAGATTGTATAAAGTTTTTGTGACCCCGCTTTAAATATGGAAATGGAAATTAAGTCATATGTAGTGGTGACCGTTGTTGGGCTCACTGAAGAAGAACGAACCGGGGAGCACTTTTGTTGGGCGTTAACCATCAACTAAAACACTTTCTGAGGGGGTGCACATTTATTTTTTACGGAGTCACTTTTAATAGAAATATACATAAAAAAATTTGGTCCGAATCAGGTTGGTCACATAAGACAAATACAACACAATAAGATAATAAATACGGTTATTATAATTTAAATAATATAGAAAAGATATAGCTAATACAAAATTTCAACAAAAAAATATCATAGAATAAATGAGGATAATTAACATTCTTTTTTTAATGGAGCATCAATGTTAATGTATTTAGGTTTAGGCCATTACTTATAATGTTTTAGTTTATTGGGCTTGAATGCTCTTAAAACTCTTATTCAATTCAGATTTGAACTATAGTATAAAGAAAATATAAAATATAGCAAGCAGGGTTTGAATCTAGGTCAGTCAAGAGAAAAAAACACACTAAACAGGATTTACAAGAACCATTGAGACATAATTGTTAATTGGTTATATTTTATGCATAACTTATTTAATTACTCCTTATCATATAAAAAATACTTGAAAACCCGTACACGTAATTTACACTTCGCGTACGGGGTTGAGGGGGTGGGGACCCCCGGGGCCTAATAGAATTTCGTCCTTGAGCATCACGCTGCCAGCCTGCCACTATGCATGCCCTTAAAAAAACATGTTTCAATAGTAATTTAAAACAAGTACGCCGAATTGAAACACTGATAAGAATAAGCACCTCGCAAAGTCAAATCCGATATTTTATAAAAATGTCAAATTTTATAATGTATAGTGGGAAAATAAAAACAAAAAAAGGAAAAAAAAAACCCATAAAAGCAAAACCTTGAACCAGTTAACTTTCCGGCTTATACGTTTGTAGTATGATATATACTTTCATATTATTATGCTAGATGGTGAGTTTGATTTGCGTTGAAACCAATCTCTATTACAGTAGAAACTCTATAAAATAATACACTTGGGACCATCAAAATTTATTAATTAAAGAGTTATTAATTAACCGATAAATTAATAATTATTAATTTATATAGAAGTCTTTTGGAGTGTTATGAATTATGGGTTCCAAATCCAGCAAAAATAAATGTATTAGATGCAATGGATCTTGCAATTTCAACATGGACTATGGATGTTCGTGCAAATACAATTGCGAACTGCTTTCGTCATTGTAAACTTCGATCAACATATAACATTACTTTTGAGAACTCAGATGAAGGTGGTGAAAACACTCAAGAATTCCAGAATTTGATCAAAGAGTTGGGTTATCGCAATGCAATGGATGTCGAAGATGTTCTGACTCACCCAGAAGAAAATGTAGTTGCACAGTTATTGATTGATGACGAAATTATTGAAAGCGTTATTTGAATTAATAAAGATGATATCGATGAAGAAGATGATGAAAGTTCTACAATAGAGCCCCTTTCGCGAAACGAAGCTATTAAAGCGGCAATCACATTGAACATTTTTTTGTTGAGCTATGAGAAAACAACACCAGAAGTTCTTACCATCTAAGGAAAATTAGAGACGAGATTTAAGGGGAAATTGATTTCAACAAAAAACAAAAGAGACAATTGAGTCATTTTTCAAAAAACCCCTTCATAAATCATTCATATAATATGCTATATATAAGGAATTATTAATTTATATTTTATATGGGGTCTAAAGAAATTATCAAATTCATAAATCATTCATATAATATGCTATATATAAGGAATTATTAATTTATATTTTATATGGGGTCAAAAGAAATTATCAAAAAATATTATATCTTATAATTTTAGCGAATTATTAATTTAGCACCCTATCCCCAAGTCGGAACCGACAAAAGATATTATCTTAGAAAGTTTATTAAATAATCGAGTATTAGTTTATCGAGTTTCCACTGTACCAATTATAGCGAATGACCATCAACATAAAAGAAACATGAGGGCTTTTGAAACTATTGTTTGATATGTGTCTATTTTTTTTAATATTAAAACTCACACAAATTACAATAAACCTAACATTTATTTACAACAGAAAAAGCTTAAGAACTAATCTACCCAACCAAAAATAAAAGTCATATGATTTGAAAATAAAATAAATATTTCAATCCTAACAAAAAATAAAAATCACAAAATAAACTAAAATCATCATATATGTATTTTATAATATTTATACGTATATAATTTTTGTTGGGAATATATCACTTTATAACTAAGTTGTTACTTTGAGACACGATGAATATCCTGTCAAGACTCAAGAATGGTGATATATGGTGGAAACATGTTTCTTTTTCCTTTGCTACTAGATCAACAATATGCTCAAGACATTTTAATAATTAATTTAGAAAAATGGGAACTTACACAACTCACTTTTGAACAAAAAAGAATGGAAAAATGGATTTCAATAATACAAGTTTTACCTAATTGACCAATAATAATACGAGTTTCAAAATTTCCTCACAATAATACCAGTTTTATATGTATTGGATTATAACGATACACCATTAGTTTTCTACTAACGGTGTTAGTATGTTGCATACGTGGCGAATGACGTGGACTCTTTTCTCTCCTACGTGGCAACAGACAAACACCGTCACGTATGCAAACTGACTAACACCGTTAGTTGAAAACTAACGGTGTATCGTTATAATCCAATACATATAAAACTGGTATTATTGTGAGGAAATTATAAAACTCGTATTATTATTGGCCAATTAGGTAAAACTTGTATTATTAAAATCCATTTTTCCAAAAAGAATTAAAGTCAATTAACAATTGGGATTGCTGATTGATATATTCCTTGTTTACTTTCATTCACAGTATCTACATCATACCGTCTTTTATTTTTTATATTATTAAAAAAAATAGAAAAAAAAGAGAGAGACGGGATTAGAAAGAGATGGAGAGAAATGGTGTACGGGTGAATTCGAGGGGCGGGAACCCTGTTTTAGGATTTTGGTGCGGTTGGACGTTGCTATGGTTTAACCGTGGAGAATGTTGTCAGGTCAGCTCCCCGCTTTAGTGCGGTGGGAGCATTGTGACTAGCCTTAGAATCGAAACAAAACAAAACTATACAAACAAAATCCTACATCTTTTTACTGGCGTTTGCAACTATCCCCAAATCTCTAATACCTGAGTGCGTCTTTCTGAGACGGGATTGCAACCGTACATACTGGATTTGACACTCCAAACTTTACTCACCCAGGAGAACACCATCAAGGAGGAAACTCACCATTTGAAAAAAAAACCCCTTAAATCAGGTTTGAACTTGAGACTCCAAGGTCCCAAAGTTCTAACCATCATCCTCATACCATTGAGGTAAAATCATACATTTTACGAAAAAAAAATCTAGAAAAATAAAAATGTACACATACATAAGGGTTGATCCACTAAAAAAACACATATTTTGTCTTAAAAAGAATAGAAAGAGATGTGATGAATTAATTTTATAACTGAATGGTTGATATTCAAATACAATAAAATATGAGAAAAATAAGAGGTGGAAGATATTTATGGTATAGCCTCTTTTTTTCACTTTTTTAAGATTCTCCCATTTTTTTTAAATGATTATAACTTTTCATACGATATTAATTTTTTTATAAAAAATATACCATAAAATCGAACATTTTTTTCTCTTTAATTTGAGTATAGTATTGATATAAAAAAACTAAAATTAATTTTTCTTCTAAAAATTATACTAGTCTGTGAAAACTATATTATTTTGTAATTAATTGTACTGTTTTGTAACTAACTGTATTATTTTATGTTAAAACAATAGGATTTGTATTGTATTTGCATCGTACGTTTTTTTTGTTAAAATAACTATTTTTATGTTGTTTTGTATTAAAACAACACATTTTATGATTTTTTAAAGTAAAAAACATAGATAATTGTGATGGTTTCATTAAAAACATTTTATATACGTACTATTTTATATTTTATATTAAAATAATACTGTTATGTTTTAAAATTAAAATGTTTTTACTCTTATTTTTTAATTGTGTCATTTTAATGTTTTAACAATTTCTATTCCTTTTAGTTATATTTAAATATTTGATTGTGAAAAAGAAAGACACTTGTCTTAGATGGATGGAAGGGGTGTTTCTCATCCCTCATGTATTTATCTCTACATTATTATCCTTTTGTATCTTTTCTTTCATCCTTAATTCATCTTTAATATATTTTGAAAACAATATTCTTTCTCATTTCTCCTATCCCTATTCACCAATCATGAGAGAACTATCGGGTGGTTGTACCGTGTGTGTATCGCGACGGGAAAGTGGAATTATAATATTTTTAAGGACTTACACAAAAAAAAATCCTCAAACTTTGATAAATATTTTTTTTTAAGTAGTATCAATTTGTTATAAGGGGTAACACATATACATAAAATAAAAAATTAAAATTTTTCTTACTTCGCGTACGAATACGTACGAGCAACCTCTGTCTCCATATACCAGTTTCAACCCCGGTCTTTCCGCTTCATGATTCTTTCAGCACCACCCCTCCCCTCACCTCATGTAAACGGGCGATTAGCCGATGACATAACACAAGAAGATATATAGATCGATTAACTTGATAATATTCGGTAAGTATGATGCCATTCACATCAGAAACATAAGAGGTGACATCGATAGAAGGACTGAATTCTCATTGTCTAATTGGTTTTCTTTTATTGGTTCACCTCACTTGATGCTACATTGGCATCCTTTTGTTTTCTTCCGGCTACATGTTTACCAATTTTTTTTAGACTAGAATACAAAAATCAATACAATCCGAAGATCCAATTACAGTAAAATAATAGGTAAATGGACAACAAGCTGTGTGCCGTAACCCTCTTTTAGATACCAAATAAACCTCAAGTAAAATAAAATGATTTATTTGATATCTTTAAAATGAAACTAAATTTAAACAATAGCGATGTTTATATATCATATTTAGTTTATGTATAATCAGGGGCGGACCTACTTGGGTCCCAGGGGTAGCGCCCGCTACCCCTGAACTTTTACCTCGACGTGCAATTTTTTTTTTTAATAGGTTTTCGGTTTTTCGCGACCCCTGAAACAAATTTTTCGCGACCCCTGGAAGAAATTTTATGGCTTTTACTTAATAATATGATCAAAAGCCCCTTAAAAATATGATTAAAAGCCCGTTAACTACCTAAAAAAAATTTCCGGGGGCGCTGCCCCCGAACCCCCGTTAGTCCCCACTACCCCTGATATTCTTTCCTGGATCCGCCACTGTATATAATCGTCATATCAAAATAATTATTGAATCAAATAAATTAACAAAATAAACATGGGTTTTTATACGAATTAACAAATAAATACCATAAGCTACTAACGATCGATTGTCTCAATGGTAACTGGGAGAGGATTGAGTTCCTGACTAAGAGGACATGGTTCAATTCTCACAGGAGGTTTTCTGACAGTGATCAGTTTTCACCTGAACTGGTGTCCTGATTGAATGCATGGCTGATGTACGGGCTTCTTCATAGGGGGCCGTTCTAGTCTCTGTCATCCCAAGAGTGGAGATGAATAGATGGGTAGTTTAATGCCCTCGTTACTCGTTAGTTATCTGAAATTGCCGTTATAAAAAGTACCATAGGCTAGGACGGTTAGAACTTACATGACACAAAAACCTTGTAAAGTATAATGTGGTTTACGAAAAAGAAAAAACAATTTTTTTTTAATGAACAACAAAAAAAATCCTGATTTGCCCGAGGCAACAACAGTTAAGTCTATTTCAGAGAAAACTCATATATCCGCGAACAATATGATGCTTAAACATGTTAGGCCCACAGATTAAGCTTGTGACCTTTTGGAGTCTTACTCTTATCATCAATTCATAGTAACATTCAACGATCGTAAGAAAAAACAAGATACATGTGTAAAATCATGAGCTAGCTAGGATCCTAGCTGGGGATTAAAAGTGAGGGCACATTTCTAGTAGTAAAAAACAAAAAGTGAATGCTAGATTTAAGTAAAAAGACACATTGCTTTTTTTAATGAATGTAGTTCTTTTAATTGCTTGTTTGACTGAATGCATGTATTTTTTAATTTCAATGTTTGTTAAATTGTAACCATTTGCTTAATTATTTATTTATTTATTTTGAAAGGCAATGTAATAGAATTAAAATGAGAGATTAGAAAACGCTAACCCAACACCAAAACAATTACAAGGAAAGTAAAGAATTTCTAAACCAATTGATCCAAGACATAGAAACTTTTTTATTTATTAAAGCTATGATTTTTTTAACAACCATTTTATTTGTTATAGTATAAATCTTCAGATGAAGCTAGTAATTTTTTATTTATAAAGATTTAAACCCTTATATTTTTTAAGAAAGTAACTTGACACCATTAACCATACTAGTCATAAGGCCATGAGGTCATTGAAACATATAATTGACGGGTATAATTAAACATGCGAATTTTTGAAAACGTTAAACTTGAACCTCTATTTTATTAATTTCTTGAATAAAATATTTTACCAATGATTTTCCATTCAACATATAACCCCTATTCTCCAAAAAAAAAAAAAAATCTTTGCATATATTCCCTTAATGTTGTTCTCTTCCTGACTCAAAATCTACTCCATCCCTCTCTTCTTCTTCTCTCTCTCTTCTCACTCACACACAGTGAGGGTGAAAACACACCTACATATATAACCACATACTTATCCATGGCTACCAGCATCCATGGCATTGCAGATGCTTACTCCGATAACACCAGTAGTAGTGAAGAATCTCAAGAACAAGAAGAAGAGGAGGAGAATGAGGTTCATGAAGCAAATGGTTCTAGTTACAAAGACATCATCCTCTCCACGTGCCCTCCACGTGGGATCGGGTTCTTGGATCCAAGATCCAACCGGGTTCAAGAATGGAACCGTGTGTTCCTTCTGGTGTGCGCCACGGGTCTGTTCATCGACCCGCTCTTCTTCTACACGCTCTCGATAAGCGACTCGTGCATGTGTGTGTTCGTGGACGGGTGGTTCGCCATCACCGTCACGGTTCTCCGGTGCGTCACCGACGCCTTGCACGTGTGGAACATGTGGCTGCGGTTTAAGATGAGCTGGTGGTGGCGATCGCAACCCCACCACCGGGACCATGGTGGTCGTGGGCATAGGGTTGCGGCGCGGATCGTAACCAACGCCAAGAAAAGCTTCTTTTTTGATCTCTTCGTTATCCTTCCTATACCCCAGGTTTGATACTTTGATCAATGATAATATCTATTTTTTTTATTTAGTTAATTTAATTATTTGTGAAATTACTCAAATACCACCTCAAATGTCCTGCTATTAATATTTTGATCAACGTTAGGTTGTAGGACTAGTGAATATTAAAATGAACACTTAAAATGTGTTATTATTAGATCATAAACTAGCTTAGATTAACGATTTAGAGATTAGAGTTTCTTTTTTACTTACGTGAATAACTCGTAATTATCTTGCACATGAATTGAGATCGATCCATCAGTTAAATCTACCAAACGCGTGGGTATTTTTGGTATAAAACTCTATCCGGCGGTCGATAAATGAGACTAATTAAAGGTTTATTTTACAATCTTTATCATAATTTGTAAGATATGATATTTTTAGAATTTTATGTAATTTTTTTTAATTCTATTGTTTTAGATAATTTATACGGTCATCTGTGATGTTATGCAAACTGTTATAGATAATTTATACTATGGTCGTCATTACCGTAGTTGAGTGGTTATTTTGAGAGGGGGGGGGGGGGGGGGAGTTTAGGGGCTATTTTAGAGAAAAGTTAGTCAAAAAGTCCATTTTAGTCTTTTTCCGTTTATTTTATCATTCTATATGTATATATAGGTATTTCATATGGTACAAGTCATGGTTGTTTTTCGAACGGTAAAACAAATGGTTTTTTAAACGCTTATTGTTATTACAGAAACAGAGTCATACCGCTAGCATCACTACCGTTTATGTGCCGGAGAGGGTGGGGTGGTGTTCTTGCTCGTCACTCCTCCTACTCAATCATTTTCTGCACAACAATTCCTTCTTTAAATTCTAATTAATTCGCTCTTGATGACATACTTCTGATCTTGCAACTCTCCGGTGCTCTCATTCATCAACTTTGTTAGACGTTAAACCGGTTAGAAAACTAATTTACCGGTTCACTATTTGTTCAAATGTTATAACTCGTCAAAGTTGTTATTGAGGTATTTGTTTTAAAGGATCTTTTTTTTCCCGTATCTTGCCTCTCTTTCACTACAAAACATATAGTTTTCATTGACGAATACACCCAATGAAATTCCCTGCTTGGTTAAATAATGGTAATTTGTCGGTTAGAGAGGAGGGGTGGTGGAATGTAACTCCCCCTATTTACACATCACATGCAAAACGGAACTCGGAAGGCCTTTTTAATACCCATTTCATTATTTAGTAAATAGTTACGAAATTAAACTTTTTACAAACAAATTTACATTCAACAAAAATTCATTTAAAGAGGTTCACTATCCTAGGATGCCCCCTTTCCTCTTGTCTAGCCTGAGATGCTACGTCACCAATCACCTAACTTCGTCTGAAAACAAATATTAAAACGGCTCAGGTTTGCAACGTGTCTTAATTTTAAGGTGTCCACATCATCAGTGGCACATGTCAAAATCATATTAAATTATCAATTTAGTAAATTACCAATTAATACTAATTACCAATTTTATCTAAATAAAATTTTCATTTAAAAAAATGGCAAACATTATATAGATTTGATATATTACTCAATAATTTGAGTCTTTTTAAGATAACAAATCAAGAATTTGTCATCTTTAATGTATTAAATTATCAATTAATATTTTATAATGAATTATATCAATTATAATTTCAATTTTCTTAATCGTCTTTTTTATATTTAGATAATATTATGAACTTAAATTCAACCCATGTAATACACGAGTTACTAACCTAGTTCATAATAAACCTTTAAAACTTTTGATAAGTTACAGTTCGATGTATATAACTTGTAACATCTGACCCCGCATACCACAAATAATGTATGCTGTGCTCACTAGGAGCTCATGATTTTGTCTTTGGTTGCTTGAGTAAAAACCTCCCATGGGGTCACCCATCTTGGACTGTTCTCACTCAAACACGCTTAACTATGAAGTTCTCCTCTCATTTAAAAAGAATGCGCCCAAAACGCATTAATGATATTTGAGGTCATGCCTTCCTTATGAACCCGGCATCCTTCCTATCCATGACCCGTGTGGGATTTGCCTACGGTGTTATTATCTGCCCCCTTACGGACTCATCGTCCTCGATGAGTTTTGCCCAACATCCCAATCAGGGATGTGAGGTTCGCCTAAGGCGTCCTCCTTAATACCCCTGTGGACTCACCATCCATGATTAGGTTTGGCCCACCATCCCGAACGACACATGATTGGCTTTGATACCATTTGTAGCATTTGGCCCCTCATACCTCCAATATTGTTCGCTTTACCCACTAGGAGCTCACGGTTTTGCTTTTGGTTTCCCGAGTGAAAACATCCTAAGGGCCACCCATCCCTGGATTGTTCCGACTCAAGCACGCTTAACTATAAAGTTCTCTTCTCGATTATCCATAGTTAATACGCCAAAAACGTGTTGATAATACTTGAGACCAGAGTTTCCTGAATCCGTCATCTCTCCCATATTCTGCCAGAAGGCTTAAAAATAATACTTTAAACACAAACACATATAACTAAAAAACTATTAACTTGCACAAGCAACCTTCAAATTGCCATGAGTACTTAAATATCACACTATCTATAATTATAACATTAGACTCAACATCATCATGAAATCTTTATAATCATTTAGACTTTATCATCTCATTCATGTATAACATATCCTCGTTGCGAGACATCATACATTCTTCATAACATATTCCACACTTATTCTCTATCTTCTTTATCACTATATCTTTAGACTTCTCTTTATAGTACTTACTATAGTTTTCGACTATGTTTTATCACTGTAACCTTGGTGGTATAACCCGTAGAGTAGGTTAGGCTCCAAAGAATTAAGATGAGATAATTAGACTAATAAAAATAACTTCATTCAATTTTCTTCTTAACTTTTTATTGATAAACCAAGCTTAAATAGTAAAACTCAAACAAGATGCATCAGGTACGATTCCTAAAAATAAGCAAGTTAAAAATAAAAGTTACGATTCCTAAAAATAAGCAGAGATGGAAAACATGGTTGAGACTTGAGAGCATGCAATCATGCACACGTAGAATCTGGTGGAGTAGTTCCTCACGTTGGACTGTCCATGTGTTCTTGTTGGGCTGCCAGTTGTGGACCCATTGGGCCAGGTGCATTACTGATGGGGTTATCATATCACTTGGACTATGTTTTATCATTATATCTTTAACTCTTCTTTATCGCTAAACCTTTGTACTCTTCTCTCAAGTCTTCTTTATCACTAAATCCTTAGATAGTTAGATACGACATTATCATAGCATCACATAATCATCCAAACTACCCTCTATGTTCTAGCAATAACCTCTTTATTACTTCACATAATCCATTTCTTGCACATATATAACAAATTGATCATTAACATATATGACTATCGTAACCTATAAACATAAACTCATATCCCCAAATAATTTACCTTCTTTTAGGTTAACTATTTCATAAAACATGACACCTTTTAACTCTTTCAAAATCGCTCCAAAGTCAGCCCAAGCATGACTTTCTGTTCTTAAGTTTTCACCATCGTTTCACGATTTAAACCATTTTAATCCCATTAAACAAATCACATATCAACCAACTCTTACGCAAATATTGGTTTATTTATCTCATTAAAACACATTACTTTTGACAAGCATCTTTTAGTTAAGCCTACGATCATTCTAAAATGTCATTTTATCACAGAAGTTTAACGGTTCTAACGTGTTCACAATTTAAACCTATATATTACAACGTCACAACGTCTAAACATTCTAACCTCTTTTACCCGTGAAATTAACCAATTTTACACACCAGATGAGATTAGTTTTTTTTTTTGAACGGTAAACACCCGGTTACTCAGGGGTCTCATCATGTCAAATGATGTTACCCACGACACGCTGCGACCACAGGCGTGCGAGTAACCATGACCCTCTATGTTTCACATCCATCTCAGAGGAAACCCACCGCCTAAAGGCCCACTGTGGTAAAACCTCTGACCCACCTCTATAATTCTTCATTCATTTTTTGTGACCGGTGTGATTTGAACCATTGACCTCCACATTGGAAGACAATGGTGTATCCATTCCACCAAATAGTGGGGGATCCGGATGAGATTACTTAACTCATTAGAGCAATCTTATTTTATTCTCTTTCAAAACATCCTCCAAAAGTCACATAAACGAGACATTCAGTCACTTTAATTTTTAATCCTGAATGCCGGTAATACGGTATAATCTCTTTTCAAAACCTTAGGGTGTGATTGGTTGTGGAAAACACATTTATGTTTTCTAAGAAAACATGGAAAACAGAAAACGCGGCAAATTATAGTTTTCCAGAATAATTTTCTAGGAAAATAGAAAACGATGTTTTTTAACTTTTAAACTAAAATTGGAAAACATTTTTTTTTTGTTTTCCATTTTCCGTTTTCGTTTTCCAAATTTCTATTTTGGAAAATGAAAAACCCATCTTTTGGTTTAGAACGCGTTTTCAAAAATTTCCATGTGTTTTCTAGAGATTGGAAAACCAATTTCATTTTTTAGAAAAGTGAAAATGGAAAACTGGAAAACGCTTTCTACAACCAAACGCACCTTTAGCTTTTACACGTGTTCAACCCAATAAGAAAATAAAACATATTAAAACACTAAAATGAGTGTTTTGAACTCAGCACGGTCGTTCTCGAAGAATTTCTATGAATTCTCAGTGCGTATGTGTATATTTAGTCTAGAAACGAAACCCGAAACAACCGGCATGAGTATGTATTTCACTCACGTTCTGCTTTGACAACTCAAAACTAGTGTTTTTTGATGCTATTCAACCACCTATTTAATGCTATTCAACTACCTATTTCAGCCTCGAAACAATCCCCATTGCTGCCTTCGAACTCCACCAAAACACTGATGTCCTGGTCACAACTTGTTGCTATTTTAGTGTAATTGGGTTGACTTTGACAAAAGTGAGTTATGACTTACATCAAGCGGATCTGGAGGTGCATGGAGCACACTCGTATCGATCACGTTGTAGTGGTGGGGGTTTGGGGGCAGCGCCCTGAGAGAGCGGGGTGATAACGGTTTGTTAGGCCGTTTCAAATCCCCAACTTAGATTGATTTTGTAGTAGTGGAAGCTAGGGTTATCGAACCTAGGGAATATGTGGAAATTGACCAATTGATTAAACTAAATTAACTAAAATTACCAATTACCTAAAATTACCTACTTTGCCACTTAGCTGTTTTGAATGATTGAGGTGAATTAACTACTAAAGTAACTAACTTTAAGCTAATGGAATACTTGAACTATCAATTAACGAAGCTAACCACTTTTGGATCATGGTTGGCTACCGATCTAGGCAAAACCTAATTACTTAACTGTGACACATAGACATGCCCCCCAATTGCCTCCTTGACCTAACAACCTAAGTTCCTAATGGGCTGATTAGTCCTGCCGCAAGAAAGTGCTAGATCATGTCAGGGGACCACTAAAACCCTAGGTTACTAGTTAGATTAAACAATTTAGCATGCGGGTGTTCAACGGTTGCAAGGATTCCGGAACAACTAGTCAAGCAATCGGTTAAGAAGAGAACGATTTTACCAACCAATCACCAAAAGCAGTTAGTGGTGATTAGCCGGACATAGCTAACTTAACAAACAAAGGCATAATGAAAAATTGCATTGAATAACTGTACCGAATGATTGAAATCTCTCAAAAAGCTCCAAAACAATGCTCAAAATCGTAACCCTAAGCCTCTGGTCGTCTCGAATGAAGAAGATCCCAAAAATACTTAACAAATAAGTTTAAATAGTAAACCCTAATAAAATCTTCTGTCGACCGATTTGGGGCGTACCGCCCCAGATTGCGGAATTCTGGGCGTACCGCCCGGACTTCCAAACGCGGCTGCTTCTATGAACTTTAGGGCGTACCGCCCTGATTTCTGCTTCACTGGGCGTACCGCCCTGATTTGGATCTCAGGAACTTTTCTTGATTTCTTCTAAGTCTTCACTCGTTCCGGTCCATTTCTTGATCCTTGTACCAGCCAGCTTCTATTTCTTCATAAAGCCCCACTTTTAGCACATTAAGCTCACGGTACCTCAAAACACAAAACTCGTGTAAATGTAATGTAATCCAACCGTTATTATAACTAAATATGACAAAATACGAACAATAACGACGACACATTGGACTAACATCACGGGGTCCAAAAAATCAATCAAATATTTCAATCTGAAAGTGTATTCACGCTTCTCATATCAATCAAATATTTCAATCTGAAAGTGTATTCACGCTTCTCAGATCAATCCAAAAAATCACAAAATTATAACACCACTTGGATAAACTTCTTCTTATTGACTTGCCTCATGTAGAATAGCCTCATCTTCACTATCACCTCCTATCAATACTTCTGTGTGTTCACTTTCATATGGAAACTTGTCTGGTCCTTCCTTCCATTTTGCTAACTCATCATCAAACAGCACATCCCTATTGAACTTTATTTTCTTTGTCTTTACATTAAATAGTTTGTAGGCTTTGGACTGTGCACAATATCCGACAAACATATACCTAAGACTTAGCATCTAGTGTCTTTTAATGTTGTTTTGGCTGCAGTGCATAGACAGGACACCCAAACACTCTCAAATGCCTCACAGAAGGTTTACTACCATGCCACACCTCATATGGAGTTTGGTTTCCTAATACTTTTGTAGGAGATAATTTTAACAGATACACTACAATCGCAATTGCTTCCTAAACCCTAAACTAAAATGAAAATAATGAAAAAAATAGTTAAGTTGATAGAATATTCCATCTTTTCTCCCGCCACACATCTTTCTCATACTTCTTTGTCTTCCAAATAAATTTAGATCATTAAAATTTAGAACCTAATTCTTCTCTTTTTCCACTTCGCATGTATGGTTTGTTGGGGTTTTGTAGTTCGGACGGGTGGTTAGATTTCGTTTCGTTTGATGGTTCTATAAGGAAGACGCAGTTATTGATAGACAGAAGAATCATGGTATGCACTTCCGTGTACTAGCTAAAGCGTTACGTATGTCTGGTGGAGATCACATTCATTCTGGTACCGTAGTAGGTAAACTTGAAGGGGAAAGAGAAATCACTTTGGGCTTTGTTGATTTACTGCGTGATGATTTTATTGAAAAAGATAGAAGTCGCGGTATTTATTTCACCCAAGATTGGGTCTCTCTACCAGGTGTTCTGCCTGTAGCTTCGGGGGGTATTCACCCTCAAAAAAACAGTCTCCTAATCTCGTTTCCTTTAGCATGCTTATAGCCATCTCTACCATTATTCTATTATTTCTCTGTGCCATCCCATTTTGTTCTAGGGTGTACTGAGCAATGAGAAAATGGTACTTTAAGTTTTGCCTCACAACATAGGCTTTAACTTTCTACCAATATGTGACATCTTTTGGCACAACCCTCCCTATTAAAAATCACAGCCAACCCAAAACACAACACAACAACAATCACATAAGATTTGACAATCCAGAACATAAGATTATATGTAAATCATTAATAATGTTGGTCAAGTGCAATTAATCATTAATTTACCTTACTTCTGTGTGTTCACACATTTTTTAACAAAAAACAATACTACACAAATATTCAAATTGTGTGTCCTAGTTTCACACTCTTACATGGGAAAAATACTTGATTACAACAACCTTTTTGTCACGGTTTGTTTAAATGGATGTGGCTAAAACACACAATTCTATGACTATATAATAACAAATGCCACACTGAACATAAAAATTAGGTGGTTGTTGCTACCTTTTAACCACAATTATTAGGATAAAATGTTTAATTCCAATATGAAATATTGGAATCCCTTTAGCCACACTTTTAGATTGCTACAACCACTAAAAAGTGAATGTGGTCGTATCACACCTACGATGACGAGACATTTGGTCACACATGAGCTGAAAAAATTATGTGCGGTGAAAGGCCTACGACCACACTTCTTTTGTGGGCAGAAGGCCAATTTTAACACAATGATTCCTTTGCATCTGGATTGGACACCCAATTCATACATCCCAAAGACTTTAGTTTAAGTTTAGCTTATTAGATAACCTACATCCCTTATATTGCGGCTCTAATACCAACTTATAACACCCTTTTTTTGGACGAGTACTTTCATTAGATTCACACATCAAATACATAGCGAAAGTCCTTTAGAACCATTTCATCATTCATTTAAGAGGTTTTTCACTATCCTAGTATCTCTGCTGCTTTGCTCTTGTCAAATAGCCTGGGATGTTACATCACCAATCACCTAACTCACTTTAAATATACATGTATTAAAAGAGGTCAACTTACTCTGATGAGTTTATAATAAAAACTTTAAAACATTTGATAGTTACAATTTAATATATATAACTCTTCAAAACCGTATATTTAGAAAACATGTTTTTCGAATACCCATGTATACATATAACATCTTTAAATTCACACAACATAACATAGATTAAATGTAACAAATACATAATAACCCAAGTTGTTTTCAATTAATCCATGTAACAGATTCATAACCTATCATCAAAAGACTTGCATTTTAAGAAAGCTTTGTTAACTTTTAGCACTCATAAAACTTATTTTCATTTCATGTACCCCTTGTCACTTAAAAATAAACAACCAAAATTACTGGTTTAAGGTCCTATAAAGCCAAGGTGGACTTTAACTTTTCTCTCATACAAGGCGGACTTTAAGTTTTGTCACACAATGTGGAGTCTAACTTTTTTGCTCACCCCTATACGACCGTCCATGTGGGCTACGGGTGATAATGGTTGGCTTGGCGTTTTATTGATGACGTCTTCCCTCTTTCTTTTCTTGAATTTTGATTGGTGTCTAATAAATGATTTAAAAAAATGTAATGATTAGATGGGCGTTATGAGGGGCCATCACTACATAACTTTTAGTCATAGAGCCCATCGCTAACTAGGACGACACATGTTAAAAAACGCTTAAAGAAGATGTTTTATGACTACGAATAACCTAAGACAATCTGGACTTTAACTTCTTTAGACTTTTTAAGTTTTGTCAAACAAAGTGGACTCTAACTTTTCTACCACACAAGGTATACTTTTAACTTTTTTTTTTTGTCAATATGTGACATCTTTTGGCACACCCTCCCTAGTTCCCTACTAACAACCATAGCCAATCCAAAACACAAAGCTACAACAATCTCACTTTTTGTGCAATTAATCATTCACCACGCTTTTCATGTTCTAAATATCTCTTCTCGTGTATCAATATCTCTTCTCATGTATCAAATTGTGTGTCCTAGTTTCAGCAATTTAATAAAAGACAACAATAACACATAACTACACAAATAATCAATTTGTGTCTATCCCATTCCTTGGCATATGGCCTATCTTACATTCTCCCTCGACATCATATTCACACGTCCAAGGACTCTAGCTTAAGTTTAGCTTATTAAATAATTCAAATTTCGTATATTGACTCTAATACCAACTTGTAACATCTCATTTTCTAAGGGAGTCACTTTCGTTGGATTTACACATCACATACACAATGAAAGGCTTTTTCTAAAACCATTTCATTATTCATTAAAACGACTACGATTTAAACTTTGTACAAACAAATTTACATTTAACAAAATTTCATTTAAGGACATTCCCTATCCTAGGATGTCCACTTTGCTCTTGTCAATATGTCACTAATCACCTAACATACCTTGAAACACGTACTAAAACGGGCCAACTTACGTTGACAAGTTCATAGTAAAAACTTTAAAACAATTGATAGTTACACTTCAATATATATATATAACTCTTCAAAACTATCTATTATAAAAAAAATCATGTATTCCCAATACCCTTCTATACATATAACATATGTAACTTTACACAACATAGATTAAATGCAACAATTACATAATAACATAATTTTTTCTCAATTAATCCGTGTAGCACATTCATAATTTATTATCAGAAAAATTTTCATTTACGAAAAAGCTATGTTAACTTTTATCACTCATAAACCTTATTCAGGTCACTCATTCATCTGTCGTAGTCCCGTACCTGACAAAGTGCACTTGTGCACTTTTTATAAGTAGTAAAACTCCAATATCCTCTGGCAATCTAAGATAATATAAAAAAGGGTATAGGTCTGAAACACTGGGTCCGTGTTTTGACTGCAAAACTGATCATTGATGGAGATCATTAAACTTAACATACATGTCAGTGAAAACACACATTGCTGCTTGCTGTAGTTCGGCAGTACACGTTGCTTTGAACCGATGTATCCTGAGAATATACGGCGAATCTGTTTAAGAGAATTGTGTCAAACACAAGCCCCATTTCTCTTCTACTTTCAGGGATCGTTCCTACCTCGGATCGTTATCCGTTCATTGCGTCTTCAATTTGGTTAAATCGTCAATTTATTTTGTATTCTTATCTAATGTTTTTGATTGCCCATCGTTATAGACCGGTTCATCACCAAAATAATCATCGACAAAAAATGCGATTACTTAATTCACATTTTCTTTTCAAAACGGCTCGTCTTGTTTGTCAGGCCGGCTCTTCATCGTTTACCAAAGACATAGCTAGCAGTTTGAAACATGAAAAATTCGCTTGAATAATTGAGACAAATTAACACCGCACCTCTTTTCAATCCTCGCGGGAGATCGGGAAGATAAGATTTGACACGAAGGGGGCCAAAACCGACGAATAGAGCCATCTGAGTACATTCACATGTCTGCACAACACAAGGGCAATTTCGTACATTCGTACCACCTATGTATTTAACTAACTTGTTAATTAATTAGTTCAGAAATTAATTAACCCGGCCACGCATCAAAACATCACACTTGTACTAATCTCTTTTCCACGCGTACCCTTCCTGCCTGTTATATAGAGACATATATATATGTCTGTATTTACACACACCCACACACATTTTATGTGGATCGATTTACACTCTTTCCGTTAGCGGTGGACTCTATCCAAAATTGAACTCCCCATAATTAATGGGCAGCAGATCACATGATCATTTCTCCGGCTCCGGCTATTACTCCGACACCACCACTGACGGCGACTCCGGCGATGAAACAGAAGGTTGGTCCACCAAGTGCAAAAACTATATCCGGGGAGTGGATATGTTACAGGCTTGGGACCCGGTTTTCGTGCTGATATGCACCACGGGTCTGTTCATCGACCCGCTCTTCTTTTACCCGCTCTCGATAAGCGAGTCGTTCATGTGTGTGTTCCTGGACGGTTGGTTCGCGGTCACTGTCACGGTGGTCCGTTGCATGACCGACGTATTGTACGTGGCGAACTTGTGGTTGCAGTACAGGCTGCACAGGTGGTCGCGTCATGATGTCAGATTACGACGTGACGACACAAGCCCATGCAACGTGGCAGACCGGATTTTAGCGGTTGCTGGGAGGGGGATTCTGTTTGATCTCTTCGTCATCCTCCCCGTTCCGCAGGTTGCACTTTTATTATCTAGCTATCTATCATCGTACAATAATTGATAAATAATTGATTAAAAAAAAGAAAGTACTTTATTTAATTATATATTGTATTAAAAAATAATATTTATAGACATGTTTGTAATTTTTTATTAATTAAATTGGTGTTTTAGAACTAAAAGCGGCACATGTGTTTTATGAAAAAATATGTTTTAAATTTTTTTTTTTTTTTTTGCAGATAGTGTTATGGGTGGTGATTCCGGCGATGTTGAAGAAGGGTAAGACGACGGAGATAATGACGGTGGCGTTAGTTATGTTCTTGTTTCAATATCTTCCCAAGATTTATCACTCAATATGTCTTTTGAGACGAATGCAAAATCTGTCCGGCTATATTTTTGGGACAGTTTGGTGGGGAATTGCTCTCAATATGATTGCTTACTTTGTTGCCTCTCATGTAAGCTCTCTTAATTTCTCACTCTTTTTGTCTTGAAATTAACCATAAAATATAGTTCTTTTGAGTTTGCGACGGGCAAAACCGTCGCAAATAGTTGATTTGGTGGTTATTGGTTAATTATCTGAGTGTAGGCTGTAGGAGCTTGTTGGTACTTGCTTGGTACGCAAAGGGCTGCAAAATGTTTGAAAGAACAATGCATGGATGCGAATGGACATTGTTTCAGGAGGTTTTTGACATGTCAAAACCCTATTTACTACGGCACCCACAACTTCGCGAGAGATCCTGCGAGGCTGGTTTGGGTGGCGAATAAAGAGGCGAGATCGACTTGCCTTGAGAGCGGCGATAATTCTAGCTATGGGGCTTACAAATGGACCCTTCAACTCGTTACCAATGATAGCCGTTTGGAAAAGATACTCTTTCCTATTTTTTGGGGACTCATGACTCTTAGGTAATTAATCCCTTTTCCTCGTACGTTTTGTTAATCTGTCCGTTTGTCTGTCTAGAAAGATCGATTCGTATGAATTTAATCGTTTGTATGGTCATATAGTACATTCGGCAACTTGGAAAGCACGACGGACTGGCTAGAATGTGTATTTATCATCATAGTTCTCACAACCGGTCTTCTTCTAGTTACTATGTTGATTGGAAATATTAAGGTAAGCACGTATGTTTATGAGTATGAGTATGATTAGAGCTAAATAAAGGGTCAAAAGTTTGAGTGTTTATTTAAACTAGGGTTTCTATGTATAATAACAGGTGTTTTTGCATGCCACAACATCAAAGAAACAAGCTATGCAATTGAAAATGAGGAATATAGAGTGGTGGATGAGGAGGAGGCACCTCCCTCAAGAGTTTAAACAAAGAGTAAGAAACTATGAGCGGCAACGATGGGCGGCAATGCGTGGTGTGGATGAGTGTGAGATGATACGTAATCTCCCCGAGGGCCTTCGGAGAGACATTAAGTATCACCTCTGTTTGGAACTGGTCAGGCAGGTATATATGAAACATTATAACTAATCTTTGTTAGTTAATCAACATGCAATGCTCATGGAGAAAGTATAATCTATCATATCACCAATTCTTTAACTTTTTGGACTTGTATGACAATAGTCCAAACTAGTGGGTGGAAAATACAAATGGGACAAGTCTTGAGGGTGGGATGGAATTTCTGTTTAATTTCTCTATTTCTTACTATCATGGTAAATGTTCAACTCAGGTACCTCTATTTCAACATATGGACAATTTGGTCCTCGAGAATATATGTGACCGCGTAAAGTCCCTCATTTTTACCAAGGGAGAAGTTGTAAGTCCATATAGACCCTTAGGTTGCGTTTGGTTGTGGAAAACGTTTTCCAGTTTTCCATTTTCAGTTTTCTAGAAAATGAAATGGGTTTTCCATTTCTAGAAAACACTTGGAAAATTTTGAAAACGCGATCTAACCAAAAGATGTGTTTTCCATTTTCTGGAAAATAGAAAACGGAAATTGGAAAACAATGCAAAACTATTTTCCAAATTTAGTTAAAAGAATGGAAAACTGTATTTTCTGTTTTCTAGGAAATTTTTTTCAGAAAACTATCACTAGAACGCGTTTTCTGTTTTCCATGTTTTCTTAGAAAACAGAAATGGAAAACACCCCATGTTTTCCACAACCAAACGCGCCCTTAACTTTTATAATAATTCATTTCTGTTCCCTACAAACGAGAACAAAAGATGTTCATGGTCAGGTTCAACCGGTTTTGACAAAATTTTAAAGTCAAACCGCTAACTATGATATTATTTTTGATACTCTATATAGATTGCAAGAGAAGGAGACCCTGTGCAAAGAATGTTATTCATAGTAAGAGGCCATCTCCAAAGCAGCCAAGTCCTACGAGACGGTGTAAACAGTTGCTGCATGCTAGGCCCGGGAAACTTCAGTGGCGACGAACTCTTATCGTGGTGCCTTCGGAAACCTTTCATTGAGAGACTACCACCATCATCATCAACACTGGTCACCCTGGAGACAACGGAGGCTTTTGGGCTAGAAGCCGATGATGTGAAGTATGTGACACAACATTTTAGGTACACGTTTGTGAACGAAAAGGTGAAGAGAAGTGCACGATATTATTCTCCGGGGTGGAGAACATGGGCGGCCGTGGCGATCCAGTTGGCGTGGAGGCGGTACCGACATAGGCTCACTTTGACTTCATTGTCGTTCATTAGACCAAGAAGACCGTTATCTAGGTGCTCGTCGCTCGGGGAAGATAGGCTAAGACTCTACGCGGCTTTGTTGACCTCACCCAAGCCAAATCAAGATGATTTTGAATTTTGAGATCATATATATTGTGCTATTTGTGTCTGGTGTGTAAAAGTGTAAAACTAATAAGAAGGCTATATATATTTACATATGTTCATTTATTCATAAGTCATTCGATGACCCCAAGAGTTTCAAAGATCATTTGTTTTTAAAATCAATCCATTGTGCGGTAGTTCTTGATTTTTGGGGTAAAAGGTTAATTCAATACGGGAAATGCAATATGAATATTATGTGTTTGATGAAATGATTAAGAAAAAAGAACGCATGTTAACCTCTTAGCTAATAATAGAGGTGCAAAAACAGGTTTGAAAATCAAACCGGTTCGGTTCTTAAACCGGTTTTGACCAAAATCGGTTTTGGTCAAAACCGGTTTGGGGCCAAACCGGTTCGGTTATCAAACCGGTTTTGAGTACGAAAACCCCTAACCGATGAAACCGGTTCCGGTTAGAAACCGAACCGGTTTGGGAACTCAAACCGGTTTGAACCGGTTTTGTATTTTTTTTTAATAAATTTTATAAAAACTTAAAAAACATACTTTTTATTGAATAAAAACATAAAACATTACAAAAGTAGCTAAAGTTCACACCTAAACGATTACAAAAGTAGCATAAAATCACACCCGATTCGAAAACACTACTTCCTAAGATTTATTTGTAAACGATATTTAATCCATAAGATGGTTTTGGATTAACTCCTTAACAATGTACTCAACTTTTATGAACAAATGATTCAGATTAAAAACTGATGATTCATCAAATCTGATCATATAACAAAGATAACAATATAGTAGCGAGTTATAATCTGCAAATGAAAAAATAAACACATCCAAGTTTGAATACATTTTAATTGCCATTTTTGTTTGTATTCACAAATTACTGATTTTTAGATTCTTTTGTATTTTTAGGTTGTTTCAAGGTATAAAGATGCCGGCTAAATCGAAGAAAAACAGGTCGTATATTATAATTATGAGCTATCCGGATCGGAATAGAACGGGTATAAAACTAGTTTATAATTAAAAAAAAAAAAAAAAAAAAGGATGTTTTATGTTGTCATTTTTGTGAATTGCTAACCTAAAAAGAAACCGGATGATTTCATTCTTAAAAAAACGTCTTACTCACAAAAAACTAGGGAAAGAGGAATCCAGGAGCGGCTACATTTCGGTAACCCTTCGTGGCAACAGTGGTGCCAATCAGACAATCTCCTTTGCGTCGCCTCCACAATCAACCTCCGTTCGCAGACAAGAATCATCGCAATCGCCATGTTCCTCCGCCGACAACGGCCAGGGTCACAACTCCGACGAAGACGATTCAACAATTAAGCTGTTGAAAATGCCGGCTTGTATCCTATATTTCACAAGGATATTCTCATCTGATTTTAATGGCCTTTTCTAGGTATGTGGCATATCAATTTCTCATTTAAGATCATAAAAGTTTCCATAGTTAGTTTGTAGGATTTGAGTTGTTAAATGTAATTCACCTCAACTATAAATCAGTTTGTTAACTTGAAGATCAATTATTCCAGTTTTTTAGGTATTGTTTTCAAATTAGAAAGATTCTAACATGAGTTTTTAGATATCTGTGGCCGCTAGGTTTTCTATTTCTTATGTTAATTAAGCAACATATGAAACTGAAAATATAAGAAAGACTGAGAATTGTTAAAAAGGGTCAAGGGGAGTGGTAATCCTTTG
>JBCNJP010000007.1:127179629-127204334 GCA_039602395.1 Deinandra increscens subsp. villosa
AAAAACAGTCTCCTAATCTCGTTTCCTTTAGCATGCTTATAGCCATCTCTACCATTATTCTATTATTTCTCTCTGCCATCCCATTTTGTTCTAGGGTGTACTGAGCAATGAGATAATGGTACTTTAAGTTTTGCCTCACAAGATAGGCTTTAACTTTTTTGTCACACAAGGTGGGCTTTAACTTTCTACCAATATGTGACATCTTTTGGCACAACCCTCCCTATTAAAAATCATAGCCAACCCAAAACACAACACAACAACAATCACATAAGAGTTGACAATCCAGAACATAAGATTATATGTAAATCATTAATAATGTTGGTCAAGTGCAATTAATCATTAATTTACCTTACTTCTGTGTGTTCACACATTTTTTAACAAAAAACAATACTACACAAATATTCAAATTGTGTGTCCTAGTTTCACACTCTTACATGGGCAAAATACTTGATTACAACAACCTTTTTGTCACGGTTTGTTTAAATGGATGTGGCTAAAACACACAATTCTATGACTATATAATAACAAATGCCACACTGAACATAAAAATTAGGTGGTTGTTGCTACCTTTTAACCACAATTATTAGGATAAAATGTTTAATTCCAATATGAAATATTGGAACCCCTTTAGCCACACTTTTAGGTTGCTACAACCACTAAAAAGTGAATGTGGTCGTATCACACCTACGATGACGAGACATTTGGTCACACATGAGCTGAAAAAATTATGTGCGGTGAAAGGCCTACGACCACACTTCTTTTGTGGGCAGAAGGCCAATTTTAACACAATGATTCCTTGGCATCTGGATTGGACACCCAATTCACACATCCCAAAGACTTTAGTTTAAGTTTAGCTTATTAGATAACCTACATCCCTTATATTGCGGCTCTAATACCAACTTATAACACCCTTTTTTTGGACGAGTACTTTCATTAGATTCACACATCAAATACATAGCGAAAGTCCTTTAGAACCATTTCATCATTCATTTAAGAGGTTTTTCACTATCCTAGTATCTCTGCTGCTTTGCTCTTGTCAAATAGCCTGGGATGTTACGTCACCAATCACCTAACTCACTCTAAATATACATGTATTAAAAGAGGTCAACTTACTCTGATGAGTTCATAATAAAAACTTTAAAACATTTGATAGTTACAATTTAATATATATAACTCTTCAAAACCGTATATTTAGAAAACATGTTTTTCGAATACCCATGTATACATATAACATCTTTAAATTCACACAACATAACATAGATTAAATGTAACAAATACATAATAACCCAAGTTGTTTTCAATTAATCCATGTAACAGATTCATAACCTATCATCAAAAGACTTGCATTTTAAGAAAGCTTTGTTAACTTTTACCACTCATAAAACTTATTTTCATTTCATGTACCCCTTGTCACTTAAAAATAAACAACCAAAATTACTGGTTTAAGGTCCTATAAAGCCAAGGTGGACTTTAACTTTTCTCTCATACAAGGTGGACTTTAAGTTTTGTCACACAAGGTGGAGTCTAACTTTTTTGCTCACCCCTATACGACCGTCCATGTGGGCTACGGGTGATAATGGTTGGCTCGGCGTTTTATTGATGACGTCTTCCCTCTTTCTTTTCTTGAATTTTGATTGGTGTCTAATAAATGATTTAAAAAAATGTAATGATTAGATGGGCGTTATGAGGGGCCATGACTACACAACTTTTAGTCATAGAGCCCATCGCTAACTAGGACGACACATGTTAAAAAACGCTTAAAGAAGATGTTTTATGACTACGAATAGCCTAAGACAATCTGGACTTTAACTTCTCTAGACTTTTTAAGTTTTGTCAAACAAAGTGGACTCTAACTTTCCTACCACACAAGGTATACTTTTAACTTTTTTTTTTTGTCAATATGTGACATCTTTTGGCACACCCTCCCTAGTTCCCTACTAACAATCATAGCCAATCCAAAACACAAAGCTACAACAATCTCACTTTTTGTGCAATTAATCATTCACCACACTTTTCATGTTCTAAATATCTCTTCTCGTGTATCAATATCTCTTCTCATGTATCAAATTGTGTGTCCTAGTTTCAGCAATTTAATAAAAGACAACAATAACACATAACTACACAGATAATCAATTTGTGTCTATCCCATTCCTTGGCATATGGCCTATCTTACATTCTCCCTCGACATCATATTCACACGTCCAAGGACTCTAGCTTAAGTTTAGCTTATTAAATAATTCAAATTTCGTATATTGACTCTAATACCAACTTGTAACATCTCATTTTCTAAGCGAGTCACTTTCGTTGGATTTACACATCACATACACAATGAAAGGCTTTTTCTAAAACCATTTCATTATTCATTAAAACGACTACGATTTAAACTTTGTACAAACAAATTTACATTTAACAAAATTTCATTTAAGGACATTCCCTATCCTAGGATGTCCACTTTGCTCTTGTCAATATGTCACTAATCACCTAACATACCTTGAAACACGTACTAAAACGGGCCAACTTACGTTGACAAGTTCATAGTAAAAACTTTAAAACAATTGATAGTTACAGTTCAATATATATATATAACTCTTCAAAACTATCTATTATAAAAAAAATCATGTATTCCCAATACCCTTCTATACATATAACATATGTAACTTTACACAACATAGATTAAATGCAACAATTACATAATAACATAAATTTTTCTCAATTAATCCCTGTAGCACATTCATAATTTATTATCAGAAAAACTTTTCATTTACGAAAAAGCTATGTTAACTTTTATCACTCATAAACCTTATTCAGGTCACTCATTCATCTGTCGTAGTCCCGTACCTGACAAAGTGCACTTGTGCACTTTTTATAAGTAGTAAAACTCCAATATCCTCTGGCAATCTAAGATAATCTAAAAAAAGGGTATAGGTCTGAAACACTGGGTCCGTGTTTTGACTGCAAAACTGATCATTGATGGAGATCATTAAACTTAACATACATGTCAGTGAAAACACACATTGCTGCTTGCTGTAGTTCGGCAGTACACGTTGCTTTGAACCGATGTATCCTGAGAATATACGGCGAATCTGTTTAAGAGAATTGTGTCAAACACAAGCCCCATTTCTCTTCTACTTTCAGGGATCGTTCCTACCTCGGATCGTTATCCGTTCATTGCGTCTTCAATTTGGTTAAATCGTCAATTTATTTTGTATTCTTATCTAATGTTTTTGATTGCCCATCGTTATAGACCGGTTCATCACCAAAATAATCATCGACAAAAAATGCGATTACTTAATTCACATTTTCTTTTCAAAACGGCTCGTCTTGTTTGTCAGGCCGGCTCTTCATCGTTTACCAAAGACATAGCTAGCAGTTTGAAACATGAAAAATTCGCTTGAATAATTGAGACAAATTAACACCGCACCTCTTTTCAATCCTCGCGGGAGATCGGGAAGATAAGATTTGACACGAAGGGGGCCAAAACCGACGAATAGAGCCATCTGAGTACATTCACATGTCTGCACAACACAAGGGCAATTTCGTACATTCGTACCACCTATGTATTTAACTAACTTGTTAATTAATTAGTTCAGAAATTAATTAACCCGGCCACGCATCAAAACATCACACTTGTACTAATCTCTTTTCCACGCGTACCCTTCCTGCCTGTTATATAGAGACATATATATATGTCTGTATTTACACACACCCACACACATTTTATGTGGATCGATTTACACTCTTTCCGTTAGCGGTGGACTCTATCCAAAATTGAACTCCCCATAATTAATGGGCAGCAGATCACATGATCATTTCTCCGGCTCCGGCTATTACTCCGACAGTACCACCACTGACGGCGACTCCGGCGATGAAACAGAAGGTTGGTCCACCAAGTGCAAAAACTATATCCGGGGAGTGGATATGTTACAGGCTTGGGACCCGGTTTTCGTGCTGATATGCACCACGGGTCTGTTTATCGACCCGCTCTTCTTTTACCCGCTCTCGATAAGCGAGTCGTTCATGTGTGTGTTCCTGGACGGTTGGTTCGCGGTCACTGTCACGGTGGTCCGTTGCATGACCGACGTATTGTACGTGGCGAACTTGTGGTTGCAGTACAGGTTGCACAGGTGGTCGCGTCATGATGTCAGATTACGACGTGACGACACAAGCCCATGCAACGTGGCAGACCGGATTTTAGCGGTTGCTGGGAGGGGGATTCTGTTTGATCTCTTCGTCATCCTCCCCATTCCGCAGGTTGCACTTTTATTATCTAGCTATCTATCATCGTACAATAATTGATAAATAATTGATTAAAAAAAAGAAAGTACTTTATTTAATTATTTATTGTATTAAAAAATAATATTTATAGACATGTTTGTAATTTTTTATTAATTAAATTGGTGTTTTTAGAACTAAAAGCGGCACATGTGTTTTATTAAAAAATATGTTTTAAATTTTTTTTTTTTTTTTTGCAGATAGTGTTATGGGTGGTGATTCCGGCGATGTTGAAGAAGGGTAAGACGACGGAGATAATGACGGTGGCGTTAGTTATGTTCTTGTTTCAATATCTTCCCAAGATTTATCACTCAATATGTCTTTTGCGACGAATGCAAAATCTGTCCGGCTATATTTTTGGGACAGTTTGGTGGGGAATTGCTCTCAATATGATTGCTTACTTTGTTGCCTCTCATGTAAGCTCTCTTAATTTCTCACTCTTTTTGTCTTGAAATTAACCATAAAATATAGTTCTTTTGAGTTTGCGACGGGCAAAACCGTCGCAAATAGTTGATTTGGTGGTTATTGGTTAATTATCTGAGTGTAGGCTGTAGGAGCTTGTTGGTACTTGCTTGGTACACAAAGGGCTGCAAAATGTTTGAAAGAACAATGCATGGATGCGAATGGACATTGTTTCAGGAGGTTTTTGACATGTCAAAACCCTATTTACTACGGCACCCACAACTTCGCGAGAGATCCCGCGAGGCTGGTTTGGGTGGCGAATAAAGAGGCGAGATCGACTTGCCTTGAGAGCGGCGATAATTCTAGCTATGGGGCTTACAAATGGACCCTTCAACTCGTTACCAATGATAGCCGTTTGGAAAAGATACTCTTTCCTATTTTTTGGGGACTCATGACTCTTAGGTAATTAATCCCTTTTCCTCGTACGTTTTGTCTAATCTGTCCGTCTGTCTGTCTAGAAAGATCGATTCGTATGAATTTAATCGTTTGTATGGTCATATAGTACATTCGGCAACTTGGAAAGCACGACGGACTGGCTAGAATGTGTATTTATCATCATAGTTCTCACAACCGGTCTTCTTCTAGTTACTATGTTGATTGGAAATATTAAGGTAAGCACGTATGTTTATGAGTATGAGTATGATTAGAGCTAAATAAAGGGTCAAAAGTTTGAGTGTTTATTTAAACTAGGGTTTCTATGTATAATAACAGGTGTTTTTGCATGCCACAACATCAAAGAAACAAGCTATGCAATTGAAAATGAGGAATATAGAGTGGTGGATGAGGAGGAGGCACCTCCCTCAAGAGTTTAAACAAAGAGTAAGAAACTATGAGCGGCAACGATGGGCGGCAATGCGTGGTGTGGATGAGTGTGAGATGATACGTAATCTCCCCGAGGGCCTTCGGAGAGACATTAAGTATCACCTCTGTTTGGAACTGGTCAGGCAGGTATATATGAAACATTATAACTAATCTTTGTTAGTTAATCAACATGCAATGCTCATGGAGAAAGTATAATCTATCATATCACCAATTCTTTAACTTTTTGGACTTGTATGACAATAGTCCAAACTAGTGGGTGGAAAATACAAATGGGACAAGTCTTGAGGGTGGGATGGAATTTCTGTTTATTTTCTCTATTTCTTACTATCATGGTAAATGTTCTACTCAGGTACCTCTATTTCAACATATGGACAATTTGGTCCTCGAGAATATATGTGACCGCGTAAAGTCCCTCATTTTTACCAAGGGAGAAGTTGTAAGTCCATATAGACCCTTAACTTTTATAATAATTCATTTCTGTTCCCTACAAACGAGAACAAAAGATGTTCATGGTCAGGTTCAACCGGTTTTGACAAAATTTTAAAGTCAAACCGCTAACTTATGATATTATTTTTGATACTCTATATAGATTGCAAGAGAAGGAGACCCTGTGCAAAGAATGTTATTCATAGTAAGAGGCCATCTCCAAAGCAGCCAAGTCCTACGAGACGGTGTAAACAGTTGCTGCATGCTAGGCCCGGGAAACTTCAGTGGCGACGAACTCTTATCGTGGTGCCTTCGGAAACCTTTCATCGAGAGACTACCACCATCATCATCAACACTGGTCACCCTGGAGACAACGGAGGCTTTTGGGCTAGAAGCCGATGATGTGAAGTATGTGACACAACATTTTAGGTACACGTTTGTGAACGAAAAGGTGAAGAGAAGTGCGCGATATTATTCTCCGGGGTGGAGAACATGGGCGGCCGTGGCGATCCAGTTGGCGTGGAGGCGGTACCGACATAGGCTCACTTTGACTTCATTGTCGTTCATTAGACCAAGACGACCGTTATCTAGGTGCTCGTCGCTCGGGGAAGATAGGCTAAGACTCTACGCGGCTTTGTTGACCTCACCCAAGCCAAATCAAGATGATTTTGAATTTTGAGATCATATATATTGTGCTATTTGTGTCTGGTGTGTAAAAGTGTAAAACTAATAAGAAGGCTATATATATTTACATATGTTCATTTATTCATAAGTCATTCGATGACCCCAAGAGTTTCAAAGATCATTTGTTTTTAAAATCAATCCATTGTGCGGTAGTTCTTGATTTTGGGGGTAAAAGGTTAATTCAATACGAGAAATGCAATATGAATATTATGTGTTTGATGAAATGATTAAGAAAAAAGAACGCATGTTAACCTCTTAGCTAATAATAGAGGTGCAAAAACAGGTTTGAAAATCAAACCGGTTCGGTTCTTAAACCGGTTTTGACCAAAATCGGTTTTGGTCAAAACCGGTTTGGGGCCAAACCGGTTCGGTTATCAAACCGGTTTTGAGTACGAAAACCCCTAACCGATGAAACCGGTTCCGGTTAGAAACCGAACCGGTTTGGGAACTCAAACCGGTTTGAACCGGTTTTGTATTTTTTTTTAATAAATTTTATAAAAACTTAAAAAACATACTTTTTATTGAATAAAAACATAAAACATTACAAAAGTAGCTAAAGTTCACACCTAAACGATTACAAAAGTAGCATAAAATCACACCCGATTCGAAAACACTACTTCCTAAGATTTATTTGTAAACGATATTTAATCCATAAGATGGTTTTGGATTAACTCCTTAACAATGTACTCAACTTTTATGAACAAATGATTCAGATTAAAAACTGATGATTCATCAAATCTGATCATATAACAAAGATAACAATATAGTAGCGAGTTATAATCTGCAAATGAAAAAATAAACACATCCAAGTTTGAATACATTTTAATTGCCATTTTTGTTTGTATTCACAAATTACTGATTTTTAGATTCTTTTGTATTTTTAGGTTGTTTCAAGGTATAAAGATGCCGGCTAAATCGAAGAAAAACAGGTCGTATATTATAATTATGAGCTATCCGGATCGGAATAGAACGGGTATAAAACTAGTTTATAATTAAAAAAAAAAAAAAAAAAAAGGATGTTTTATGTTGTCATTTTTGTGAATTGCTAACCTAAAAAGAAACCGGATGATTTCATTCTTAAAAAAACGTCTTACTCACAAAAAACTAGGGAAAGAGGAATCCAGGAGCGGCACATTTCGGTAACCCTTCGTGGCAACAGTGGTGCCAATCAGACAATCTCCTTTGCGTCGCCTCCACAATCAACCTCCGTTCGCAGACAAGAATCATCGCAATCGCCATGTTCCTCCGCCGACAACGGCCAGGGTCACAACTCCGACGAAGACGATTCAACAATTAAGCTGTTGAAAATGCCGGCTTGTATCCTATATTTCACAAGGATATTCTCATCTGATTTTAATGGCCTTTTCTAGGTATGTGGCATATCAATTTCTCATTTAAGATCATAAAAGTTTCCATAGTTAGTTTGTAGGATTTGAGTTGTTAAATGTAATTCACCTCAACTATAAATCAGTTTGTTAACTTGAAGATCAATTATTCCAGTTTTTTAGGTATTGTTTTCAAATTAGAAAGATTCTAACATGAGTTTTTAGATATCTGTGGCCGCTAGGTTTTCTATTTCTTATGTTAATTAAGCAACATATGAAACTGAAAATATAAGAAAGACTGAGAATTGTTAAAAAGGGTCAAGGGGAGTGGTAATCCTTTGTGAGCTATTTCACCTTTTAACTATGAATATTAGATAATCACTTTGTAAATCTTGAGCAATTTACATTCCAATATCCTAGGTCAAGATGTAGAAAGCAGACATGAGTTTGGGCTTAACTAAGCAACCACTATTTGGATTTCTAAACAGATGAACAATATTTAAGTCCTACATTGTGCCTTTATTTTACCAGTGACTATTGTGGATTTATAATTTGAAAACATTGTAAGGTGGTTAAACACCGCTGATCAGAATCGAAACAGCCTCAAAACAGGTTTTGAAAACTCCTATTTTCTGCTGATATAACAGCCTGGTAACAGCCTTGTAATGACCCTGTAAACTGCTGATTAACAACCTTTGTATCAGCTGCCGACTTCCTCGACAAAGGGCTGTTCCTTCTTGATGGTGACGGACAGAAAACACGGAAAGCAGCAGCAGCGCTTTGCTGCTGTTAATCTTCTGTTTGGGAGGGCGAAAACGACTGGGAACGAAACAAACAGGGGCTGAATATCACAGATCACACACACACAAAACTGAAATCTAAAGAACGTGATAATTTATGTGGTTCGGTCTAAACTGACCTACATCCACCCTAGCGAGTCTATTTTATTCTTTTGGGGGTGGTGACGAATTATAGTTACATATGGTTCTATTTATAGAGTGGGGATTAGGGTTAACACTCTCTAATTAGGGCCAGCTAAACTTAGGCTACAAGAAAAGTCAAATCTGCCCCAAAAAATAAACCAAGGCTAGGGCTGGCTGCCCTCAAGCCTCCATTATGCCCAACTAACATGAGTGGTAAATTGTTCATACAATCTCACTTATTTGCCATGATAATAGAGGTGGTGTATTATTCTATGCAGGTTGTTGGCTGTTGCCAATGTTAGAAGGGTAGCACATTCCTTTCTCCCAAGCCGTAAGATCTGTTTCTCTGAAGTAAACAATCATGGAGCCCAATTGGCAGTTGGGTTTTCCCGCTCGTACTATAAACTGTATTCACAATATAATATTCACGGAAATGGCCTCGCCTGTTGTATACACCATCAAGCGAAGGGAACCCTATGGAGTTATAGACATTTTCAAAGATTTTATTTCATATCAGCAAGTACTAAAGTTTCACACCATGCTCTAATCGCATGGAGAAGGGTTTCCCAGATTTGTACCTACAGTTGGCCATCCCAACCGATGAGTAGGATTGCTTGTGCAGTTAGCTTTGCTTTGAGTAGATCACAGTTGATTGCTCCTGGTATATTAGCTATTGTATTAGGCGAGCTGGCATGCACACAAAGAACATGGGCTGAAGCAGATGGGTTTTCTTATAAAAGCGATCTTTACACACATGCACAAGATGGGCGTGTTTACTTAACTTCATTTATGTTCTCTCTTGTAGAAGTTTTAATATTATGCTTTAGAGCAGTATATTTAGCGTTTCTGTTTGCACCATGCATAGCTATGGCTCCGTTTGCAGATTCGTTTGGCGTTGAGTTTCGTAATAAGTGGCTCAAATGTGTCCATTACACCTTAGAAAAGGCGGGGCCTGCATTTATTAAATGGGGCCAGTGGGCTGCTTCAAGGCCTGATCTTTTTCCTAGTGATCTTTGTACAGTGCTTGCAGAACTTCAAACAAAAGCACCGGCACATAGCTATGCATACACAAAGAAAACTATTGAAAAAGCATTTGGCCGTTTATTACCTGAAATATTTGAAAATTTTGAGGAAGAACCGGTAGCTTCCGGAAGTATAGCTCAAGTTCATCGAGCAACTTTAAGGTTTCGCCATCCCGGTCAACGTATTAAGCCTATTCTTGTTGCTGTTAAGGTTAGACATCCAGGAGTTAGTGAAGCAATTAGAAGGGATTTTATATTACTAAATATATTTGCAAAGATGTCAGCATTTATTCCCACTTTGAAATGGTTGAGGCTTGATGAAAGCATACAACAATTTGCTGTATTTATGATGTCTCAAGTTGATCTTTCCAGAGAGGCAGCTCATTTGAGTCGTTTTATTTACAATTTTAGAAGATGGAAAGATGTCTCATTCCCTAGGCCTCTATATCCACTGGTACATCCTGCTATTTTAGTGGAAACCTTTGAGCATGGTGAAAGTATCTTGCATTATGTGGATGAGCTGGAAGGACATGTTGGCATTAAAACGGGCCTTGCTCATATTGGGACTCATGCACTTCTAAAGATGCTTTTGGTATGTTTTCATATATTCTCTTTCTACAATTCCTTTTTTCTTTACTTGTAGGAATTAAGGAGCCAAAGATATTCTTGGATATTATTTTTTCTAGAAACCCCTGTCTAGTCGTTTTAGGTAGCGTTTGGTATGCTAGAATCAGAGAAGGAATGGAACTGTAAATTCCATTGGAAGGGATAAATATCTTTTGTTATGTTTGATGGAATGGACTATTCTTGAATGCATGTGAGTCCTTCCATTTAGCCTTTTTTCCCCCAATTCCATAATGGAATACAATTCAACTTTATTGATGTAATATTCATAACATAAATCTTTTTTAATAAATTTCGAAACTTTAACTACATTATCTTTTTCCAAAAATAACTAGAAAACGTATTTTTTATTATATATATTAAAAGGTCCTTGCACCGAATGTAACAACATACCAATATTAAAACTAATATTGCGTTGGGGTTTTAATGATACATGATTATGTTTAATTCGCATTATCTTTATGAAAATCTGTTCATAACTTCATGAATTGATTTTTGCATTCACAATCCATTTTCTATTCCTATCTCTATAACTTAACTAAAAACACTATTTTTTAGATTTATCTCTCATGTTTAAAAAGTGTCTTACGTCTCATTCCTTATATCTATATATCTATCCCTATTCAATTAAACAATACTTCTTTATTCCTTTTTTAATTATTTTTTCTCTTCTTGCCACTCACAAGCCTAAAATAATGGATAGGGATGGATAGTTATCATAAAAGTATAGGGAAGCACTTTCCTTTTACATCAAATTATAGGGGATAGGGAATGGGATGGAGTGGATTTTAGTGATTTTCTTTAAAATCTAGGGATAGGGAATGGGTTGAAATGCTCTAAAGTAGAGATAAATTCAACCATTGTTTTGTGAATATAGTATAAAAGCATAAAAGCTGTCCATCCCTACAGGTATCGGTCCATTGCATTACCTTGATGATTTACTTTGTCCATGCTATTCTTTTTCTAGCCAACCAATCAATATTCAAACTAAATTCTAAAAAACTCAATCCTGAACCAGACTCAAAACCCACAAAGATGTGGTTAGTGTGTTGCTTCACCATTTTCTTGCATATAAATTATCCATTCTGCTCCTAAACTTTTTTAAATTTTCATTCCCAGGTTGATAATTTTATCCATGCAGACATGCATCCAGGAAACATTCTTGTAAGAGTGACACAGGGCAAAACTTCAGATACAGGGCTGTTTAAATCAAAACCTCATGTAATATTCCTTGATGTCGGCATGACTGCTGAACTTGGCAAAAAGGATCGAGTCAATCTGATTGAGTTTTTCAAGGCTATTGCTCTTCAGAATGGCCGTGCTGCTGCCGAACACACCCTTAAATTTTCAAAACATCAAAGCTGTCCAAACCCTGCAGCTTTCATCAAGGTCAGTCGAATTCTTCTATATTTATGCCATTATCTGCATCATAAATTATGAAATAAGTAGATATTTTTGATACTATATAGATGTTCAAGTTTTTAGAAGTGTGCAACCTTAAAAGGAGGTTATTTGTGACAGGATGTTGAGAAATCTTTTACATTATGGAGATCTGCAGAAGGTGATTCTTTGAATCCTGCAGACTGTATGCAACAGTTGCTCGAGCAAGTTAGGCGTCATAGAGTTAATATTGATGGCAATGTGTGCACTGTAATAGTAACCACTTTGGTTTTGGAGGTAATTTCTGGCATCTTTGAATATTTCTTGAATAATTTTATTTTTTTCTAAGCTGGTTTAAATGAAAATTCTAAGCTGGTTTGATTTGGGTGGGTTGGTGGTTTGAATTGAAATTTTCTTTTCTTTTTAAAATTGTTGTGTGTTTGAGATTTTTAAAATGATAAAAGATGGTTGAAGAATGTAATACATATACATAATTCCCATGTTCCAAAAATGAAAAAATAAATAAATAGAAAAGGTTAAACGGTTGGTTCCAAGCTACAAAACCATCTGCCGAACCGTGACTGAGCCATTTAAATCTTAAACAAGCTGATTTGCTTTAGTTTAGGGGTTCAGTTGGTTTATGAACACCCTACTTGTTACATAGGTTACCAATCTTGACTATTCATTTCACCAATTTTTTTCATTTTGGTGCAGAGTTGGCAGAGGAAGCTTGACCCTGAGTATGATGTGATGCACACATTGCAAAATCTATTATTCAAAACAGATTTGGTGGAGGATCTATTCTATACAATTGAAGGACTCATGGCTCCATGAGAAAGGTTCCATCCATTCCTCCCATACAAAAATATTCATGCCATTTTCCTGTCTACAATGTGTTTTTCATGAATAAGAAACAAAAAGAGTTCTAGACTACATGATATTATTGTCTTGTAAGAAACAATAAACACACACCCACACCCACACCCACACCCTCGAGAGCGAAAGGGTTTTCTTTCTACCTTGATCACCTTTTGTATAACTTGTAACGTTTTCAATCCACTATTCGATTTTGATCTGCCAACGTGCATTAGTAGCAAAATGGTTGAAAATGTATCAGAAAAGAAGTAAAAGCATAATTGAGTGTAGCGTTGATGAAACACCATGATTTGACGTGATTTCATCATCAACGCTGCACTCAATGATGTTTTTAATCCCTTTATTCGAATTTGACTTGCCAACGCTCATTAGTATCGAAATGGTTGAAAATGTATCAGAGAGGAAGTAAAAACATAATTGAGTGCAGTGTTGATGAAACATCTTGATTTGACGTGATTTCATCAACGCTGCACTCGATAACGTTTTTAATCCCCCTATTCGGATTTGATTTGCCAATGTGCTTTAGTAGCAAAATGGTTGAAAATGTATCAGAACAGAAGTAAAAACATAATTGAGTGTAGCATTGACGAAACATCATTCATCTTAACGTGATTTCATCAATGCTGCACTCAATGATGTTTTTAGTCCCTGAGGGCCGGGCTAGCTGGTTTATGGTTCCATATTCATGGGGTTGCTTTTTTTATATATATAAGAGTTGTTGACCAGTAAGCAAGCGGGGTAGTACGCATCAAGCATTGTACTTCATGTTGTGGCTTACATTGGTTTTTGGTAGTTGTACTTCTTCCTTCAACCTAGTACTTATTGTACTCTTCTTATGTACTACAAAAAATGTATATTTCTCGTCAATAATTTTTTTTAACGGGAGGTCTCACCCAAATGGTACTCCGAGACTACCTTTACTGGGATTCCGAGTTCGAGTCTCGACGTTTAAACTGGGGAGGTTTTACCCAGTTGTGGGGTTATCTCTGGGGTGTTAGAGTGAGTTTAAGTTAGAAGTCATTGCTAGACGTGACTCATGGTGGCTTTTAAAAAAAAGTTTTTTAATGTTTAGAGGTGTTTATTTTATGAAATATATATTTAGAAGTTAGAGCCATAAGAATTATTTGAACTATTTTATATCTTTTCTAATAAACAAAGGAAAGAGGACATAAAATCAAATAAAGAGAAAAAAGGTAAACAAAATATTGATATTTAGTTTAATCTTGTTACCAAAAATGTAACCTTTTTGGTCGTTTTACTTCTCCACAAGGTAAAATAATATATTTTAAATCAATTTAAGAAGGCTAAGGTACGTTAATAACAAATAGAAACTAAGTAACAGATACCATATAACACCCATTGATATATAAATTTGTTATCAAACATGACATTAGCGTCTTTATCAATCACTCATCATATAAAACGTGTAGTTTATACATATCTTGATCCCCGGTCAAACAAAGCAATAAAGAATGATGAAGATTCTAAGGCCACCATGGAGCCTCATCGGTTCTGAAATCAGTCTCCATCCATGAAAGTATTAGAACATAGTTATTTGAACTTGTTTGTTTGGACGTATTATATAGAGGTGGGCATCTAAACGGGTTAGATAATTGACACTTGTTTAGAACCAAAACTGAACCGGTACTACAAACCGGTTTGGTTTGGGCCCAACCCGACATTTTGTTAACAGTTCGTGAATATCATATACTGAAACCGGTTTCAGCCCGAACCGGTTCGTAAACCCGTTTATAAACCGGTTTGTAGAGTTTGAAAAACTAGGCGTTGTATATGACCATTAGAGGTCTCCATTGACCATGTTTTTTGTTCTTCTTTTTTGGCTCATATTAATCTTATTTATCAATTATTGGTCGATAATAATTTCAGTTTTGATTTTTTCCCATAATAATCTCATTTATTAACCCATTGGCTTATATTAAACCGCCGTTAACTATACACTAACCCCGTTAATATGAGGGACTGTTTTTATAATTTATTAAAATGAAGGGACTTCTAAGAGAACATGAAAATGTTTTATATAACAATCTATAAAAATGCATAACTGTAAAGCTTCAAATTAACAATATGCAAGATTTGAGTGATTGAAACTCCATCAAATGTGTTATGTTCCTGAGGAGTCCAGATTTTCAGATTATAGACCTGTGTATAGCATATTTATAGTGGAAGTAGAATCAATAAACCATTACAAGATCAAGAAAAACACAAGTTGTTCTTCAAGGATTGAGGTTGAAGAGACCAAATTTGCATAGATATTGAGATGCTAGCATTGTAAACTCTCGCTCTCTTTCAATCTTTCAATCAGAGTCACAAAAATTAGCTGCAATCACTCAAATCTTGCATATTGTTAATTTGAAGCTTTACAAGTAATCATTTTATAGATTGTTGTATAAATAAATGTTCATGTTCTCTTAGCAGTCCCTCTATTTTAAAAAATTACATAAACAGTCTCTCACATTAACGGAGTTTAGTGTATAGTTAACGGCGGTTCAGTATAGGTCAATGGGTTAATAATTGCCTAATTAAATAACTATTGTTAGCAGTGGGTAGTTACCCTACGTGGCACAATCATCACCGTTGAAACCCTCTTTCTGAAATGATCTGAGCCATAGACCTTTGACAGTTTTTAGATATCAACCATTTTTGGCAGTTTTTCTTTTTTGCATTTTCTCAACTGTTATGGATCATGGGGGTAGTGGGCACGTCCATTAATAAAAAACAGCTATCTCATGATCTAAGCTTTTTTTTTTCAAAATTGAAATCTTCAGTATTTTTGTGATTATAAAACTGCTATGGATCATGGGTTGGTGAAAATGTTATATGCCGAAAAAGAGTTGCCCCATGATCTCTAAAGCTGCTGTGAGTTATGGATGTTGTTTGACCATTTCAACAGCTCAAATTTCTTATTCATTATTTCATAGCAGCTTATTTAATTGCTTTTCTAATTTCCTAAATAAAACAAATTAAGCATGCCAAAAAATAGAAGAGGCCGGATATTACAGACAATAATAAAAATAAAACTAAATTAAGCTAATACGAAATAAATTGTACTATTGTTGCTTTATCACTGCTGTGTAGTCTTCAAAATCCAGTGGCCGTTCCTTTTTGTATTCATATTTACCTGTGTAAACAGAAGAATCATAATGTTAGTTCATTTTAAAATTACTCCTCTAAATAAGAGGTATTGCTAATTTTGACAGGGTTGCAGTTATATAACATATCAGATGCTAAAAGTTAATATATCGGTGAAGGAAGTGCAAAATAAACATGTAATGATGACAATCAAAATTTAGTGGTCCGTATATAGCAAAACAAATTGAATCCGTTTTTTTCTCAGTTATTACAAAAAGTGAAATTTTGACAGTTTCTATTAATACTCGGTTATTCAACTACGTGGGCAGTTTTTTAATTTTTTCCTTGATTTCAGGGCTGTAGGTACGCACTTACACACCTATAAATAGAGTTCAGTTTTGATTATAGAATCTATATTCTCACTTTCAGATGGAACATGATAAGAAATGTGTATCGGTCATATTAGCCAAGGATCAATGCCAACCAACTGAGTTTTATGATTTGCTTAATGTTTACTCAAAGCCGAATGGGTTAAAGGTAACATACTATATTTGCTTTTTATTGCAATTTCAAAGTTTTACATTCATGTAATTTATATATTATTATTTTAGGCTATGCTTCATTTCATAAATTTGGATATTTGAATTATACTTTCATCTATACATGCATGGTTGCTTTAATATTTTGCAGATTGGTCAAGTAGCAGAATATATACACCCAACAGAGGTTAGGCTTTTACTGTTCTTCATAGATTTAAGACTAATTTCACTTATAAAAGCAAATAGTGTCCACAACTTTCGTGTTTCCACTTTTCAGAAATTTGAAGAGTTTGGCCCACCATTTCAAGCAAATGAAGTTGTATGATATCAAAAAATTTATGATTTATGCATAAATGTTGCATTAATTAATATTTAATTTGTTTTAATAATTATGTAGGAAATTAAACAAAATGTAGAAGAGTTGGCAGCTTCTAGGTAATCTTAAATTTCCAAATGTACTATTTTTTTATGTTTGTTTTATATATAGTTGTTTGTGTATCAAGAAAATACTTCTATTTGCTATGTAGTAACCACACAATAATGATAACAGTAGACTCACATCAATAACAGATTAAAACAGGAATATTGATAACGATGCATCAGACAAAAATTCAAGTTGCATACCTGACTGAAGCATCATAAAACTTAGACTTAATAGACTCTAAAGTTCCTGAATATCAGCTGCTATTGGTCTTCCGGACTGCCACTTGGTGACTGGCTATCAAGAACTCTGCAAGATTGTCCATATACGTTATACTGGTCCAAATAATTTACAAAACTAATTATTTTATGATTTTTCTAATGTCTTTTTTTAACTTACTAGATTGGTGTATGGTATGATGTGCCTATAATGGCAAAGCCGACTGTTGAAAAAGAAACATTGATGGCAGAATTTAATGAAGCTGTATGAAATACTTTTTATATTTGCACATATTTTAACTACTTTAGTTAAAAAAAAATATAGGAAATATAAGTATAGTTTAAGGAATAAATTGAAGGGTTATAATCTAGAAAATTGAAAGAAACAAAATGAAGTTTCCTTAACTGATTCACTATTAATAAGAATGAAAATAAAACAATATTACATATTACAAATGGTAATATAGTAGAATAAATAAGAGGTAAAATAAAGAGAATGGGTTAAAAACACCACATAGGTATAGAAATGATTGCTTACATGTGTGGTTGGTTCTTTTGATAATTTTCGCCTTTTGCTTATGCCTGTGAGAAGGCTTATAACTTTTTCACCGCCTATCGACCTTCCCAGCACTCTGAATACCCTTGGTACAAATAACAACATATAAGCTATAAATAATTAAATACATATCAATTTATATAAAATTTAGTGAGGTAGTCAAAAGATTTCTTAACACGCAACAATAATTTCATGTTTTATTCAATATAAAAACAAACCACCAGTACAATATCTTCCACATAATATGATGACTTAATCAAAGTAATACTATTAATGTTGCTTCTAGCAGCAGATATACCATAACATAAGCATATATCATTATAATTTAAACCATGGAAAGGTTCCTGAATCAGTATTATTACACCTCTCCAGTTAGCAAAGGGGAATTGATACACTTACAATGTACATAATATTCATCCCCATATAAATTACTAAACCATTTGCATCCATTCTTGTCTTCTAACCATAGGCATATTCAGATTTTCCAATTAATTTATATATATAAGATAGATCAAAACTCAGCTTCATTTTTCAAATACTAAAAACAGTCATAAATACATTAGATATAAAAATAAGACACTTCATAAACTTAACAGATTTCTCTTTACAACTCTGTACAAGCAAATTTTAAAGTGTAATATGCTATAAACATGTAAAATATTAACAGATCTAATTAAAACGTACCTTTAAATTAAAAGTTTCCCAAATGAAAACCCTAGATCTTGAACAAGCACGTCAATTCGATAACAAATCCATCAATATCCAAACCAAAAACAATATAAGTGACCTAGGGTTTCGATCGCAGAAACCCTAAAAACCTTAAATCCAAACATAGAACATAATCAGTTCAGATACTCAACATTTATGCGATTTAGAAGCTTTTAAAACCAAATATAAATGAAAAATATGCAAAAAAACTTAAAACATGAACATTCAAGAACATCGTAACTTAAATTCACCAAATCAATGTTGTATTTCGAAGATGATGATGAAATCGACGTCGGATAGTTGAATCGTCATCATTGTTTTTGAAAACTGACACGATTTCCATGGATTGGTCGAGAAAACCGGATATGATGAACAGTGACGAACACCGTAACTGGAATTTCACCAAATCAGTGTCGTATTTCGAAGATGATGATGAAATCGCCGCCTGATTGTTGAATTGTGTTCATCGTCTTCAAAAGCCGAATGGATTGCCATGGATTGAAGGATAAAACCCTAGATCTAAGTGAGAGAGAACGAGAGAAGATATTTTGTAAAATGAGTTGTGTCTTAGGGGTTTGGGGTATGTTAGCCGGTTAATCCGGAAATGGATCGGGTGGGTGGGTAATAGTATCCCATGACCCATTCTGTTTTTATAAAAAATCAAGTTTTTTTTAATAAACCAATTTCTTTTATGTAAATAATATCCCATGACCCACTTTGTTTTTATAGAAATTTAGGTTTTTTTAATAAACCAATTTCTGTTCTTATAGTAAATAGAGTAAATTACGGATTTCGTCCGTGTGGTTTGTCAAAATTTCATCTATTGTTCCTGCTTTTCAAAAATTACGGATTTTGTCCCAAACTTTTGCCAAAACGTTACAGATTTCGTCCTTTTGTTGGATGGCTGTTAACTTTTTCTGTTAAGTCATTGTTAAATGACATTTATACCCCTTTTTAAATATTAAAGAAATTAAACCCTAAAAAAATATAAAAAAAGAAAAACCTATCAAAATCTAGATCTGGTGGCCACTTCTTCATCTCAAACTGTCAAACTATCAACAACCACCACCACCGTGGACAACCTTATCAACAACCACCATGAAAGACCGGCGATTAAAGTTAGTCGTTAGGACCTGAATGGGATTAGGTATTTTGTAGCTTGGCAACCCGTCTCAACCACCTGGGGCTACGATCCAACAGATTGTGGCCGTAACGTTTAATCCAACAGATCCATGGACTAGGGTGCTAGATCGTAGACGGTGGCTGCGATGGTGGTTGACGATCAACTCCCCCACCCCCTGTATGATATTTATTTTTATTTTTTTAACTTAACATAAAAGAAAAAAGTCACATCCTGAAAATCTTAATGCCTCCAGCTCACTCGTTACGGCCACAATCGCTTCCGGAAACTCTCCGACGAATGAATTACTAATGAATTGGACGAGATGTTGATGAATTAAATCGACTTCAAATTAGACATCTCAACCGGAAGTTCACCGGTGAGATTATCCGAGACGAGCGTGAGATTGACGAGTTTGTTCAAAGTCCCGATCTCCGGCGGGATAGTTCCGAACATAGGAACTTACGAAACCGTACACTGAAGTTTTCATCAGATGAAACTCCAGAAAATGAGTAATGTGAGGTTCCGATTTTCCAGTCATCTAATCCAGAATTGTTTGATGCCACCATTGAAGCTTTGAGCTTCATCAAAGCATCAAGATTTGGGCGGAAGTTCACCATTCGTACAACAAAGCTTTGAGGGTATAATGGGTATTTTAAAAAAGTTAACAACAAAAATTAACAGATAATAGACGGAAGGATGAAATCCGTAACGTTTTGGCAAAAGTTTGGGACGAAATCCGTAATTTTTTAAAAGTAGGGACGATAGGTGAAATTTCGACAAACCACAGGAACGAAATCCGTAATTTACTCTAGTAAATATTAATCAAATGTTCTTTGCTTGTAGCCCACATAATGTTTATATCACTTCAGAAATAACAAATAATTATTCTCAAATGAATAATTGTAGGAAATAACAAAACCTTAACCACTAGATATTTAAGCACCGTGTTATGAATAGTGTTAGTTGCAAGACCCTGAAAAATTTATGTGAATGGTTTTTTCTACACGATAATCATTGTCATTAAACAATGTTATGCTTATTATTACTATATTGTGTTTGGTTTTATTTTATTTGAACTATGCATTTGGATGTTGTGTTTATCCGGATATTTCCTTTGAGACTTTTTTAATTAATGTATTTCGTTGTTTTGACTTTTTTTATTTAGTTAAATAATGATTCACGCTAAAATCAGCTTCGACGGAATCCGCCCCCGGCCACCGGCCGGGTATTTAACTAGTAGGGACTATTATGGAGAAAAATCAAAACAAAGATTATTATCGGCCAATATGAGATAACTAAAATTAATATACGCCAATTTTCCTTTTGAATTTAACAAAACACGTTAATCAAACGACCTTTGGCCTAAAGGTATTTGACGTTTGATAAGATTTTATCTTTTTAAGTGGTGAGTGTTCACCTTGTGATTTGTGATGGCAGAAAAAGTTCCGTTTAAAAAAAATAATAAGACACGGTATCCAGTAATATATATACAAATCTAAAAAAACGTTACCCGTCAGTTTCTCTAAAATCTCTCCCCCTTAATTTATTGTTGTAATTAACCCAAATACATACATGCCATCAACCACCCTCTCCATTTTTCTCCTTCTAATTTGTGGCAATTGAAATGACGGGTGAAGGTTCAAGCAAGAGGAAGCACAAGAATAAGAGAGGGAAAAGCTTAACAATCAAAAAATATTTCCGCCTTCCGGGCTCCTCCGGCGGTGATGACAACGGAGGCAAGATCTTGGCCTCCGATGACAATTTGGTCTATTGTGATGACACCGGAAACGGCATCAGCAACGATTCATATGCCAAGACGAAATCGTCATCTTCTCGTGGTGTTCGGGTGGCTAGCATGTTTAAAGCCGTGTTGTTTGATACAGCTTTGGTACGTAAGAAATTTTAGTCGCAAATATGTTTGATGTTAATCTTGATACATAAAATTCAATAGCAAATATAGGTCGTAAAAACTTTTTCATAACAAAAACAGTAGCAAATAGGGTAAATAGGCGACGGCATCATAAAAGGGCGATAAAACAGTATCAAATAGGGTAAATAGGTGGCGGCCAGAACGATCGTAAAAGGGCGATAAAAACAGTATCAAATAGGATAAATAGGTGCAAAACGCTTTTATCATGTCATTTTTTATATCATAACGACTAAAAAGAATTTGGTTCTTTTTATAAATTTGATGTCAATAAATCCGTGAACTGAACTTCTCGAACTATTTCTTTTTAATAACCAAAAAGTTTTGTGCCAAAATATAACAGATACGAACCTTATGTTAGAATTGAAAATTATACGTCTATGTCTGCTATTTTTAGTATTTTCTTATTAGTTGTCTGTGTTTACTATTTAGGTAGAATACCGTCACCTATTTTTAGTAAGAAACTAAACATGCTCGACAAAAGGGAAGAAGAAAATAATAATTTGATAACAATAAAACGTCTGATTATATGTATGGAAATAAAAAAAAATTGAAGTTCAAAGTACTTGAAAAAAAAACAAAAAATGAAGAAAAATACTTTTTTTTTTTTGAAAAAACCTATTCATCGTTCTGGCCGGCACAAAATGATTGTTATTTAGTAGTGTGCAACTGTGCATAGTGCATGTGTTTCTTTTAAATTCTTAATTTGTGTTTTATTATATTTGAACAATAGAAGAAGAGAATGCCTAGCAGAAATGATTCGGAACCTTTGATGACCGATCGGACCACCGAGTCGGCAAACGAGTCGATGACCGAGTCAACAACTGAGTTGACATCCAAGTCGACGAGTAAGTCGCCTGCACTAGACGAGAAAACCAACAATAACTCGTTCAAGAAGAATACTCATAACGTTGTGAACGTTCCAGAGGCGGACAATAATAAGTCATCAAACGAAAGTTCAAATGTAGTTTCATCGTCACCGAAGACTGATGCATCTCCGGTTGCTTCATCAACCGTCGACACCAATCCACAGAACTTGACCGAGAAAAAAGTAATGACCCGAGTGAACTCCTCGAAGAAGAAGCCACCTCTTCCACGATCATCATCGGCTAAACGTAATATTCCTAAACAAGATAGTGAACCAGCCGCCTTAAACAACTCGAACTCTCGGTTGTGTTTGTTTATCGTGCTTGTAGTCATGGTATCATTATTTTTGTGGGTGACTTCCACAACCGTTGAAACTAAGTCATCTGATATTGGCTCGGGCCAATTGACGAAGGTTGCCGTCGAACACGAGTTGTGATCACCTTGCACTATCCATTGTGGTCATGTATTTAACAAGGCCATCAATAGTTGTATTGGGTTAGATCTTAGATACATATTGATTAACATTTGCTTGGAACTTTTGAAATATAATCTTCTTAAACTTGCAATTATGCCATTATGGTATGTTACTATGTTTATTGATTGGGCTTAGATACTTTAGTAAATTGGGCTTTTAAATTAGATTAGACAGTAGTGATGGGCTCATAAGTTACTCATTTGTGATCTCGTAAATGTTCATGTTAGTATGGGCTATTTGGGCTGGCTAGTTGAAATATAGAGTTTGGCACACATTTAGTTTATTTTAATTTTTTTAGTTGAGCACAAATGTTATTATTAATCCTTTAAATATTTTTTTTTAAATAGCCTTATTATTTATACGGTCTTATTGTTCAAATTTTTTTACAGTCGCACCGGTACAAAAATATATATTTTTGGAATCACGGGTTGAGAGCCGACTCGACCACAAGTCCATAGCGGGTTTGCCTTTGAGATCGAGTGATATTATTGAGGGTAAAAAAATATTTTATAAATAAAAAACCACGTTTATTGAAGTTGACATACTAAATTATTTATAAGAGATGAATATTAGTTGGTAGAATAAAGAGAGTGAGTAGTTTAGTAGCTAGGTGGAATATATTAAAGGGCTTCTATCCACCCTATTTAAAGTGTAAATTGTGATATTGTTTTTCTTTAAGATTGAAAGTTCAAGTCCCGTAGAGAATATCAGTATATATCTAGGAGTATGATTAGATAAGTGTTGTGATTGTCGTTCTAAAAAATAACAAAACGAGGTAAATTAGTTTTATGGCTTTTACCTTTAGGTGTGAAATGAGGCGAGTAAATGAACATGCATGTGAATTCGTTTTTCTTTTAACGAAAATTATATAATTATGCATCCAGAGAGATATGGTCTTATCTAACACCATGATCTCATTAATCCAAAGAGTGTTTGATAACTAGTAGCTGAAATGAATTGAAGTTGGGGCGTTAAATTACCTTGATGCCTTATTGGTTGGAGCATGGGCATTGAATTAGAACTTCCAATCAAACCCATCACGTGTGGTTTTTCATTGTTTTTAATAACCATAAGTCCATGAGTATTTAATTGCTTGTTCTTTAATCAAACTAGTAGATCTAGATAGAACACACTCGTGCGATTCTCATACGAGGGCGACATGGAGATAAAGAATTGTAACCATATATTCAAAAAGCACACAAAAAAAAATGTACGTCGTAGAAATAAGCATTAGAAAACACAAAAATTTAGAAATTACGTCGTTGTAGAAATGCATCATATTCAACCTGCCTAGTTTGGAATGATATTTGATGATATTTTCGCTAAAGCGTAGACCGGTTTGATTTTACTCTGTTAAAAAGTGAATTCATGCTTGATGATGAGTTAGAAAAGGGGACTATTTAATGTAGACTACGAATTATATTTAATTTCATGATTAAAGTTCTTGATAAACTGCTTAATATATATACAGAAATAGGGAGAGGGCATTTGTGAACAAACCAGGTTTGATAACTTTTGAGAATCATTATAAGCCACAGAGTTTATTGTTTATATATATGGAAAACCGTCCTATGAATTATAGTGGTATTCACCTGAAATTAATGGGTGAGATTTTATTTTCAAAAATTCTCAAAACAAAAAGTTCTTAATTTTAAGCTAACTCTACAGAAATATATGAAATTATGGGAAATTCATAATAACTAGGCATACGTGCCAGCGATGATTGCATCTAACGAATATATGAAATAATGGGAAATTCATAATAACTAGGCATACGTGCCTCCGATGATTGCATCTAACTTATGAGAATGTGTAGTTGTGAATGTGAAATTATAAACCTATCTTGTATATGGCAAACGAAATGGATCAAGTGGATTGAGTTAGGATAATACTAATATTAAGAATCTAAACTACAACGATCTGATGAGATGTAAAAGTTGTATAAGAATGAATAATTGAATATTA
>JBCNJP010000007.1:127204834-127357332 GCA_039602395.1 Deinandra increscens subsp. villosa
CAGTTTCTCTAAAATCTCTCTCCCTTAATTTATTGTTGTAATTAACCCAAATACATACATGCCATCAACCACCCTCTCCATTTTTCTCCTTCTAATTTGTGGCAATTGAAATGACGGGTGAAGGTTCAAGCAAGAGGAAGCACAAGAATAAGAGAGGGAAAAGCTTAACAATCAAAAAATATTTCCGCCTTCCGGGCTCCTCCGGCGGTGATGACAACGGAGGCAAGATCTTGGCCTCCGATGACAATTTGGTCTATTGTGATGACACCGGAAACGGCATCAGCAACGATTCATATGCCAAGACGAAATCGTCGTCTTCTCGTGGTGTTCGGGTGGCTAGCATGTTTAAAGCCGTGTTGTTTGATACAGCTTTGGTACGTAAGAAATTTTAGTCGCAAATATGTTTGTTGTTAATCTTGATACATAAAATTCAATAGCAAATATAGGTCGTAAAAACTTTTTCATAACAAAAACAGTAGCAAATAGGGTAAATAGGTGACGGCATCAAAAAAGGGCGATAAAACATTATCAAATAGGGTAAATAGGTGGCGGCCAGAACGATCGTAAAAGGGCGATAAAAACAGTATCAAATAGGATAAATAGGTGCAAAACGCTTTTATCATGTCATTTTTTATATCATAATGACTAAAAAGAATTTGGTTCTTTTTATAAATTTGATGTCAATAAATCCGTGAACTGAACTTCTCGAACTATTTCTTTTTAATAACCAAAAAGTTTTGTGCCAAAATATAACAGATACGAACCTTATGTTAGAATTGAAAATTATACGTCTATGTCTGCTATTTTTAGTATTTTCTTATTAGTTGCCTGTGTTTACTATTTAGGTAGAATACCGTCACCTATTTTTAGTAAGAAACTAAACATGCTCGACAAAAGGGAAGAAGAAAATAATAATTTGATAACAATAAAACGTCTGATTATATGTATGGAAATAAAAAAAAAATTGAAGTTCAAAGTACTTGAAAAAAAAACAAAAAATGAAGAAAAATACTTTTTTTTTTTTGAAAAAACCTATTCATCGTTCTGGCCGGCACAAAATGATTGTTATTTAGTAGTGTGCAACTGTGCATAGTGCATGTGTTTCTTTTAAATTCTTAATTTGTGTTTTATTATATTTGAACAATAGAAGAAGAGAATGCCTAGCAGAAATGATTCGGAACCTTTGATGACCGATCGGACCACCGAGTCGACAAACGAGTCGATGACCGAGTCAACAACTGAGTTGACATCCAAGTCGACGAGTAAGTCGCCTGCACTAGACGAGAAAACCAACAATAACTCGTTCAAGAAGAATACTCATAACGTTGTGAACGTTCCAGAGGCGGACAATAATAAGTCATCAAACGAAAGTTCAAATGTAGTTTCATCATCACCGAAGACTGATGCATCTCCGGTTGCTTCATCGACCGTCGACACCAATCCACAGAACTTGACCGAGAAAAAAGTAATGACCCGAGTGAACTCCTCGAAGAAGAAGCCACCTCTTCCACGATCATCATCGGCTAAACGTAATATTCCTAAACAAGATAGTGAACCAGCCGCCTTAAACAACTCGAACTCTCGGTTGTGTTTGTTTATCGTGCTTGTAGTCATGGTATCATTATTTTTGTGGATGACTTCCACAACCGTTGAAACTAAGTCATCTGATATTGGCTCGGGCCAATTGACGAACGTTGTCGTCGAAAACGAGTTGTGATCACCATGCACTATACATTGTGGTGATGTATTTAACAATGCCATCAATAGTTGTATTGGGTTAGATCTTAGATACATATTGATTAACATTTGCTTGGAACTTTTGAAATATAATCTTCTTAAACTTGCAATTATGCCATTATGGTATGTTACTATGTTTATTGATTGGGCTTAGATACTTTAGTAAATTGGGCTTTTAAATTAGATTAGACAGTAGTGATGGGCTCATAAGTTACTCATTTGTGATCTCGTAAATGTTCATGTTAGTATGGGCCATTTGGGCTGGCTAGTTGAAATATAGAGTTTGGCACACATTTAGTTTATTTTAATTTTTTTAGTTGAGCACAAATGTTATTATTAATCCTTTAAATATTTTTTTTTTTAAATAGCCTTATTATTTATACGGTCTTGTTGTTCAAATTTTTTTACAGTCGCACCGGTACAAAAATATATATTTTTGGAATCACGGGTTGAGAGCCGACTCGACCACAAGTCCATAGCGGGTTTGCCTTTGAGATCGAGTGATATTATTGAGGGTAAAAAAATATTTTATAAATAAAAAACCACGTTTATTGAAGTTGACATACTAAATTTATTTATAAGAGATGAATATTAGTTGGTAGAATAAAGAGAGTGAGTAGTTTAGTAGCTAGGTGGAATATATTAAAGGGCTTCTATCCACCCTATTTAAAGTGTAAATTGTGATATTGTTTTTCTTTAAGATTGAAAGTTCAAGTCCCGTAGAGAATATCAGTATATATCTAGGAGTATGATTAGATAAGTGTTGTGATTGTCGTTCTAAAAAATAACAAAACGAGGTAAATTAGTTTTATGGCTTTTACCTTTAGGTGTGAAATGAGGCGAGTAAATGAACATGCATGTGAATTCGTTTTTCTTTTAACGAAAATTATATAATTATGCATCCAGAGAGATATGGTCTTATCTAACACCATGATCTCATTAATCCAAAGAGTGTTTGATAACTAGTAGCTGAAATGAATTGAAGTTGGGGCGTTAAATTACCTTGATGCCTTATTGGTTGGAGCATGGGCATTGAATTAGAACTTCCAATCAAACCCATCACGTGTGGTTTTTCATTGTTTTTAATAACCATAAGTCCATGAGTATTTAATTGCTTGTTCTTTAATCAAACTAGTAGATCTAGATAGAACACACTCGTGCGATTCTCATACGAGGGCGACATGGAGATAAAGAATTGTAACCATATATTCAAAAAGCACAAAAAAAAAATGACGTCGTAGAAATAAGCATTAAAAAACACAAATATGTAGAAATTACGTCGTTGTAGAAATGCATCATATTCAACCTGCCTAGTTTGGAATGATATTTGATGATATTTTCGCTAAAGCGTAGACCGGTTTGATTTTACTCTGTTAAAAAGTGAATTCATGCTTGATGATGAGTTAGAAAAGGGGACTATTTAATGTAGACTACGAATTATATTTAATTTCATGATTAAAGTTCTTGATAAACTGCTTAATATATATACAGAAATAGGGAGAGGGCATTTGAGAACAAACCAGGTTTGATAACTTTTGAGAATCATTCTAAGCCACAGATTTATTGTTTATATATATGGAAAACCGTCCTATGAATTATAGTGATATTCACCTGAAATTAATGGGTGAGATTTTATTTTCAAAAATTTTCAAAACAAAAAGTTCTTAATTTTAAGCTAACTCTACAGAAATATATGAAATTATGGGAAATTCATAATAACTAGGCATACGTGCCTGCGATGATTGCATCTAACGAATATATGAAATTATGGGAAATTCATAATAACTAGGCATACGTGCGTGCGATGATTGCATCTAACTTATGAGAATGTGTGGTTGTGAATGTGAAATTATACACCTATCTTGTATATGGCAAACGAAATGGATCAAGTGGATTGAGTTAGGATAATACTAATATTAAGAATCTAAACTACAACGATCTGATGAGATGTAAAAGTTGTATAAGAATGAATAATTGAATATTATTATAACAAGTTGGTGATCCGCCCTTGCTTTGCGGCGGGTCACCCATTTATCAGTTAGTTTAAGTCAAAATGTTTTAGTGTGACCAAAGTATAAAACTATAAAGAAGTCATGACTAAAGTTGAAAACTTTAAAAGTATAATAATAAAAGAAAGTAGAAAAGTTAAGAAAGTCTAAAACGTAAAAATCTAAAAGTTTCATGGTGAAAGTATAAAACTATAAAAGTATGCTAAAAAAACAAAAGTAGAAAAGTTAAGGGTATAAACGTAAAAGTATAACAAGTCAAAGACTCTAACTTAAAACAAAAATAAAAATAAAAAAAGTGGAAAACTTAAGGGTATAAAACGTAACCAAAGTAGAAACTATAAAAAAATTTGTGTTCAAAGCTAAGGGAAATAAAACGTAAAAGTATAAAAGTTTCGTGGTCAAAGTATAAAACTATAAAAAGGTCGTGGCCAAAGTCGAAAATTCTAAAAGTATACTAAAAATTAAAGTACAAAAGTTAAGGGTTTAAAATGTAAAAGTCTAAAAATTTCATGGTCAAAGTATAATACTATAAAAAGTATATTAAAAACGAAATAAAAGTTAAGGGGTATAAAACGTAAAACTCTAAAAGTCACGTAGTCAAAGTATTAAATTAAAAAGTATTACTAGCCAAAGTATAAAAAATAAAAAATAAAAGACGTGGACCAAAAGTGTAAAAATAAGAAAATATTTGTCGTTAAAATAAAAGAAACTAAAACTTTTGAAGAGCTTAAGTGAATAAAAGTAAACATTTAATGGCCCAACACAAAAAACATCAAAAAAAATATATGTGGTCTAAACAAAATAAATCAAAAAATATGTGGTCTAAACAAAAGAAACTAAAAAATCACTATTCATCTACAAAATTTCATTGTGATATATATAATAGGGAGATGATCATTTGAGAAACAATTGATTTTAAGGATTTTTAAGAACTATTCCGAACCACTAGTTTATATATATGAAAACACTTCGTTAATCATAGTGGTCTCCATCAGAAATTAGTAATTGATATTTGATTCTTAAAAGTTCTTAAAACAAAATTTTCTAATTTAAACTTAACCCTATTATGATATAATGCAATTCTTATGTGTGTCAAGAATAACTTGACAATGTGAGTTTTTATGCATATATGCGTTATCTGTTCAAGATTTGAGTTGTATTTATAAATCTTAGGAAGTTAACGTCTATAAGTGAGAGAATATGTATCATTTTATATCTACCCATATATGAAGATGAAAATGCCCTATTTAATCATCTTTATTATTAACAAGATGATGACCTGTCCGCGCTTCGCGGCGGGCCATCATTTTTCGAAACGTCGTTGTCAAAGTCGAAAACTCTAAAAGTGATTTAAAAGTTGACCACTTGCGTTTATGCGTAAAAGAAAAATACTACATGTACATGACACGTGGCCTAATACCCATTTTTCAAAACGCTGTGACCAAAGTCAAAAACTCTAAAAATGGTCTAAAAGTTGACCACCTGCGCTTAAGTTGAAAAAATATCACATGTACATAACACGTGGCCTAACACGTGACCTAACACGTGACCACGTGTCGCAAAAACATTGACCTATATATGACACATGGCCACGTGTCGCCATACGTAGCCTAACACATGACCACGTGTCGCAAAAGCATTGGCCTACATATTACACGTGTCCACGCGTCACCACATGTCCTAACACGTGTCAGGCCACATGTTATAAAATTAGTGGCCTAGATATAAATAGTGACTTATGTGTCGGAACCACCTAATTATTATCCAATAGTAAAAAAAATAGAAAAAAAAAACATGTAATAGTGGGACACGTGGCAAGCATCAATTCGTGAGTGGGACATGTGGCAAGCATCGATTCGTGAGTACTTATGAATAGTGGAAGTAGTGTCTAAGCCTCCCATTTATTAATGTAATATATATATATATATATATGCTCATCTTTATTATGTTTTTTCAAAATTATCATTGACTCTTCAACCAAAAAGCAGTCACATCAGCGTCGACAAACATTATTCGTCACGTGTCTCAAAAGAACCACTAACAAGCCGCCACATAGGCAAGGCGACAAAGATAACAAACCTAGCATTCCATGTGTCAATCAACCACATAATTATTGAATATTCCTCGGCCTCACACATCATCCAATCAGATTTGGTCACGTTTTCAGGAAGCCAAATTTAGCCGGCACGAAATCTAAGACGGACAAAGAGTGAATGGTCATTTTTGGAAGACAAAATAAAGATGATGATTTTGGTAATAAAAAGGGTCAAATAGGCCATTTTCATGTAGGGGGTGAGCAAATCGGTTGGCCTGGCCCGCCCCGAACCCAAAGTCCGAAAAAACTAAAACTAGAGCCCGATAACCGGACCAAAAGAAGAAATAGGGCACCGGTCATTTACCCGCCTCGTTATCTCGGGCTTAAGACCAGGCCCGAAGACCAAAATGAGACCGAAATAACTTGTACCAAAAGAACTAGATATCAAATTATAAAAATTATAATTTTACAACATAAGGACATGATTAACTAACTAACTTAGAATGTGCTCTAGACCAAATATGTTTCATATATTCGTTGTGTTACCATTTGATTTGTGTATTGAAAAACCATGTGTAAAGCATTTCAACATGTTATTTGAACAAATATCAAAACTAGAGGAAGCTCTTTACAACATTCAATTTGAACATAATTGGTTAATGGTTGAGACTGATCGACAGATAGTTGCTAAAAGTGTATAACCCAACACTAATTATTATTTTTTAAATTACTCATGTTTAATGTGATGATGTTTAATTATCCATTTTCTTAAATATATATATATATATATATATTTATATATATATTTTACTTTTCTGATAAAAAAATGTATTTACTTTTACGATAAAAGACTGGTAATTTGACCTCAAAAGTCAAAAAGAATTATATGCAAAGTGTATGTAAGCTTAGTTTTAAAACATACAGTATATCAACAATTAAAATCTATAATTTGGTGCTACTTAAAGTTATAGTTGATCATGAAATTAGTAACATGGTTTGTATTGCATTATATTTGTAATTTTTTAATTATACTATATTAGTTTATTTGGAAAATGATTGAAAAAGATATGGGATATGAATGGTAAATTTTTTAAAAATAGTTGATCTGCTGCAATTTTGCCTTAAAGATAGTTAATCATACTACATTTTTATTCCCAAAATGTCCTAATCGGGCCTGGGCTTTTATGGGCTGTTTCAAGCAAAACCCGGGGCTGAACCCGAATATCTACAAATACAAAGCCCGAAGCCCACCCGAGTCATAAAACTCGGTATCAATTTTTTGGTTTTGTCGGGTCAGGTTTCGATCTTTTTTCTGGCTACCCAATTTTTTGCTCACTCATATTTTCATAATTATCTCTTACTAAATACACAATCCTGTTTATAGTAATTGTATATATATGTGACCATATATATGTGAATAGTTGAGGGTTAGAAATCAACGTGATTCTAGCCTAATAGTACTACTGCTTTGAAAGTTAAGGATTCAAGTAATGAAGTAGGTTGCATAAATTTCAAAGTATATTATGTTTTGTTAAAAAAAAGGATTGAGACCAACATGATATATGAGTTTCTCAAACTCACTTACACTTGACATGTTTTAATTAACGAGTATATAAAGTTAAAAGTCTATATTACTATATATAATCAGCATGTTAACACATAAGAGTGGTCGAGGGAGAGTCACTACTTCTCTTATTTTTCTAAAATATTTATATATTTTAATTCATGAATAAGAAAATAGAAAAGAACAAACTAGCCACTTTGACCACACTTGTCCCCAAATGACCTTTGACTTTTTTTCTCCTTAAAATAGCCACTGATACACGGTCGTCGACGACCATAGAGCTTCTAGACGACCGTGGAGGTTTTCGAGGCGACCCTATATTTTTTTTTAATTCGAGACGACCATGGAGCTTCTCGAGACGACCGTAGAGGTTCTCGAGGCGACCGTGGAGGTTCTCGAGACGACCGTGGAGGTTCTCGAGACGACCGTAAAGGTTCTCAAGACGACTGTGGAGGTTCTCGAGACGACCGTGGAGGTTCTCGAGACGACCGTGGAGGTTCTCGAGACGACCGTGGAGGTTCTCGAGACGACCGTGGTTGTCAGAAAAGGACAGTTGTGGTTAGAAATATGGTGACGTGGCACATCCTGATTGGCTCAGAAGCCACGGTCGTGCGATCCTAGTCTATGGTCGCCGACGACTCTTGGTGGGGGCTATTTTGAGTCAAACTTTATCAAGTGGCTATTTTAGGAACAATTATGGTCAAAATGGCTAGTTTGATCTTTTTCCCTTTATGGAATTGCCACTCTTAAACCGTCATCTTGTAAAGGATAGAGTGGTCATAATTTCGATAATTAAAAATTTCAATAATTAAAGGATAAATAGGCAGTGTGTTTTGTACCGTCGCCACTCCGCCCCCTAATAGGCACGTAATGTTGTCCAATACTAAGTGTTCAAATTTATTTAAACTACACATGTGGATTTTTTTTAGAAAAGTTTAACTTACAAAATTTAATGAAATGCTAGTATATGAATACCTTTACCTATATAATATAATATGCATATGTAGTTAAAACGATTAAAAACTAGCTAGTAAGGTGTATATTAGCAAAAGAGCGAGCTATACGATATCGTTATTAAAAAGAATTTTAAGAGAATCATTAATTAAGAAAGCTCTCACATATGTAGGGAGTATATGTAACCAACGTTTATTTGTATCTTAATATGCTTAGGTGTTTTAAATTAGTTTTTCCTAATATTTACATATGTTTTATAATTAAATGTTTTTGTATTGTAACTAGAAGACACCAAAGTAATCAATTAAATGACCCAAATACATACAATATATACATATACATACACACATATATTATATATATTGTAAATAGAGTTCAAATGAGGAGTGAGATCTCACTGCAGCTGCTTCTGCAACTGCACAATCTGCAAATAGCAGCCACTGCTGCTCATCTCCAGATCTCTGTTTCTCTAGCAACCTCTTTTACATTGAACAAAAACTCATAAAGCTTAAAGTGTAGTCTTCCATTAACAGAAAACTTATTCAACCTCACTTTCTTCATCACAAACACATAAATACATGTCTGTTTTATATATTAATCTATGCTACCTTTTTTTAGGTTTGCAGCAAAAAGCTTCATCTTGTCCACCCCATATCCACACAAATACACATCGATCATACAATATTATCAATTGCTAATTATTTTTCATATTCTTTTGATGACATGAATCATCATCATAATCATCAACATTTACCATGATTCTTGTATGAAGCACCCATAGACTCATCAATTTTCATACTCATATGCTGATTTTTTTAACCACAAACATACATTTGTCTAAAATCTACTCATAAATATAATTAGGAAATTATATATATAAAAGCAAGTGCATGCTTTGATATACATACAAAAAGTGAAACACAACAGCTACTAATAAGAAAGCTTTAGAGACAGATCGAGAGAAGAAGAAACATTTCCTTCTTCGCTACCAGTTTCCGCCGTCACACATGATCCCTCTCCGCCGCGAAACCCTACCGCTCCGGCGACCGAACAACCACTACCACTGCCACACCATGTCGCCGTCGCCGTCGTGGATCCCATTCTCAGCAACTCTTTGTACTCCTCGGCTCCTCCGTCACCTTTCCCCGGGAAAAACTCATACGCCGTCGGAGAACCTGCACCGTTCCGGTGAACTGCCGTAACTTCCGTCACCTGTGTTTAGAGATTTTATTATTTCAGTCTGTCATCTAAGATATATATAGATTGAAAATTCGGAACTAATACTCATTTGGATGCTTTTTGTTAACTAATTTACCTGTCCTGAACTGCGACGAGTTTGAAATTTTCCGGCGTCCAACACCTCCACGGCGGTGTGATTCCTACTGCGAAACGGATTCACCGAGCAAGGGTTACATCCATCGTTGATCCGCTTTTTCTGGCGAGAAGTTACGAGAAATTGTTTTAAAAAAGCACAAATCAACAAAAACACATAAAATGAGCAACGCTTAAATTAACGCTTAATTTCAGATCAGAAATCTATTACTCTCGATTTACCTTGTGACAACCGCCACAGCAATCGGAACCGCATCTCAGGTAGCTTGGAATAGAAGATAACTGCTTACACTTCTCAAATCGGAATCCGACGTTACTCGATCCGGTCACAGGCGGATCCAATCCATGACCCGAAGGATACAGATTCAGATTCGCTCCATGGATCCCGTGGAACAACATCGCCGGAGCAGGAGGACGGTAGTGAACGGCGACGGAATTGCAACCGGAAGCCGTGAGACGATTGAACTGAGAGAGAGCGGCTTCATTTTGTAGCCGAATGCGTTCAAGCTGCGCCATACTCATTCCTCTCCCAGGCTCCTTGTGCTTCTTCGTCAGCTGGCTCCCTTTCGTCTTCTTCCTCCCTCCTCCGCCGCGATTACTCGGCTTCGCACCGCCGGTTTGACCGTCCGTCACCACCGAAGTTGTCATGTGAGAGTGTAGCAACAGAAAAAGAAACAAACAGCAACAGAAGATGATCAGTTTCTAGAGAGAGAAAGTATTAGGGTTTTTAGAGAGAGAGAGTGAGATTTTGTGTTTGGGATCTGGGTTCAACAGTAAAAAGCTTGGGCAACAATATATAGGAATTACAGTTTTACTATTGGCAGGCAAGACTTACTACTTCCAGGAGTATCATACTTTTGTTTTTACTTTCAGGTTTTGAAAGGACAAGAAGTTGTATGGAAATAGTAAATATAAGAGTAAATAAAAGCTTAAATATTTAATATTTTCATTTTAATATTTTATTATGTGTCGTATACTTGCAGACATAGAATGTTTTGTAGGATCTCAACTCGAGTATAAAATGTTAAAATTGTAAAGTATGCAAGTTTTTAATCTTTTATTTGATTTGAGATGGTAAATTAAAATTTTATTAAACCATCCATAATTTTATAAAATGAAATTAAATATTAATTACACAAATGGTTCATCAGTCACTTGATTAGTCAGTTGATTACCAGACTAAATAGAACCTCAATGGGACCGTTAATCGCCTCAAGGCATGCCTTGTTCCCAAGCGAGTCCATGAATTAACATCCTCGTTTAAACTATACTAAAACCTTTAGTCCCATTGTCAAACTTCCTACCCTCTGAATTATTCTTGCTTTCGCTATCTCTAATAATTGATGTCTTCATCAGCTAGATATCAATAACACATTTCTTCAATGCTAACTCACTGAAAATATTTACATGTCACAACCACCCGGATTCACCAACTCCATTTGCCCCAACCATGTTTTCAATCTTCACAAAGCTATTACGGTCTTCTTTAAGCTTCTAGAGCTTGGTACGAAGAATTAAAATCCTATCTTCTCGGTTATTTTTAAACCAACAATCTCAGATTTTTCCCTTTATGTTCATCATTCACCAAATTCTCCTATATATATCCTCGTGTATGTGGATGAGGTTATCATCACCGGACCTAACTCATCACTCATCATCTTTCACTGATTGTTTCTCCTTTCAGGACCTTGAGGACCTTTCCTACTCCCTTGGTGTTTGAGGTCCTACATCATCCCCATGGTATGTTTCTTTCCCGAACTAACAATATTGACCTTCTCACTGGGGCTAATATGAATGAATGCGAACCGACAACCACAAGAATGATATCTTGGAACTCCTCACTAAACTAGATGGAACACCTATATAATCTCCTATCGACTACCGCACACTTGTTGGGGACACTACAATATCGTTCATTTACTCGACCTGATTTTGTATTTACTGTCCAGCTTAATTTCACAATTTATGCATTCACTAATAGAACGTCATTGTAATGCCCTAAAGTGATAACTAAGGTACTTACACGGTACCATGCATCATGGGTTACTCATAAGACTGAAATTCGCCTCTAAACCTTCATGTCTTTACCGAAATTGATAGGGCAGGGGATAAACAAACCTATCAAAGCATTACAGGTTCCAACCCAATAACTTAATAACTTGGAGCTCAAAACACCAACCTATTTTGGCTCATTCTTTGACCGAAGCCGAAGTTAGCGGTTACTGATGAGCGGTTAATATGTACACTTTATATTCTATTAATCACTCCCTATACACACCAAATGGTACATAAAGTATATTATTTTAATGAGTTTTTGTGATTAATGTGTTGAGAAGGTAAATGTGCTTAATTGGTATAATTAGATTAAGTATGAGCCTAATATGTTAAACGAGCCAATTCGTATACCATAATTCATGAACTTTGTTTTTAATTATTTAGAATATAAATTATCAAAAGAATAATATGAGCTTTCAAGTTTGTTGTGTTATGGTGCGTGAATAGCAAATGAAAGAATTGTGATGATTTGTCTTTTGTGTAGGAATTCTTATGTGAAAGCAAATCAACTAAAGCAACAAATGGAAATAATAGAAGGCTATAACTTGAAGGAATTATGGGCAGCAAGTAAATCGATGGAAAAGGAGAAGTATGCAAGGCACATGAACTTTAATTAATGATTATATGTCAAGTGTGAACACAGAAGGGAAAGCATCGAACAAAAAGAAAGAATTCGGAGATTGAAGTACGGGCGGTAAGCCCAAACATTTCTATTTTAGCGCGGTACACCCACGGGCTAAGTCGGTAGATTTTTATTATTTTTATTTTCTAAACCTATTTAAAGGGTGTTTAGGACTTAGTTCGAACCCTAATCATCCCCAGCCGTTTTTGGGGTGAGAATTACGAACTTTTCACTTTGTTTAGAGATCTTGGAGTTCTTGCATTCATTCGGTAATCGTTTCTTATGCAATCTTTTATTTTAATCATGTTTTCATTGTTAGCCATGTCCGGCCAATCACCACTAACTGCTTTTGGTGATTGGTTGGCGAAATCGTTCTATGACTAATCAATTGCTAAACTAGTTGTTCCGGAATACTTGCTACCGTTGAACACCCGCATGCGAAATTGTTTAATTTAACTAGTAACTTAGGGTTTTAGTGGTCCACTGTTTATTGATCTAGCACTTTCTTGCGGCAGGACTAATCAGCCTATTAGGAAATTAGGTTATTAGGTCAAGGAAGCAATTGGGGGGCATGTCTGTGTGTCACTAGTAGTAATTAGGTTTGTTTAGATCGGTAGCCAACCAGGATCCAGAAGTGGTTAGATTTGTCTCATTTGAATTAAATCAATTTTCTAGGTTAAAGTTAGTTACTTTGTTAGTTAAATCACCCCAACAATTCAAAACAGCCAAGTGGCAATTTTAGGTAATTTTAGGTTAATCAGTAGTTTTAGTTAATTTAGTTAATCAATTAGTCAATTTCCACATATTCCTTAGGTTCGATACCCTAGCTTCCACTACTACAAAATCAATCTAAGTTGGGGATTTGAAACGGCCTGACAAACCGTTATCAGTTACCTCCACAACTACATAATTTCAATGACCATTTCCTTTATGTTGGAACTTGGCTACAAATGTCATACTACACCGACTATTTATTGTGATAATTTAAGTGCCATGGATTATTGATCAGCTAAGTAATCCAATATTTTACTCAAGAATGAAGCATGCATCTCTCTTTAGACTTCCACTTTGTATACAAAAAGGTTTAAGACGTCTTCATTGGGGTAGCTAATATTGCGGTGATGATCTGCTACCTGACGCTTTGACCAAACTATGCTTAAGCATTGACATCATTCTCTAATGTCCAAGATCAAGCTCCTTGCTCGATCCTGATTCGCCTTTGGAGAGCATGTTAGAACCATCAAAGACCAAGGTTCCTCCATCGCGATCCAACACTTTGAATTCGAATTGTTCTCTAGGTACGTTTGATTTATATAGGTTTAATCTTAATTATTGTAAATATTGTATTTAATTGTCTATTGTAAATGAGCTTTGTGTATATCGTCATTAGCCATTTGGGTTAACCGCAAATAGTCAGACGTGTTTAGTTGTGGAAAACACCATATGTTTTTCAAAAAAACATGAAAAAAATATGTGATCAAATTATATTTTCTAGAAAAATTTCCCAATAAAAACAAAACATTGTTTCCAACTTTTTAAATTGAAATTAGAAAATTACATTTTATTGTTTTCTAGTATAGAAATGGAAATTCAGTCTTTCAATTTTTAACTTGTTTTGAAACTTTTTCATGTGTTTTTTCTAGAGATGGAAAATTAACCCCTTCCATTTTCTAAAAGATTAACAGTGGAAAACTATAAAACATTTTTCACAACTAAACACGCCCTTAAAGTCTTGATATTTTCCATTACGGTGAACTCTTAAATTACAACGACCACCCCTTCTGTTGTTACTTTGATTCGACTAGCCCCGTCCACAACATCCAAAAATGAACTCATATTTCTTTGAACCGTTTTGCATATCAGATTTACTAAATAACATGATTTACTTACTGCAAAATAAGATGGATCAAATGAAGAACAAAAACAACTCTTTTGACATTATTAACTCAAGCAAAAATATAAATGATAAACTACACCTTAATTTAAACAATCGGTTAGTTTGATCCGACATTTGTTAACACGTTGTTAAATCTAAACTAACGGATAAGATAAGATAGTGGTTGTAGTTTTATTCCATATTATTTAGCATGAAACTCCAAGAGGCCAGGCGCGTGAATCAACAACCTAATAAACATGGGGATTTTGAGAAAGGGGGTGGTCCCCAGGCTAAAGGACGTGCATTTTAGTGGGCAGGGTTAGCATGTGCTAAAATAAGTATGAAATGATTAGGTTAAGGAGGAGGAGGGGTGGCGCTTTTTAATGTGGATTACGATAATGACTAACAGTATTTGCATGCCAGGAACAATTTGCATGCTCGACAACTACCTCCTACTTTTACCAATCCACATCTTTAATATTATTTACCTTATTTCTAACTATATATTTTCCATAAAATCTTTTAATTAAAGTTGTATCAGTTGTGAGTTTCCTCATTGAAAATAAATTCTCTGTTATTTAAGTGGAAAAGCGTTTCATTTTTTACAGTGATACTAAATGATGATACTAGGTATTTTTCTGTCAAAATCTAAAGAGCTGCCATAGTTAATACCAGTGACGAAACCAGAACTTTTTAACAGGAGGGTCAATAAGAAAAATTGATTCACGTGTTTACGATTATTTTTAATCGATATACTACATACAATTTTTTTTTTGTGGGTTTATTATTATGAACTTACTTTGAAAAACTTATTTAATGGTACTTTCTATTCAAAGTATCTTATAAATTAAGACGTTTATATGATTAAAAATGTTTCTCAACTACTGAACAAGAAGTTACTTGTTGCGAGGGTTACATTGAAATGCTTAAGTGCGTAAAGAAAAGTATTAAAAAATACGGTTGTTTTACTCTGAGTATGAACAGATTTAAAAAAAATTCAGTCATATGAAAATTAGTGTTATGAAACACAGTATTTATAAAAAAAAAAGTTTTAAATAAAAATTTAGAAAAGATGATAAAACTAATTAGAAAATCAAATAAAGTGATAAACGAAAATTAAATAAATTCATAAGGAAAAAAAGTAATCTAGAAAAAAATGGAATGGACATTTTTATACGAGATTAAATAAAATAATTAAAAGCATACTTGATTTTAAAAAATACAAAAACGTTTGTGTACTCTTAAAAAAGAAAAGGAGGTACAAATATATCACTAGCCATGTAGACTAGTGTCAGTGTTTCCTTCCCCATACACCCTTTGAAATTAAATTTTTATTTTAAATTGGCCAATTAGAATTAACCATGTATACTAGTGGGTCCATTTCTTCACTTTCTTCTTCCCCTTCACAAAACAAAACCAGTCCCACCGTTCCTCAACCAGAAAAATTCCGTCACTTCATTTTTGTCTATTTTTTTTTCGTATCTATTACTCTACATCTTGATAGCAAAACTTTAAGAGGGTCAAACAACAAAAACACAGCAACAAAGTTATATATAAGTATTAAAGAAATTCCGGCGGCCGGAGGGTCAACGGACCCTCCGGACCCTCCTGTAGATCCGCCATTGGTTAATACCAGATATTATTTATTTTACCGTAAGAAAGGATTATATATGAAGTGTATAAAAGCCTTTTTGGTTTAAAACAAAATTCTTTCTTTAATTTCCTTTTTCTTAGGGACGAAGGCAAAATGTTAATAATTGGAAGTTTCACCATCAAATCTTTTAGATCAAATTAACATTTCTCAAATGATATGAACAATATATCATATAGTTCCAATATAGGCAAAAATCTACACCAACAAGACCCCAATCTTCTCATCCTTTTTTTAGAAACTATTGAAACGGGATATCCAATTTTTGGTATTTCTAGTTATTGTTAGTTGCTCAAAACTAACAATAATGGAAGCTTGCATGGTTTTGTAATTTAGCTACATCCTTAAGATATAAGATATGGTAGAAAAAAGCTAGTATGCAAATATTTCACTCGGATTTGCAAGATATGATAGTGGATACTTTTTTCGTATTTAAATCGGAAAGTTAAAATAATGATTATTTGAACATTTGTTCAAATAATAAAAACATATATGAAACACACAAAAATAAGTAAACATAATCCAAAAATAATTTACTTTTTATGAAATTCTAATATTCTAGTATTTACGGAGCGATAATTATACTATATATGAAAAAAAATAAACCGGTTAGAAATAGTAGAAGTGAGTTTTACTTTTGTCAGATTTCAGTTTTATTTTTGTCGGATCATATTTTTAGTTTTCTGTTTTAGGATTTTAGTTTTACTTTTTTTAGATTTTAGTTCTTTAACTGGATTTTAGTTCTACTTTTTCATTTGATTTTTAAGATTTTTCTATGAGCAATTTTTTATTAACCTTATACTCATATACTCTAAGTTGATTTGTTCAGATTATAATATTTCTATAAAAGTATAATATTTGTTTAAATTATATATAATATTTCTATAAAGTATGTTCATAACTCTAAGACATGTTAACTGAAAGAAACGATTAGGTTTCAAGTATAATATAGATTGATTATATGTGAGTTTGACATTATAGTGACGTTATAAAAAATATTATAATGGTAGCGTATTCGACAGTAATCGTAAATCACATAACGTAACTTGAACATGGGCTTATTTACTATATCATAATAACGTGCAACAATCGTAACACAATACATCGTAGTAGGATCGGTTTTTACTATTCAAAATAAGATTTTAACGTAATATATTATTGTAATTTGATCCTTCGAGTATTATCCGTTAAATATTAATTGTTAATACAACTAAAAAAAAAGTAAATTGTGCAAAAACACACAAAAATTGTGGTCCTTGCAGGTCAGGCATCAAATAATCCAAACGGCGTGACCCACCAACGTTACTATCCTGACCTCCCGCCGACCTCACCCATAGCCAATCGCTATGAAAATTGAAATTGTGTGAGGTATGCGTTTCACCAATAACCGATTGCCACGTCATCCAGTGGGTCCCATACCTTTTACCCAAATCGGCTTTCCGTTAATCTGCTCCGTAGATTCACAGAACGTCGGAATCCGATCGCAGAATCTTGGTGTGAATATGGCTGGCTAGGTTGAGGGTCCACCATACTCTACCATGTGGTGCTACGGTAGACGATAGGTGCCAAAATGTACGAGGAGTAGGGAGGTGTGCCACGTGGCAGTGAGTGTTTGGGAAGTGGTGTTGGTGGGCCCAAATGTTAGAAAGGGGCAGACAGCAGTGGATTCATTCGTTACTGGGTGAAGATTGCACTCTGCAGGGAATGCTTGGGATCTGTGTACAACTAATTTTTTTAGACCTTTTTTAACACTTTTTCTATCTTATTCTTATTTTAATTTTTTTTACTACAAATCTATATTAGAGTAAAAATCTAAAAGTTTATAAGAAAAAAAGAAGGTAAATATATAACAAGTTGCGCAATTAAACTTTTTTATATAGTAAAATTAAGCCGTTTAAAGACTACATTCGTAAATCTTGACGTCGTAACATACTGTGCATGACATGTTGGACCCTGTCAAATAAGTCGACGACCTAAGGTGCGAGAAAATCGAATGTATCAATAATCAAATGCAAATGGTTGTCAAACTAAATTATATAAATGTTCGTGGTTTAACTTAAAACCCTTCGATTACGAAAAGAAGCTTCTATCAAGTAGGCTAGTCTCATTTAAAGTGTACGACTATTGCATTATTTACCAATGTACCTCTTAACAAGTGAGCCACCAAATACATGAATATGAGGAGGTTTTTGGGTTTAAGTCACATCTATGGTTTTCTAATCTATGGTGGGATTCTTAAACTTAAAAACTTCTAGATGCAACAAAAATAAATAAATAGGATATTATGCAATCATATAAAAAAAACTAGCTAATTAGAGGAGAGTTAAAATTATATTGCTTCCGATTTGTCAAACCAACATTTCTTTTCTTGGTCGATAGCAGTTGGCTACATATGTCCGTGACATATCTCAAACTCTAAGTCTTGTATACTCTCGATCACACTAATTTATATCCCTTATGTGAGTAACGTGTGAGTGAGTGACACTACTGATGTAGTGTTTGTCTTGTCACATTCTTAATTCTCTTACTCACTTCTCATACCAATATATCAGTCGTTGTAAATGTGTAACCTTTGCGGGTGCATGCCATGTCATCTTTAAATAAAAAGAGACAAAACCTAAACTATCTTGTTATGAAACAATAATAATCAGAGTTTTAATATATTTATTTACTATAATAAAGCCAAACATATTTTTTTTAATATTAGAAACCACTTATGTCTTTTTCTAGATTCGGATATTAAAAATCACTTAAAGTTATTATTAATATTCTAATCTTATGAAACTCTTGCAAAAATGTTTTTTTTTTTAATTAAGTGACTTAATTAAAAGCATCTATAAAATTTAGTTAATACTTAAATTAATATATTATAAGTTAACCTTAGTTGAATAGGTATAAAAGTTGTTTATTATTTAATGATTCTTTTTTTTGTACAAATGTACAATTACAACATCTTCAATAAAAATACCCATTATGAATTGAAATCTTGATGTAACCTATTATTCTTCACTACTACTAGAAAACATGGTATTTGAAATCATAGTTTTAGTTGCAAATCAGTCGCCACCGAAAATGTTTTTTGTAACTTCTTCTTCAATCAATTGTAAATGATACGTTTTCTACTGTTGATAATGGACGTTAAGTTTGGTTATTAATAGCATGATCAATTCACTCCTACCAAGTTTATGAGTGGTGAATTTAAATCTTGTAAGAACAATATATGTAAATTGAATGTCGTTTTAATTCTCTCATCTTAAAATTAACTTGAAAACGTTATATATATAAACTCACTCTGGTAACAGATATCACGCCTTATATATAACTTCTTTAATGACACTAAAAGTAGCACACGTGAGAACTAAATTGCAAATAACCATCATCTCTACATACTTCAGTACTCATTTAAGTGGCTTTTCGTATTTTATTGGCCAACACGTACATACACCTAGCTAGTAACTCCTCTTCTAAACTACATATTTGTAAATGTATATAACAAGTTGAAAAAGGAAAAAGTGCCTAATGGAACACCTTTGCCACCAAATCAGAGAGAAGAAATTAAGAGTGAATGAGGTTTGAATTTAGAGAGAGAAAGTGTTTATTGATTCTGATAGTGATACAAGTAAATTGGAGAAGATACAAAAAGATCCCTATTCTAAGTCTAATCTTGAATATTTATAGGCTTGCGATCACGTCCTCTTGACCTTTAGCTCGAATCCTCTTCAGATCCTCGCCTTGCATGTGCCTATAAAACCATTATTATCTGACTGAGGACTTAGATGCGCGATGGTCGGATGTAAACACACATCCGACAACCTCATCTATTCATCAAGTCCCCAAGTCTATTAAGTATAATGTTAGGATTAATAGACTTTAACGTTCTAAAAGAGATAAAATTTGAAAATTTAAAATCTTATCTTTTACTTTTGACGGTTCATCTTCACACATCCGACATCATGCTATATGTGTTTGTACAGTACAACCCTTTTATACTTTATGTCACATCTATCCTTTCGGGAAAATTTCGCTATAAAAGCGCTTACACAACCCTGATAACTTCTTTTTACTCTCAATTTTACTCCGCCTTAACTCCTCCCCATTTACTCCAAAATTTTCGACTTCATCTTCTTCACCACTTACCAGGTTAGTTCTCCCCCCTTTTTTTTTATAACAACTTTCTTTCTTCCATCTATTCCCTTCAAACTTGCATTATGTCCCATCCAAATCTTCTAGCCTTGAATCGGTTTTAAAAACCGATTCTTCAAAACCTGTAACGAAACCCGAAAACCCTAAAATCGAAAAAATTCCCACAAAACACAACCTGAGTATATCATTTTGCTCGATTTCCCAAGAAGATCTTGATGCGTTTGTCGAAGAATTTCAAATTCCTTTGGACCTTAACCCTATTTTACCTTCTGCCGGAAAACCTATTTACCCTTTTCCAGCAAACAAAATTGGGTTGTACTTTGACTTCTTCAAACAAGCCAATTACAGAATTCCCTTTACCTCGTTCCTTTTTAAAACCTTGGATTATTTCGGAATTCACATTACCCAGTGCAACCCGTCGGGTCTGTCTATTTTAAACCATTTTGAACTAGCGTGCCGAGCCTTAGAAATTCCTCCTAATGTTACCTTGTTTCGTGCTTTTTACCGTCTTACTATGGCCGGAAACTGGTACACCTTTGAGAAAAGGCGAGACCTGAACCCCATTTGCAGCAGCAAACCACCCACAAACCGCTTATGGAAAAATCAGTTCTTTTACCTTGATCACACATGCGTCCCCACAACCATGACCTGGCGTGATCCTAAGTTTGCTATTCGTGATGACGCCCCAAAAAAGGAAACTGTTAATCAAAAGCATTTTTCTCTCATAAGTGAACTTTCTTTTCCTGTTCGTAAACTCCCCGAAGGCATTCTGGTTGCTGCTCAAATTAGCACAAACTGGCATGTTCCTCACTTGCGACCTTCCCTCTTTAATGAAGGCGCTAGTGAGTGTTTTACCTTATGTCTTTATTTTTTGCTTATTTTGTTATTCCATTTTTACTTTACAAAAACCAACACAATCCATCAACTAATTAACTGTTACATTCCTTTATCAGAAATGGACCTGTCTGGTGTATTGAAGCTCCGAGATTTTTCTTCCCTAACTTTTGAGTCAGCGGAAGATCCTACCATGGCAACTCCTGTTACTGACCAAACCGGTGCCACTTCCAGCAATGTGATTATCCCTGAAGTAAAGCAACCCAAAATTCAAGAAAATGAATCAACACAGAATCCCCCCATAGCAACTACTAAAAGAAAGAAGCACACTGCTAGAGGTCACCATGATTCTCCCAAGAAAGATGAAGTTCCTGTGAACAAGAAAAGCAAGAAGGAGCCCCTGAAAAGAACTGAGAAGTCGACAGATGCAGATGTTTCATCTACAATTGCTCAAGGTGAGAAACTCAATCAAAAGGACTTAAAAGAAGATCCCATCCCTCGTCGTTCTCCAAGGCATAATGTTCAACATACCTCATCGAACACCAATGACAATCCCCCCACAAGCGAAACTCAAATGAGTCGACTTGCGGATGTTTCTTCACCACCTGAAAGTGCTAGCTTTAACTTCGAAATGCTCAAAGATTCTCCACTTAGTCCACCTAGCTTATCTCACATGATCACCAATGATGACATCACCATAAATGATTATTTTTCCACATCCCCACCAGCCACCTTGGAAATAACTGAAAAGAACCCTTCTTTCATCTTCACCTCCGATCGCCCCATCATTCCTCCTGCCCAAGTTAATCCTTCACAAGCTCTTACATCTACCAATCCGAACACTTCGAGCTCTAACATTTCTACATTCCTTCCATCTTCCCAAAATGAGGTTGAATGGCTAAAGAATGAATTTGCATTGGTCAAGACAAGAAGAACTGCTGGGTATAACTTGGGAGAGTTATTTCTTCCTAGCTGGAATATCAGTAACAAAGACACTGTTACAGATCCTGCCACAGCAAAGAACATGTTTTTGCATTGCTCCACCCCAAATGATGTAAAATTTCTTCAAAGTCTTCCTCCATCTGTTCTTGCCGCTCGCATTACTGCTATTCATGCTGAGAGTCAGTCTATCATTCCTGAGCTGTACAATCGTTGGATTAGGGCCGAGAACGCCAATTTGTCAAGTGAAATCTCCCAGATGCAAAACCCGGTTATGCAGAACAAAATACAGGGTTTAGAGAAGGAAAAGGTTGCACTTGCGAAAGCAAAAAATGATGCTATTCAGAAGAAAATGATGGCAGAACTCGCACTGAACGAGGCCCGGTCAATGATTGATATGCTGAAGAAACAACAAATGATTCTTGAAAAGAAGAATTCTGACACCCTATCAGAAACAGAAGCCTTGCTGCAAGAAAAGCAATTGCTCATTGAGCAAAAGCAAACAATTTCTAATGGTAAAGTCTTTTTCTTACATAAAATTCTGCCTTGGTATATTCCTAACTTTTCTGTGACTTTATTTGTGTAACTTTTTCTGTCCTTCCAGAAGCATTTCTTTTAAAGGAAAAATTGAGCCAGCAGCAACATGAATTTGAAGAAAGACAAAAAGCTCTTGAGATGAAGGTGAAAGCACTAACCGAAGAAAAGCAAGTTCTGGAAAATGACAGATCCTGGTTATTGAAGGAAGGTGTCGATGCAGTTGTAAGAAAATTGTTCAAAGATCCGGACATGATATCTGCTGTCGGGAACATTAATAATGCTATGAATGCATGTGGCGTGAATGAAGGTCTGATTCTCGGTTTTCAGTATGCAAATATGCCCGCTTCTTCTGTGCTGTCAACGAAAGAATTCGACAGAAATGCTAACAAGAGGCTTTCAGAAGCTACAGAAGCTTTTAAACGTCTGCATATTCCCTTTCTGAAGCAACTGTCGGACCTACACAATGCTCCTCTTCAAGCAATCAAAGATGCTGTTCTTGGTGATGAACCACCTCTTCATGCTGACAAACCTGGGTCTACAACCGATTCACATCCTACACCATCCGGTTCTGTTTGATTACCCCGCATCTTTTATCTTCCTTATGCCTTTTTGAAAAAACATTTAGTTTCTTGCAACAATACCCACTTGTATGTGGATGATCTTTTGATGCCTGCATGTGTAAGGCTTTTGAACCTTGTTCGTTATCTGCACATTTGAATGACTGCATGCTTTTGTTTAACATATTTGCTCTGTATATTTTTTTTTTTATATATATATATATATTTTTTTTATAACTATCATATTTGCATGTTTGATCAGGCATGCAAATAGAAAGATTGTTATAAAAAACAAAACTTGCTATCTCATTAAATATGCTCCATAAGCATAATAACATTTATTATGTCAAATTGACTTTATCATATTGGAACATATCCAACTCTTAAAACGAAGCATACCTACTTAACCCAGTTAGGCCATACTAACTTTGTTCAAATTATACTTGTTATAACAATTTGGAACATATCCATTTGCTTAGTCGAAGCATATTCAACTTGTTAAAATTAGAACATATCTAATTTCTTTGCCTAAAATATATTCAAGCCGTTTGATCGAAACATATTCGATATCATAAGCATTTGCACATAGCACATTCACATATGAAAAGTGTTAACTCATTTCGCACAAAACAATGAGTTTCTGTTATTAACATTGAGCCATACTCAAATTGTACAAAGTTTTCTTTATCATATTCATTAGTATTATAGAGGAAATATAAGAACAAAGATTTGCCTCTGTAGAATTTTTCACATGAGCCATCTACACATGGTATTTCCGCAAGTGAATGCCATTCCATGATCTAGGCAAAACCTTTCCATCCCCATCTTCCAACACATAAGATCCCTTACCTAAAACCTCTGAAATTTTATACGGTCCTTCCCACTGAGGTGTTAACTTTCCAAGCTTCAAAACCTTGCTAATATCATTGTTACGTAATACCAACTCCCCTTCCTTAAAGTAATAAATTTTTGCATGAGCATTGTAATACTTTTCCATTTTTGCTTTATACTTCCCTTCTCTAATTGCCGCAACTTCCCGTCGCTCTTCCAACATATCCAAATTTTCCCTTACCAAGTCATCATTATTTCCTTGTTCAAGCATCCTTCGAGTTGGTACCCCAACTTCTGCTGGTATCACTGCTTCTGACCCATATGTTAAACTAAAAGGTGTCTCACCATTAGCTGTTTTCGGCATTGTTCGATAGGCCCAGAGCACATGCGCCAGCTCATCAACCCATCCGCCGCCTGCTTTCCCTAATCTCGTTTTGATCCCCTCAACTAAACTTCGGTTAACTCGCTCCACTTGCCCATTGGCTTGAGGGTATGCCACAGATGCAAAAATTTGTGTTATAGCCAACTCCTCACACCATTCCCTAAAGGGATTATCTGCAAACTGCTTGCCATTGTCGGAAATGATGTACAATGGTAAACCAAATCTACATATAATGTATTCCCAAACGAACTTTTTAACTTGCGCTCCAGTAATGTTTGCAACTGCTTTTGCTTCCACCCATTTAGTAAAATAATCCACAGCCACGATTAAAAATTTTACCCTTCCTGCAGCTTCAGGAAATGGTCCTACAATATCAATACCCCACTTTTGGAATGGCCAAGCAGACACTATTGGCACCATTTCGTGTTTGGCTTTCAAACTAACTGGGGCGAATCTTTGACACTCATCGCACCTTTTAAGTACATCATTAGCAAACTTATGCATGTTAGGCCAGTAATACCCTAACAAGATCAGCTTATTAACCACCATTCGAGGGCCCATATGATTACCACATATTCCCTTATGTACCTCACTAATTACATAGACAGCCTCTTCTTCAGTTAAGCACTTCAACAAAGGTCCCACATACGTCCTTCTGTATAACATCCCTTCCTGAATCTGATATTGCAAAGACTTAACCTTTACCTTTCTAGCCTCCTCTTTCCCTTCCGGCAACTGTCCTGAGGTTAAATACGCATATATCGGTGCATACCAAGCTGGTTCAGCCATTGTTACATCCGATACTTGCTTCTTTAATATTGAGGGGGCATCTAACACTTCAACTCTTATTTCCTTTCCCAAGTGTTTAAAAGATGTGGAGGCCAACTTGCTTAAAACATCGGCTTTTTTGTTTTTACTTCGAGTCACATGGGTAACCTCGCATTTATTAAACTCCTTCATCAGAATCTTGACTTGATCCAAATATAGTGCCATCGCAGCACTTTTGGTTTCATAATCTCCACTGATGTGCTTTACCACTAATAATGAATCAGTACATACTTGCACCTCATGCGCCTCTAACATCTTCATCATCCTTAACCCTGTTTGGCAAAAACTTGTAAATACGTAGTACTAAAAAGTTAAAATAAAGAATAATAAATTTTTCTATTTTAATTCCCAAGTAACCTGCCAACACAGCCTCATACTCAGCCTCGTTATTTGAAACTCCAAAATTAAACCTTATAGCATAAGTCATTTCATCTCCATCTGGACTTATAATTAAGATACCTGTAACTTACAATACAACAGAGTTAAAGTCTATTACTAATGTCTTGTTTAATATGTAAAAGATAAAAATAAACCTTTTATTTCATATAAAGAAACTTAAGAAAATCTTACCTGCCCCTGCCCCTTCACTTCCGGTCGAACCATCTGTAAATAATTTCCATGACAAAATCTTTTCCACATCCAACACAACTGTTAATTCCTCCGGATTTACGGGCATTTCAGCTAAGAAATCAGCAACCACTTGACCCTTAACGGCAACTCGTGACTTAAACTGTATGTCAAACTGACCCAACTCCACAGCCCATTTTACCATTCTTCCAGACATTTCTGGTTTCCGTAACACCTGATTTATTGGATAAGATGTCAATACTTCCACACAATGTGCCTGAAAATATCTTCGCAGACGCCTTGTAGCAACAATTAATGCAAGTACCAACCTCTCCATCGGGGCATATCTTTGTTCATAATCTTTCAGTACCTTACTTACATAGTAAACTGGCATCTGACCTTGTTCTCTTTCTGCTATCAATACCGCACTCACAGATCCTATAGTTGCCGCTATATACATTTGCAGTGTCTCCCCTACAGTTGGGGCTGTTAAAGTTGGCAATTCGGTCAACACCTTTTTCAATTCTGCAAATGCATCCTCCGCTTCTTGCGTCCATTGAAAATTTTCTTTTCCCAAACATTCTTTTAAAACTTTCATGAAAGGTAATGACCTCTCAGCCGCCTTAGCAACGAATCTATGTAATGCAACTAATCTTCCATTCAAAACCTGAACATCTTTTATCGAGGTTGGTGACCCCATCTGTAATACTGCTTCCACCTTTTTTGGACAAGCACGTATCCCTTCATTAGATACCATCATCCCCAGAAACTTTCCACTCTGCATACCAAAAGAACATTTCTTTGGATTCAATTTCATATTTATACTTCGCAACTTTGCAAATGTTTCCTCAATGTCCCTGAACATACCATCCTCCTCCCTACTTTTAATCACAATGTCATCAACATACGCCTCCAGATTTCTTCCTACCTGATCTCGAAAAGTTTTATCCATTAACCTTTGATAAGTTGCCCCTGCGTTTTTCAATCCGAAAGGCATCTTGGTATAACAAAACAACCCTTCTCTTGTGATAAAAGTGGTTTTATCCTCATCCTCTACGGCCATCTGTATCTGATGGTAGCCTTTATACGCATCCAAAAAGCATTTCCACTTAAATCCTGTAACCGAATCTACCTTCCAATCAATCTCTGGCAATGGATAACAGTCCTTTGGGCACACATTATTTACATTTTTAAAATCAATACACATCCTCCAGGAGTCGTCTGGCTTTTTGACCAACACGGGATTCGATACCCAATCCGAAAATTGTATTTCTCTCAAAATGTTTGCTTCTAACAACTTATCTACTTCCGCCTTTACAACTTGCGCCCGTTCATTATCCATTCCTCTCTTCCGCTGCTGGTACGGAACACTTCCTGGATACAAAGCCAACTTGTGTTCTGACAAATGCCTCGGTACTCCAGTCATATCAGAAGGTTCCCACGCAAAAACATCCACACTTTTAGTTAACAAATCATATAATTTTTCCCTTGCATTCCCTGTCAAATGGCCTCCAATTTGTAACTGCTGATCTGGATACCTTGGGTTAATTGCCCACTTATCCATTTTCACAATAGCTTCCCTATCTTCTTTTTGCGTTTCCGATAACCGAACAGCACACACCTGTAAACACCCATCAGAAGCTAAGGATGCAACTCCCCTCGGTGTTGGAAATCTTATCATCCCATGAGTTACCGATATTACCGCCCCCAACTGACTCAGAACTGGTCGCCCCAAAATAACATTATGAGAAGATGCAGCACTGACTACCAGGAACGTAACTTCCAAAGCCCGAATCTGTTCTCCCACTCCTATAACCATTGGCAGCGTAATTTTTCCCAGAGGTCTAACCATTTCCCCCGAAAATCCCATTAAAGGAACCCTTGATGGTACCAACTTTTGTTGCACCTCTACCCCCATTTTCCTGAAACATTGTTCATACATTATATCAACCGCACTTCCACAATCCACATAAACCCTTTTAACTTCGTAAGTTGCTATCATAGCAGCTACCACCACAGGTTCCTCTCTTGCCATTTGCCTTAGGAGTGGAGGGAAAGTAATTTCTTGATATTGCCAATCATCCTGCTTACTTATTTTTTTCTTTTGAAACTTTTCCAACTGATGACGCTTTACCCCAACCATATTAATCACCTTAGTTGGCTCAGTAACCCCTTTTAGAACCTTTACCAAATGTCCCAACTTACCAGATCTTACTGCTTTATCAATCTCCTTCTTTAATGCCCAACATGCATCGGTCGTGTGACCCCTATCTTGATGAAAATCACAATACTTGTCGAGATTCTTCATAGGAGGAGCTTTTATTTTTGGAGGAGCCTGAAATTGGACACGCTCAGTCGACAAAATTTCACTTGGAGTTTTAATAAGTTCCACAAATTTATCATGCCGAGTTGAAACATAACCATTCCTTGACTGAGCTCCAGCATATCCTGCCCTAGCAACTACGGGTCGAACCCACTTATTTTGAAAATTCCCCATATTACTTCTTATTGGACCCGCATACCTTCTGTTAACCTGACCTGTCCCCACATATCCGCCCCGAGGAACCAAATTACGACCCTCTGTTTGAGTAAAACTACCACACGCATTTTTCCCCCTAACATAAGCCTTAGCCTTATCCATCAGAACTTCCATAGACTTCGGAAGATCCTCATGCAATTTCTCGACCAACTGAGCACATCTAACCCCATGACAAAACCCAGAAATACGCAACTGGTCGCCTGCACCAGATATTTTCATGCTTTCTCGATTAAAACGACCTATAAAGTCTTCAATTGACTCTTGATCCCTACGCCGGATATTATGTATTTCTGTCGGATCTCTTGTGCATTTTTTCTGCTGACTAAACTGCCTCAAAAACTTTCCCTTTAAATCCTCAAAACTAACAATTCCACCAACTGGCAGCGCATCAAACCAAACCCTGGCTATACCAGTGAAAGTCTGTACAAACATATGACACCAAGTCTCTTCCGCCCAATTTTCTATCCTAGCAGCAGAGTAAAACTCAAACACATGATCATCCGGATCTGCTAATCCACCATACTTACTCACCGTTGACGGCATCTTTAATTTGCGAGGAAATGTTGCTTCCGCGATCCACGAAGCAAACTTTGATTGTGACGTCATGGACTCCGGCATATACGGAATAACCATCTCTGCATCTTATTAGTATTTAAAATAATTAACAACCCCTAACAGCATGTGGATCAAACCACAGACATGGTTTCAACGAACTAAATGTTGACATAATTTTATAAATGTGAACTATTATAACCTTTTCTTTTAAAAGTAACATTTGCTTTTAGTTTTGTAAAAATTTAAGACTTTAAAGAATCATTCCTAGCAAGCAAAGAAAATTAATGATCTGTACGACTATTGTAAAATTTTCACACATTATCATCAATGATTTCAAAACATAAACCTCATACCTTTTACCAAAGGTTCCACCGCCTTTACTGCTTTCCGATCATCATTTACCGCGGACGGTCGCCGGTTTTGGAATTTACTCTGAAATTTTGCCAGCTGAATTTGCATATCATCAGCTTCTTCTTCCTTAGATCGTTGTTCTTTTAAAAACATCAACAATTCCTTATTTCTTCGCAAAAAATCAACATCCAGCTCCGACAAATCGTCATTGTCCAACTCCTTTCCCGGTGATTTCGCACTCTTCATACCGACATCGCTATCGAAAACAACCATATCTTGTTTATCAGAAACATCTTTAACCATAGAGTTCTTTGATCCACCAGTACTCTCAGGAATTAGCGTCTTTGAATCAATAAATGAAGTCGTAAAAACCGAAGTAGTCTTGAGTGGCGATTCATCAGCAGAAAAACCCGAATTCTGCCGAAAAGACGAACTCGACTTCAATTTTTCATTTGAAGCTGTAATCGAGAAAGTTTTATCCAAATCACTCATCGTCCAATTCAACACTCAATCACGAAGGATCCAGTCAACTAATGGATGGCGCCACTGAAAAAGGAAAAAGTGCCTAATGGAACACCTTTGCCACCAAATCAGAGAGAAGAAATTAAGAGTGAATGAGGTTTGAATTTAGAGAGAGAAAGTGTTTATTGATTCTGATAGTGATACAAGTAAATTGGAGAAGATACAAAAAGATCCCTATTCTAAGTCTAATCTTGAATATTTATAGGCTTGCGATCACGTCCTCTTGACCTTTAGCTCGAATCCTCTTCAGATCCTCGCCTTGCATGTGCCTATAAAACCATTATTATCTGACTGAGGACTTAGATGCGCGATGGTCGGATGTAAACACACATCCGACAACCTCATCTATTCATCACAAGTAGTTTATCAAACTGCACGTTCCAACATTAATATTGGCCACGCTCCACTCATCTTCTCACAAAGGTGCAGTGGAGGCATGCATAACACAGCTAATATGATAAAAAACTATCAGTAATTAATTCGGTGTAACTAATTTATTGGGTCTGTCTAGAACATCTAATTACCAATAACTTTATACATTTTTCAAAATATGTTCCACATCCGATACCAAAATGAAGAAAAGTTATGGCCCCTTGAAAATATGGTCATGAAAGGTTGCCCACCCTAATGGCGTGATAAGAGCTGCATCTCAGCATATCACGCCTGATTTTGGATGGTTTAATAAACAAAATTAAATGAAGGGAAAAAGACCAAAATGCTTGGATTGAAAAAAAAAGTAACAGAAATGCCCATTTGAAAGTCAACTGCCTCATTATGCCCACATTTAAAGTCGCCACGACTTCCAGGAAGGGTCGCCACGACCCAACCAATTAAAATCTGACACGTGGCACCATAAAAGTCGGCACGACCGTAAAAACCCCGACAACGACCGTTAAACAGCCGACAACGACCGTGCCACGTGTGAAAGGAAAAGTCGTCCCGACATTCCCTGACGGTCGTCTGACACGTGTCGGGGGTCGAGACGACCAACTATATATATATATATATATATATATATATATTTTATTAATTTACGGGGTCGTTGACCCAGCCCGTGGGGTCGTTGACCTTAACGGTCACCACGACCGACATGTACGGTCGTTGACGATGACACGACCCCGTCATTAATTTTTTTTTTAGTTTCCTTTTTTTTTCTCTTCTCTCTTTTTTCTAGACCATTTGCACTATAATAATATCACAAACACTTCAAACCACCCGTCTTACTACTGAAAAATGGAATTTCATAACATCGTTGTATGCGTTGACGGGAAATGGGAAGAAAGGAATAACGTGTCCGAGTACGTACCTCTTAATTGTGTTCGGCGTGCAACCAGTATGTACTCAAATTTAACTTTTCTTAATCTGAAGAGACTCATTTCTACTCGTTTAAATATCGTTAGCATTTCTCGAATATCTTATAAATTGTCGACATATTGTTTTCCTGTTGATATTATGGATGATACCGATATTTCAATTTTTTTTTAAAGTTGTTGCGAGTAATCAAAAAGAGCCTATTTATTTGTATGTTGTTGACGACTCAAGCTCAGATTCGAGTCAGCCTAAAATTTTATTTAAATATTCCCGATTTAAATATTCCCAACGATGATTATTTTCATGATAATATTCATTCGAAAGAGTACGCTTTCAATGAAAAATGTGGCTCTGATAACCAAACTCCTAACTTTTTCAAAAATGAAGAATTTGTTTATTCTGAATGTGTTCCTGATACGTCCCATATCTTAACTGCGGCTCTCTTTCACGAACTATTAACCACGAAATTACAAGGTCTTCCTCCTCTCGTTGACACCAAATCGGTGAAGAGTTAAGCATTTTGAGAACAAACTTAATAAGGCAAAGGTGAATGAGCAACTAGATAATGTAAATATATATAGGAGAAGAAAAGTAAATGAGAAAAATAAGAGAAAAGAAAAACTTAAGAGAAAAATTAATGACGGGGTCGTGTCATCGTCAACGACCGTACATGTCGGTCGTGGCGACCGTTAAGGTCAACGACCCCACGGGCTGGGTCAACGACCCCGTAAATTAACAAAAAAAAAATATATATATATATAGTTGGTCGTCTCGACCCCCGACACGTGTCAGACGACCGTCAGGGAATGTCGGGACGACTTTTCCTTTTACACGTGGCACGGTCGTTGTCGGCTGTTTAACGGTCGTTGTCGGGGTTTTTACGGTCGTGCCGACTTTTATGGTACCACGTGTCGGATTTTAATTGGTTGGGTCGTGGCGACCCTTCAAATGGGCATTTCTGTTACTTTTTTTTTCAATCTGGGCATTTTGGTCTTTTTCCCTTAAATGAATCAGGCAAGAGAGATTCGGCCCAGATTGGGTTCAATGACAAAGGTAGTAGGAACTGGAGTGATGAAACTCCATTTAAGGTTAGAGCAGTGGCGGATCTTGAGTAGTTTAGGTGTGGGGACCCAAAGTCATATGACCTATTTTTTTTCTTATCGCTATGTTTCGAGGTCTATGTTCGGACCGGAGGTCCGGTTGGGATCAGGTCAAACAATATAAAAAATATAAAAATTCTGAATTCGGGTCGGGTTAAACAATAAAAACTATAAATATCGAATTCGAGTTAGGTAAAACAATAAAAACTATAAATAATGAGTACCTGAAAAAAGATTTATAGCTTAGCTCGACGCCCTTTAAGTGCTTTGAATTCATCAATTATGTCCATCATCTTATAATTATGACTTTTTTTAAAAACCACACAAAATTTATATATAATTTTTCGAATGGGGGACCGAGTAACCGACTAAATACACTAAAAAAAATTAGTGGGGACCGATTTAATACATATAATTTTTTTTTGTGAGGACCGACTCAATATATATAAAAAAAATTAACTAACTATACGTATATACTGGACTTCTGGGCTGAAAAGTTGCCTGGTCCATTCTATGGTCCGCCAATGGGTTAGAGGTTCGAGTCTCTCTTTTGACGGTTTGACGTAATTTAATTTGGTGTAGATTAGATGAGTACAAGAGGTTGTTTATTATTTAGGTGCTAAAGAAAAATGAATATGGCAAGAGTGAGGATTTATTTCCTGGTAGTAACTGTTATGTATAGCTTTATGCATCCTTGTGTTCATGTTTCCCTACTTTCAGTATAAATACATATTATATTTAGAGAGAGAGGAAGATAGAGAGAGAGAGAGAAGGTAGAAATAAAGAGGGTTGTGAGTGTAGAGTGGCAGGTACAGAACCCAAATGATATAAAGACAGGAATAGGACAACTAATAAAATAGTACATCAGTATGTATATATGCATGTATATATGTATATACATGTATCATGTATGTATAGTAAGAGGAGCAGCATAGCATGCATGCAAGCACAGGGTGTTAGGGACAGAGATGGAGATTTGTATGTAATAATAATAAAAAATATTGGGGGGGTTATCTGGGTGTTGTTACTGCAGTTATATGATGAGAAGGTACACTTCCTAAAGGCTTTTTCCATGCTTACTTCTTTATAAAGACAGAAGCTTGCTGCTTCTGTTGTTGCTGTTGCTGTCCCTATCAGATAGACAGAAGTTGGTTGTGTTTGTACACCAACTAAATTAATATAAACAAAAGTGAGGAGGATGCCTCACCCCACAAAAACATATAACCCTCAACTCAACTGTTGTACATCTCCTCACTCTCTCTCAATTGGATTTGGCCCCACCAAATATTGCTTGCATCTTGTATCATATATACTCTTGTTGTATTTCTACTTTAATAAAAAGAGTGGTTATGGAGAAACCTAGTGAGTTTACTAAAGAAATCCAATTTCTACGGTTGTTTTGCTCAAAACGGTCGTTTCAGGCAAAACGAGGTTACGTGTCGCGACGACAACCTTAAAATTCAGGGGGCCCCCCTTTTCCACAAATCGTATTGAGGTCGTTTTGTTTGAAACGGTCGTGTTAAGGTCGTTTCACATGAAACGGCGTAGAAAATAGATGAATATATCAATTTGGTAGGTGGATATATCTACGACCAATAAAAATAAAACTGCATGTTATAATTTATATGGCATGAAATAGTCACCCATGATTTAGGTAAGGTAAAGAGTGAAAACAGGTTCGGATCAAAATGTGTTATTTGGTTCGGGTCAAAATACGTTTCAATCAAAAATATGGGCTTAGGTTGAAAAGGGTCGTTTGAGAAAAAAAAAAGTATATCAAAACGAGTTTACCACTATGTTTGTTATTATGGGCTTATGGCCGGTAGTGATCGACGCTAGTCGGTTGTTAGATGGTGGCAGCCGGCTAGTCTATTGTAACCGTTTTTGTTATTTGTGAAAATGACCTATCTTGAACTATTTTATAATTTTGTTTTGAGACATTATATAACTTAAATTTAGTAGGATAAAATGAACACATCAAAAGGACGAAAATGATCTAAAATCTTATTTATTAGAAATTGAGTCATGATTAAGTGGTTGCTTTTCTTGTGGGGCTGGCTGATATCTAGAAAATGAAAATCTCACCTTAAAGCACGGAATATTAAAAAAGTGGTCCTGATTTGTAATTCGTACATATTTTCAATTTTTCATGATGATGATGATGTATTGTTATGGGTACACTGGGCCTTGGGTTTAGTTTTTAACTGGTGTTGGATTGGGCCTAAAAGTTGTTAGGGTCTATAAATATTAAGTTCTTAGACATTAGTTAGGGTCCATATATTAAGTTGGTACGGTATGTCTTTTTCATATTGTGTGATATCGTTCTTCTAATGACTAAACATATATATTAAGGTGTATTACCTGTTCAAATTAAGAATATATATATATATCTCTAACTAATCTCTTTAATTGGAGCTTCAATTGTAACTTTTGTAGCGCCTCTCTCCAGAGTGTTCACCTTCGTCAATCGATCGTACACCCACACCCATGTACCCTTTTTTTTTTTAACATGGACAAATATTTTTGGATTCTAATTCCTCAATTTCTCTTTGATTAACAAAAATGGACACAAAAATGAGGTATATATGACTTTGATTTAATTATATGGTGCATTGGCTATGAAGAGGATATATCCAAATCCATCCTCAATTGGGCTTTATTTGGGTCCCTTGCTAACCGCATAAGAGTCCCTACGCTTAGTAACCTCGCATTGATCAAGCCAAGATGTGGACAATAGTATGCACGTAAGCCCAAAAGGATGTGCGTATAAGCCCGCAAGGATTTGTTTACAAACAAACTTCTTTCAAACGCCATGCATGCATTCAACTATATGCTATATTCACTCCTAAAATACTTGATATAATATGAACCATGTGTCCTTATCTAATATTAGAATCAAACCTTGAAATATATGGGCCAGCACGGACCACTTTCTATGACTAAGAAAAGAACCCGACGTCAACAAACTTTAAGTTCGATATAATACAACTTAGATCCTGACGGATTTCTGTAATAATCACATGTACGTAGATCCTAACGTGATGGTTCAAAAAACATATTACGATCGACTTTGAATTCTACATGTTTTTTACACCATGCATTACCTAAACTTTTTTTAGTACTTTCTCAAACTAATCTTATGTTATAAAAAATACAATATAACATTCCACATAGTATAGTATCATTTTATAAAATAGAATTTATAGTCTTCTAACATCATAAATTATGGTGGGTTATATACACTTAGTTTGCGTATTAACTAAGGCCCGACGTTATGGAGTAGGCCACCATGTCTTCACGTGACGTGGGGTGCGTGGAACACCGCCCCTTTACACCATTACTTGCATAGATGCTCTCCGTGTGGAACGGCTACACAAGAACCCTTTTTTATATTTTCATTTAACCGCCTAGAAGTTACATTATGTCCTCTGTAACAAATTGACTTTTTTTTTAAATCACACTATATACCCATCTAATGGGTATATAGACGCTTTTTTAATATCATTTTAATTTTACTCATTTACCTATATATAAAGACATTCTTTAACACATTATAGATACCAAACCTTTCACAAAAATGGATCGAATGCAATGGTCGCTACTACAAGAATAAGATTTAATCATAGTGTGGCTCATTCTATCGAGTGAATCTGTAGAAAGCATTTCTGGTGGCTCATTAATTCTAGCGAGTGAATCTGTAGAAAACATTTCTGATGGAAGAAGGTTTTTTTTTTTAACGGGAAACTTTTATTAAAAACTAACGAGAAGCTAGAAAAAGAGAAAACGATTACAAGGAAACAAATGTACAAAAAGAACCCCAATCTAATTCATAAAGTTTTCCTCTATACTTTAACCACAAGAACGTATTCGTCTTTATTTCTTCCACAAGTTTACCGAGAAAGGTGTTACGACCTTCGAACTCTTTTTTGTTTCTTGGTTTCCATAACTCCCAAAGTGTAGCCGAGGCAATAGTGATTAAGCAGTTAATTTTCCGGGGCTGAGTATTACCTGAACTAATTCGAGACATCAAATCCTCCACCGTGATGGAAGAAGGTTTTGGAAGAAGCTTTCCGAACACTTCCATGCTTGACTTGGGATGGGGGAATACAGAACACGCCACCAATTATGCTCTAAAAATGGCATGAACTTAGAAGGATATTTTCAAAGATTCACGTGTTTTACAAGCACTTCAACAATAACCGTCAACTAGGGTGGATTGAAAACGACGTTTTGAGGATGGCTGAAGAATAATTCTTCAGAAGGTCAAAATTTTAACCATTGCTTGGCTAGGACCGTGGTTAAAGAAAATAATAGAGTGGTCCATAACGGATAGTTTAATTGTTTTTTTTTTTGAACAGCAAATCCCCGATCACCCGGGGTTCCCCAATGCCTGATGGTTCTCCCTTTCACCTAGTAATTTGAAAGTGTGGTGACCCGGCGCCCTTGTTCATCCCAGAGGAAACCGTCCACTGTGGTAAAACATCTGACCCACCTCTATAATTTATCATCATTCATTTTTTTGTGTCAGGTGGGATTTGAACCTTTGACCTCCACATTGAAAGGTAAGGGTATATCCACTCCACCAAATAGTGGGGGATGGATAGTTTAATTGTTAAATGTATCAATACTCACTTATATACAGTTTTGATTGATTTTAATAATATTTAAAAATAGTGAAAATGAAAATATAAAGTAGGTAGAACTTCTTTATCAAAACACTAGAAGACAATGCATATATAGTTACTACATACCCTTTGTTATTAACCCATTATTACATGAAAATAATGGTTATGCTTGATACTGTTAACAGATTTTTATGTTTTGTAGGGTTCAAGATAAAATTAGGACAACAAAAATAACCATCTAATTATATTTATTCTTAAATGTACTGTCAATGACTTGAATCATCAATTTCAAATGAAAAAATCAAAACATAGATACCCACAACCCCTTTTGGTACCGTCAAATTTAATTGCTAGTAATTTTGCAATGCAGGAAACGAAATTATTGAAAGTTAATTGCTGGACAATGTTGCCAGAGTTGAAAACTATTTGTAATTGGGCCGCATTTAAAAGTTAGCCGAGGGCTGAGGCCCACAGCAAATAGGGAGAATTAATTAAAAGAGACAACCAGCAACATGCCAACATCCAATCGTTTTGGTTTTATTTTTACATCGATGGCCAGCTTTTTAATTTGTACCAGACATGATGATTATGCTTTATTCATGATGGACCTATGCATTGACACAAGAATAATACACAAAGAAAAATAATTTAATGTGTTATGGCCGGAGGCAGGGGCGGATCTAGTAAGGTAAGTTTTGAATTTTTAGTGTCATTGTATATAAAGAAGTAGGAGTGAATCCACATATAGGATTAAAAGTGAATCTTACTTACAAATTCTTTTCTAGTTGAACCGGTAATTCACATGACTTTAAACCTTTACGTACATAGTGTGATCTTTGCTCTCCCCAATTTTTTACTTCCTTTTTTTTTTAAACATTATAAACATAATTTTTGCTATCAAAAAAGAAACGTAAGACATATGGTTCGAACCTGGGTCTACGACACACAAGTTTTAGGCAAAACCAACTGATCTATGCATCTTGATTGTTAACTTTTCGTATCACTATTAATTCATATAGAAATGGAATTGTGCAGATGCACAAAGCTTGTCTAACCCGTCTAATCGTAGAGATAAATCTTACCTTACCCGATCCGAATAGACTAAACCAGTTTTTTTACATTTAGTTGTTAGAATTTAAACCACCAAAAAGAAAGTGAACCCAGTAAAAAAAAAATCCTGGACCCACCCCTAGGTGAGGGTATGGTTTATTTTGATGCTTAAAGCTTCAAATTTTTCACCCAATAGTAGAATGTCGCATGGAGACAGAATATGAAGCCTCAGACTTCATTTTTAGGTGGTAAAGCTTCATTACTTTTTCAACATTTTCTTTTTTTAAGAAAAGACATAATATTAAAACACATTTTAATAATACTAAATTATTACAATGTTTAAGCACATGATAATTAACTAAAAAACGACAAAGAAATACTACACGTTTAGCTTCTCCTCTGTTAAATAGACATCCATGTGTGCACCTATATGCGCTGTAATATCATATCAAAGCTTAAAATGTGTCTCGCTATCTTGCAGTTCTAATATGATATTATCATCGATAACCGGATTTACTGGAGGATCGTGAATGTGTACATGTGATATCGTTTTGCCCTCGTCTTTGATGACCATATTATGAAGTAACATACAAGTATACATTATGTCCTCTAGCCGCTCTTTTTTCGTTAGACGTGTTTTTTGATCAGTTATCACCCGCTTTGACTTTAAATCACCAAATGTTTTTTCGACGTCTTTTTTTTAAGCCGACTCTTGTATCCTCGTCAATTTCTTTTCTTTGATATCAACTGGAAAATGAAATGCCTTCACAAAAGTAGACCAAGTGGGTATATGCCATTAGCAAGGTAATAGCCACGTTTGTATTGTCGACCGTTAACTACAAAAGGACATCTTGGACTAATTCCGTGCAACTCAATCGTAAACAAGAGTGACTGGTTAAGCACGTTGATGTCGTTGTTAGAATCGGCAAAACCAAAGTACCCATTCCAACACCATGTATCTTGTGACACCATTGCCTTGAGTATGATCGTTGGTTTTTTATGACCACCTCGGTGATACTGTCCTCTGTATCTTGTTGGACAGATTCTCCTCCCAATGAATATATTCGGTGCTACCGATCATGCCTGGAATTCATCTTTATATAATTTAATATAGCATCACAAAAATAATGTAGGCATTCACGTGATGTTCTTTCGGACATGCATAAAGTTCATCATACTCGTCAGGAATATCACCGTATCCTAGTTGGCGAATAGTCGACGTGCATTTCTGCAAAGGTGTGAAACTTTTCCTCTTCCTCGCGTCAAAATGTGTTGTAAACGATAGGAAATTTTCTTGAATATCGTTAACAATTTCGGTAAACATTCGTTTTGACTTCCAAAATCTTTCTTTAAAAATACACTCGTGGTAACAAGGATAACCAGAGAAATATAACTTCACCAAGCGTTCATGACCATCAACAGGGTTACGAAAAAATACTCGTCCTTTGCGAACGAGCGGTATCTTCAACTTCTTGTTGATTGGTGTTTGAACATTAAACAAGAAATTTGAACGCCTCCTGGTTTGAACTCTACGAACTGCTTGATGAAGTCAGGATCTCTGATTGTAAAATAAGCTTGGACGTAATTTTTTTTAGAAATTTGTTGATGAAGCAAGTATATAGATGAGGTAGAAATGAGGCATAAACGTGAGGTAAATTTGTACGGGATGTATAGTATAGAAAGGAAAAAATAATACTTAACGGTCAAAACCCCAACGGTACAATTTTCCTCCTCAAATCTCTCGGCTACCTTTGGCTTGGTGAAGCCGATTGGCTTCAAAATTGAAACCAAATGGAGGAAACCACATGAAAGGACGAACAAACCAATAAAACCGGATGAAACCAAACAAGCCGACATGGGGAAGCCGAAGGCATATCCCCACCTTAAAGATGTAAAAAAAATAAAAATCCCGAAACAGTGAATACACTACAGAACAAGAAAACAATGCCAGAGAGAAAAAAGAATGAAATCACTTTCTAACTATTCACCAAAAAAACAAAAAACCACACATGTTAAACGTGTCAATGTTACTTCTATTCATCAAAATTTATATTTGTATATAGGTAAACTAATCAATCATTCGAGTAGATTGATTTCCTTTATGTGTGTGTGTAAAACATACTATTCATCAATGAAAGAGTAGAGCGGATATACGATTTTACTTCTTAGGGTGGGCGGTATGGGGGATAAATTTTTTAGGATGAGTAAAATGGGATAAGTTTATGGACCAATAGGAGAGTGACACATGAGAGAGAAAAAAGTATATGTCTTTTTTGTTTTTTGAAGTGGTATGGGTGGGATAAGTTGGGTAGGATAAGTTTGGTAGGATAAGTTGGGTTGGGTGGAAAAATGTGTTCCAAAAATCCTCGGCAACCATCGGCAACTAAATGCCGATTTTTTTTTTTTTTGCCGAAATCAAGTTGCCAAAGGGTAATGGTATACATTTGCCGAATTTGCCGAATTTGCCGAAAAACTATGGATGCCGAATGTGGGTTGCCGAGTTTTTTAACTCCCCATACCGCCCACGCTTAGTGGTGTGTGGTTAATTAATTTGATCACCTATCTTGTGTATCTTTCGTTACTCATAGGTTCAATCGTTATACAAATGTAGTGCTCTCCATTGAGGCATGAATATGAATGGAATTGAGCGACTCATTCAAGCCATTTCCAAAAGGTATTACTACTACTATTGATCCACTCATCCACTTACTATATTAATTTTTAACAACATATGAAAACTTTTACACAATAACGTCATCAATATCATACCATCGATATGCGCCTTCTCTAATCGAATGAACAAATCAATGGAAGAAACTGTAAGAACCGCCAATTCGGCTAATCGAGTTGGACAGTTGCCCTAATTCAACAGAATTAATGGAATCCGATCAGATCTCATCCATAATCGTCCCAATCGCTCAAAATCCATTCGTTATCATCGTCATTGCAGCGAAAAAGCTAGTAATCAAGGTACTTTCAGTCCTATTTTTGTTACGCTTCACCGTGATCTGAGTTTCTGTCTGATCTGATCATCTTCAATGGTCTGAAAGACGTTAATGAAATCTCCGTACTCCTTTTACCGGTGGAATTTTCAGATGAACATACTGTATCGTCCTGCATCAGATTTAATTGATTTCTTATTAATTACTAGTTTTTTTTGTTAAAATTCCTCATCAGCGAATCGATAAACAGAAACACAAACCTCAGAATCGAAGTAATCATCCCGGCGTTCTCGGTAGGTTGTGGATCTAAAACCATCAGATGAGACTTTTACCGACGAAAATTCCTCACTACTCGAAGAACCGGTGACAGGCGGTGATGCGACGGAAGACCACGGAACCACCTGATTCTCTGCATCTTCATCCTCATCCTCATCTTCACTTTCATCACTTGATTCTGTATCTTCATCTTCGGTATCTCCGTTTTCGTGCACATCACGATTCTCCGCTACGACGTCGTTTTCTCGTCGATTCGTCTCGCCTCCCGATCTCAACCGCCGTTGAGTCGAGTCTTCGTCAACACAGGTGACGCAAACGGAGGCGGCGCGGCCGAGGCTGAGGCCGGAGGCCGTCCAGGGAGTCGGAGATTGACATTTATGGCAGAGGAGGGTTCTGGAGTGCTTGGCGACGAGGAAATTGGAGGAGTGGACGTTTTGATCGCAGTCGTAACAGAGGCTTGCGTTATCGGATTGGCAGTAGATCCGGGCGAATTGGCGGCACAACTCACACCTCTTCATTCCGGTATTCGATCTCTGGTTTTCCGGTATCTGATATCAGGTTTTCCGGTATTCGATCTCTGGTTTTCTGGTAGGTAGTGGACTTCTGGTTGTCTAATTGTTGTTCCAGTTCTTTTTATAAGGATCGGATTCTCACTATACGTGGATACGAGAGTGTGTGAACAATTAATTAGATTCAAAAAAAGTAAGTAAAATAATACAATAGTAACCAAGTTTTATATTGTTTTAATAAATCATCTATATTTTTTATTCAGTAAAGTCACTTCATCTTTTTATTATTTTTAAACTCTTTTACATATAATGATTAACTTAAATGAAATGTATAGAAATGGAGATAGGAGACTCCACTTTGAATGTTCTTAGGAGGTTAAGACTTGTTGAATGTTCTTAGGAGGTTAAGACATGTTTAGATACGATATCGTGTCATAACTATGTGTCTATGTCAATATATTTATGACAACAACAAACTTCTTTAATTTAGATCCAAACAGTTTTAATAAGTGTTGTGTCACGTTGTATTAACAAATCTATACCAGTATATCACATTATCATCTCCTAAGTTGCCTCCTACAACCTCATCTTAAAATTGAAAATTTTAGAAGTTACATATTAAAAGATTGATATTTTTTATTTCTAATTATCATCTATCTTAGATTACATTTAGAAGAAACAATTAATAGTAATCACATGTCATATATCTAAAATTTAGATGGCTTTATTAATTTAGAAAACTATGATATTATAAAAAGTTTCACAATAAAACAAATATCAAAACTTAAGTGGTTTTATATCTAAGAAATTTGTATGTGACTTTAATGAAATACTAAAATGCTTAATTACTATTAGATAAAAAAAATTATAAGACCTTTTTTCTTAAAATAATTAAAGTTAGTCTTATATATTTGTCTGCCAAAAATAGTTTTATCAAATAGAGAAAAGAATAAGTTATAAACCATAATAATCTACAAAGATGTTGATTAATAATAACATAATTAATTTTGTGATAAAGCAACTTCTGATAAAAATTTGTATCTTGTTTTACATTGAAGACTGAAGAGTGAAGAACACGACATGATTGATGTTGGACCGGGTGGGTGATAATGGTAATTTGGTGGACCGTTTTTAGTTGCCGGCCGGCTCACAATAATTTGGCTTGAAAGTTGTTGGAACTGGAATGACATGGCCATGTCTCGTCCACTAAACCCTATCACCCATGTGATTCCCACACCCTTTAAAAATATCCACATGTTTGTATTAAAATAAAATAATAACAATGATATAATTGGTTGCTTCATTATTTAGTTGTTGACATGATGGGTATACTTTATTTATAAGCTATCTAGCGTTATTGTTATTGGGGTGATCTAGTCATTTGAGTTTTATGGTTTAAAGTATACGGTGCATAAAAACCTAATAACGTCCCTAATTATTATCAACTATATTATATTATTTTTCTTTTTAAAAACCTTTAATAATCTCATCAATTAAGTAAAAAAAACCTTCAAAAAATAGACCAATCAGATGGTGGCTTGCAGGACGCCATGAGAGTAACGCTTGAAGCCCGTATTTACCCCATAGTGTCTCCGGGGACGGTGCTGAGGCGTTATAGGGGCGTCATCTCCGCTTCTGCGCTCCACAACGCTCATTACACACAGCTTAAGCAGGAGAGAAGTTAAGGTAGGGTTAAGTGGTCTGAGTAATAATTAATAGGTTGTGGGTTTACACTTGCTTTGTTATACTGTTATGTAGAGAAAAAGAGAATATAAAAAAAATACATAAATATGTTAAAATTAAAAAATTAAATGTGAAAAGTATTAAACACAAGACGCAGACATTATTTTACACGTCTATATCAATCAACAAACTCACGTGTTAAATTCGTTTTATTTAAAAAAAAGTATTAAAATATACGAGGCCTTGTGGACCCACTGAAGGCTGCCACGTGCCCAATTATTTTCGTTTTCGATTTAGCAATACTTTTTTGGACAATGAATAATGGTTTCCAAATAAGTCCATTCAATCAAGGGATAAGGTACGATGAGATTGGGATGAGGAAGCAGATGGTGGTGGAATTGATTACAGCCAAGAGATTACGTCAAACGGCGTAGTTTTAAAATTAAAATGGTTGGATATGATATATGGCCATCGCTCGATTCAACAACTGGTGGAACCCACGTGGCGTATAGTAAACGTGAACTGTTGTCGGTTATTCACATGATCAAATCATCAAAGAGCCGGGTAACCCACGTGAATACATGACTAGGTGGAGCTCCAGATTTGCGTTTTCGGATTCATGTTTGCTTAGGTGGAACGCCACGTGGGTACTCGGGTGATGTGGCATATTTGAAAGGATATGATAGGTGCTCCGCATCTGGGCGATCGTATTGTTTATGTGAATTTAAGGTGTGGGGACCAGGCAAGCATGTCTATCTCCTTTATTTAATGTAATATATTATTCAAATATGTTTTTTTTTCTTTTTTTTCTTTGAACGGCAATAAGATTTATTCAAATATGTGATTTGTACCCATTTGGATCGAAGAGATTTAGAGACAAATATTTGAAGAAGATAATTAAGAGAGCCGAAGAGGCGAAGAGAGGATTTTAAGAGTAATCGATATTTATTAACAGGGATGTCTGTAATGGGCGTCATATTGGCATCTTAGCGTTTATAGTGTTTGAATACATCGCCTCTTGGGATGTTATGGGTATAAAAACTTATTACACGGTGTTATTTTAATAACGCATTCCCCACTTATTTATTGAAATCCGGATTGGAGGAGAGGATTAAAAGTTTTTTTTGAAAGTAATGATGAGGGGGACTTTATGAGGTGGTTATGGCTTCACACTTTGATGACGTGAAGACCCGTTGATCACGTGGTTGTCATAAAGCCCCAAGAAAGTTGTCCTCCTCATGTATGTCCGTAGCAATAAGTCGTTACTCAACTAGTTTGTAATTGAGTCCGAGACGGATCGGCTCGGTTTGTAAAGATGCCCAACTTAAGGTACCCTTGCTTGGCTCGGTTAGGGTAGCTCGCTTATTTTGCCTGCTCATTATTTCGTATAATCTCTCGTAGTGTAGAATTTAAGCTTTAATAATATAAAGTAAATATTAAATTATATAAAATAAAAATGACTTTAAGAATTTAGCAAAAAAAATTGATTGTTTACATGATTAGATTTCTATTATTTAATTATTTTGTTGTATTTAATAATAATCAAGATAGTCAAATTATTAAAATACAATTTTGCTCACTAAACTTTCAAAATTAATATAAAAGTTTATCACGTCTTTTTACAAATGTATAGTATATAGCTAACAATATTTAGAGACTCCAACATTTATCATCGAGTCTCCTTCTTCATCTCTTTTATTTAACAAAATATCGTACTTTTTTTATTGTTTTTGTTAGAATTTGTGTAACAACCACATCTCATTCTTCATCTCCGTCTCTATGTCACTTATAAATACTTATTTTATTATATTTTTTCTTTCTTAAACAGTCACAAACATATTAGAGTTTATATATATGTTTCTCCAATAATCTAGATTCATCAAACTTCAAATTTTAGAGATGGAGATGGAGATAGGGATCCCAATAGATATAAAAATAAGAAGAGAAAAACCTAAATTTTAAAGATGTAGTTAAAGATAGAAAAATTCATTAGATTAGATGCTAGCTATAAGTTAGATAATTATTTAAAGTAAAAAAGAAAAGGTTACAATAACAACACGCATGTCCATATTTTTGTCAAAGTAAATGATATCTTTTTTTATTCCTATTTTCCAAATCAGAATACAAGATACAAAGCCATTATCAAAATGCAAAGTATATACCCCATAACTGTCCATTTTCGTTGAATACAAGTTTGTATGTATCTACATGCAGTTCTCGTATTTCCTAACCCCACATCTATATCTTTTTTATAAGTATTTATACAACCAATTAAGTATATAAAAATTAAATTATTAACTAGGGTATCCTTATTAACTATATTTACAAAGTATTTAGCATCTATCACCTTGTCAAATTTTTATTAGAATAAAGTTTATTAATATGAGATGAGATCATCGGTCGAGTTAGCTTGGGTACGTTCGCTGTGATCTATACATATTATAAACCTTCCTATTCAATAATATCAATTCAGTTGTTAACCGTCTTATAAGTTTTAAAACAAGAAGATATGTAACTTTGAACATAAAATTTCAACTGATTCAACAATTAACCATTCATTACAGATGATTGGCACAAAGACATGTAGAATGAAAACCTACAAATATCAATGGAATATCACTTGATCTTAGAGAGGATGAATAACAATCAGATATGAAACAAAAAAGTAACTTCAGCCCAGCCGATTGCTCAGCCTACTTACAGCAGCCACAGGCCCACGGTTTGTTCTAAGCCCAGTTAATCTTAGACCAATACAACAGCCCAAATGATATACTAAAAAAAACCTCAACCAAAGAATTATATTATTAAATCTAGAAAAAATGAATTTTAATGGTATAAGTTTTGTCATGTTAGCGGATAATGATACGAGCTTTAAAAATTCCTCACAATAATACGAGTTTTGTAGGTACTGGATTGTAATGATACGCCGTTAGTATTTTACTAACACCGTTAGTGGTTTGCTGACGTGGCATATGTTGAGGGGTTGTTTTTGTAATTTCTAAAAATAAGGGCCTTATTTGTAATTTCTATAAAATAATTTTGAAAATGAATAAAAAAGGAAGAAAACACAGTCCTGTTCTCCACTTCTCCGGCGACCCTCGATGACCCTCCTCCTTCCCCGACCAAACTCCGGCGACCCCTACGTCCTCCGATTTTCCTGCCGACGACCACCATGGCCACAGGGAGCTATCAACATTCGACCTCACTTCCTCCCCCCTTCGTTCGTTTCCTTCTTCCTTCAGCGAAAACCCCAACGACCTCCTGACTTCACACCCCCGTTATCCTTCGTAACCGGCGACCTCCCTACCTCACTCCCTTTGTCTTCTCCGACCTCCAGCACCCCTCCGGTGACCTCGCACACTCCTTCAATTAAAAACCCAGCACCGACTACTTCACCATCCGACCCTCTTCGTTCAACCATCCAGCGACCTTGCTCCACCTCGCAACCCCCAGCAGCGCATTCCTTCTCTGTTTTCCAATCGCCGGCACCCTAATCGGGTCTTTGCGTTGCCGCATAAGAGAAGAGAAGGGGGAAAAGGGGCGGTTAACTCAAATATTGTCTCAATATCAACCCGACGCCACATTCAGGTTGCTCTTTGTCATTCAATACATAATTTTTATGGACTGCTTATTGATAAGATATTGTTTGATACATATGTTTTCATTGGATACATATGTTTTCATTGGCAGGTTTGTTTGGTTGGACTTTGGTGGACAGCCGGGGCGAATTCAGAAAAAACAAAATTTATGGGTAGCGTTTAAAATATATTTTTTTGGATTAACGGGGGTTCGGGGGCAGCGCCCCTGAGAGAAGCTAGGTCCAAGGGGCGGAGCCCCTGGCTGAAAATGCATTAAAATTTTGAGGGACCAAAATGTGTCAATTTCCAAAAGTTTTATTCACTTTACCCCCTACTCTTACAACTTGTATTTTTAAATTGCACAAACTTGTTTTGTTTGGTTTTAATTAATTAATGGACTTTTGATCATATTTTAACGTCGGGATCTAAATGAAAAACATAAAAACCGTTTCAGGGGTAACGAAATACCGAAAACGTTAAAAAAATATTTCTTCCCATATCGTTGTACAAGTTCAGGGGCAGCGGACGCTACTCCTGCGTAAATGGTAGATCCGCCCCTGGTTGATACAACTGTTTTTGTGTGAGCAAGGCTTCATTTTTTTATTTGCTATTTGCTTTCTTTGTTTATAGTATTAGAGGCTAACCCATGCATGCTTAAGATATTTTATGATATATAAGGGCTTTATATAGTTATTTGTGTGTTTTATTTTTTCTTTCGTGGACTTTGTCTTTTAGTGTGTTTTATGGTTGTGCTCTAAATGCTTGTATGTTATGTTATTATTTTTCTAGTATTATATGCAGGTTTTTCTCTTATGAGCTCATGAGGTCTTGCCAATGGTTGGAGGATTAGTTTTGTAGTATATTTTTCTAGCTTATCTGATTTGCATTTTCACTATGATTTGATTTGATTTTTGTATTTGTAGGTGAATTAGTGTCCCAGTGGTGTTTGGTGCTGCAATGGATGACAGTGGTGTTTGGTGCTGCAATGTTTGGTGCTGCAATGGATGACAGAAGAGGATGCAAGGTGGTTCATTTGTTGCTATCAAAAGGATTTCACATTGTTTTGATAGAAGAAATGCAACTTTAGGTATTTGACTCATTATCTAAAAGAAAATTAGATTTTAATAATACAAGTTTTACCTAGTTGCCGATAATAATATAAAACATGAAAATTCCTCTAATAATACGAGCTTTCAAGGTATTGGATTTTAATGATACACCGTTAGGTTTTTAGTAACGTTGTTAGTCTGTTGATTACTTGGTAGCTGACGTGGAGTGTAATCATCATATGTGGCTTATTAAAAAGTTTTTTTTAAAAGTAAAATTGCCCCCTATTAATCACAGTTATCACATATTGGCCAATAATAATCTCAGTTTTAATTTTTCCCTATAATAATCCGAATTATCAAGGTATTGGAAAACATTACACCGCCGTTAAAAATAACCTAACACCGTTAGTTTTTGCTGACTAGGCATATGACATGGATCCTATGTGGCTTTTTGAATTAAGTTATTAAACAACAGGAAGTATAATTGTAATTTATTTAAAATCTCAATCAACAAGGACTATAATTCGGTTTCTATGAGTTTTCTTATCCAAATAATTAGCCTATTGTTATGTCATTTTCCTTATTTATTTACTAAGCATCTTTACTATTATAAAAAGATGACCAAGAAGATTATCAATAAGCATCTTTACTATTATAAAAAGATGACCAAGAATATTATCAATAAGAATATATTTCACTTTCACCTCTCCCTCTCTTTCATTCTGCCCTCTCGATCATTTTCTTCCTTTTATATAAACTTGTCTTTATATCATGTAGGGCTCGTATGAAAATACAAAGATGAAATAAAAATACAAATAGTAGGATCGTTGTAATCACATAAAAAAGCTAATCATTAACCACCACATCCAACGTACAAAAGATGTGTCACTTTCAAATGGTGTTTGGATGTGGTGCCCAAATTAAACATATCCACTTCAGTTTTGAAAATTATAATATTTTGGGTCAAAATACTTGACTCTTTAAGAATGAATTGTCCTAATAGATCTGATTATCTACAACTTCAATCAACTTAGCCGTTATGATACTGATCGTCCAAATTATCACCTGTGCAAACGCACATTCAAACATGTAGGTCGCAAACCCCTTGGATATATGATTTCAGCCTACCATCAATTAATTGACTCAATGGTATTGGTTATGAAGGAAAGACTCGGGACTGAAAGATCACTAGTTCAATCCCCGAGTCTAACAGATTTTCCACCCTGCCGTTCGTGGAGGTAATTTTCCCTTGGATGGGCTCGAATGGTATGTGTCTCGGTCACCCAACACCCACGAGTGTATGAGTATTCCCTCTGCACTCCTGGGTATGGGTGCCCATCAAGCCATTGTGGTTAATCCCGGATGATCGGACACTATTAAATGGCCGTCAAAAATATATATACATATGATTTCAACCTAACTTTACTTTTCTAATAGTTAAGTTACAACCATAAATAATATTTACTTGTGAGACAACATCAAAATAGGAAGCTGCTGCATGCATTTGGCTTCTACAATATGTATAAATAAATTTCATATCTATCTAGCACTCAACATAGTAATTGTAAGTTCATTGGTTGAACGCATCTCAAATGTACTCGAAGAAGTGTTATCTGTTATAGTTTTTTCATAAAAGAAGCCCGGTGGCTTCGGTGGCGACAACTCACCCTCGCTCCCAAACATTAGGACCACGGAAGACATGTTTGGCCTATCTTCTGGTCGTTGTTGAACACACAATAAACCCACATGAATCGACCGTAACACTTCTGGTAGATTGATTGATTCGCTTAAGGATGCTGCAACCAGTTCCAGTGATTTTCCGTCTTTATGTAATCCCCATGCCTAATATAAGAAAAAACAACTTGATCAAAATATGTGTATGCGTAAAAATACTAGAGATGATAATTGTTGCTAGTTAAATTGGAACAATACTAACATGCCCGATAAGGTTGTTGCTGTGTTCTTTGTGGTAAAATCCTCTGTTTCTTTTCCCGGTCACAATCTCCAACACTAGAACACCGAAGCTAAATACATCTGACTTTATTGAAAAGAGACCGTCTGCTGCATACTCAGGTGCCATGTAGCCACTGCAGTGAATTAGTTGATTATTTATCTTTTTTTCTTTTTTAAAAATGTTTAATAAATAAATTAAACAAAATTGTGAGTAAGTGATAAGCCTCACTATGTTCCAACAACTCTGTTTGTGTTTGCTTCTATCTGATTTCCTCCGAAGCTTCTTGCCATACCAAAATCTGATATTTTTGGGTTCATATCATGGTCAAGCAAAATGTTGCTAACTTTGAGATCTCTATGGATGATTCTCAGTCTAGAATCTTGATGAAGATAAAGGAGTCCTTTAGCAATACCATTGATGATGTGGAAACGCGTAGGCCAGTCGAGTGCGTTACTTCGATTTTCATCTGTTGGTAGCGTGCAATTTTTCCAGTTAAGGTGTGAATTTCTGACACGAACCTAATAATTCACAGGTTTGGATTTCATATAAACGGGTTTGGGTCAACTTCGTGTTGAACCCGTTTAGCTAAACCGGTCGTGTTGGTGTCAACTCGGTAGGTTGGCGGGTTGACCCATTTAACCCATTTAACCCATTTATTTTTTATTTTAAATGTGGGTTTTGTCGTAAATTAGACCGGTATTGTGATTTTTGTCAAAGTTTAAAACTTAAAAGAGAAATTAACATAAGATTTTAGAACTAAAATGTAATTGTTTTATGTACATTTATATTTTGTGGTTGTAAAATTGCAATTTAAAAGCATTAATATGTTCAAAGATAAAAAATCAAATAAAAAAAACTCTAGTCAAACGGGTTTTGTTCGGGTCAACCGTTGAACATTATAGTGTCATGTTTTGGTTCATATTTCTGGCATGATTTCCGAGTCTGCATTGGGTTCGGGTTCATGTCAAATTTTTAGGTTTGTGTCGGGTTGACCCAGCAACCTTTGAACACGAACCATTTGATTCCCCTATTTTTAATACATAATATTTGGTTTTAAAGAGTCGTACCAAATATAAACGAGTCGAGACTTTTGTTTGGCATGTATTCATACACGAGCATTTTTTCTGCTCCTTTAATGGAGCACCATAGTAGCCTTACAAGATTTCGGTGTTGTAGTTTTGAAATGGTGATAACTTCATTCTTGAACTCATCGAGTCCTTGAGTTGAAGTTCTTGACAACCGCTTCACTGCTACTTCTTGCCCATCTTCCATCACACCCTGAAAACCAACATAAATAACCGGTCATGCATTGTAACACCGCCCTCAAAGTGTCTTAGTTTCATCCACATGAGGTCAATATTCATTATGATAACAACATCTCTACCGTTAGAGGTGCAGTTATCCGTTAAATGGTTCAAGAATAATGAGTCGGTATTGGTCAACAAAAAAAAACAAGTTTGGTTAAAACCACTTTGTGAAACACTAAAACCCAACGACAAAACCGCCTGCTTAGAAACCGAATCAGCTAACTGAAAAAAGCCGATATTTTTATTAAAAAAAAAACTTATACATTTGTTAATAGGTTGACCAAAAACCAGTTCATTCACTTTGTAACTGTTAAAACCACTTTGTGAAACACTAAAACCCAAACGACAAAACCACCTGTTTAGAAACCGAATCAGCTAACTGAAAAAAGCCGATATTTTTATTAAAAAAAACTTATATATTTGTTAATAGGTTGACCAAAAACCAGTCATTCACTTTGAAACCTTAAACTGATCCCTAATATATGGTTTCTAACCGGTTGTACAATACCGGTTAATAACCGAATCGGGTCGGGTACCTGCTTTTTCTTTTTACATTTATTTACCTTGTAAACGGGTCCAAAACCACCCTCTCCAAGCTTATTGTAGTCCGAAAAATTGGCGGTGGCTTTACGTAGAACAGAAAAGTCGATCAGTGGTAGTTCTAGATCATCCTTATTAGAGCTTTCATTGCCTGCATGATATTCATTGTCTTCTTCTAGTGCCCCTAACAAAGAAGTAATGCTAATTTAACCATCCATATAATTTGCTTCCAAAATCAAATTGACAGATGGAAAAGAGACCAAAATAATACCTTTTTGCATTGACTTTCTCTTCTTAAATCGGTAAAATATGTACACCGAAGCAAGTATGACCGATAATACCGATATTACAGGAAGAATGATCTTTAGTTTCTTCACACCTGAGCTTTTACCTTTTGCTGCTAAATCCAAACAAATCGATCCAGAGTTCATTAAACCATGAAAATTTACATCGAAATATGAGGTAAACGGTCCCTCATTCTAGATCTTATAACAAAAAAGACTAGAAAACTGATTTACCTAACTCGGATGCCGGCATTCTTATATAAAGATCCTGTCCATTTTCCGCAAATGTTTTAATATCCACCAATTCCCCGAACCACAACAAGCATCCGCTCCCACCCGCAGTCACATTCTGAGTCGCATAAGCAGTACACGAGCAGTTCCTCTTGCAAACCACCTCACATTCATCAAGGTTCATGGTCTGGTTAAACCACGACTTTTGTGTATCCGGCAACTTTATGCCGGAATACTTAATGAACCCTTCTTCCGGCCCACAATCCAAAGGGGTTGACCGGCGGCACCCTTGCGACCAATCAGCTACGTTCCATTGGTCAGGTGCCGTCGGTTCAAACCCCTTTAAACACCCGCAGGCCGGGGAGTTGTTAATGTTACAACTCCCAAACGCCCCACAGAGCTTATAGCGGTCACAGTTATCAGTCTGTGGGGTCTGGTACAATAACCATTGTTTCCGGGTTTCGATCCATAGCAGCCGCTCGAAATCGCCTGTGGGTTGAATAGTTACTCTAGTAATTGCTGCATTATTTACCAGATCAAAATGGTAATTTATTTCTCTTTGGTTAAGAATAAACCCAAATGTGTAAACAGAGTCCGGCCTCAATTTGGGTTCGCCGGAGAACCTCTCTCCGTTCCACGGACCTCCCCGGAATTTAACATCGGACCCATCCCGGACGATCAACTGCGGGTACCCTTGAGTATCTATCCACACCGTAAACTCGCCGGAGGAAGGATCGCCGTCCGCCTTCCACGACGTGAAATGCGTTTCCCGCCCGGTAACAAAATCGGTACCGAATTTCATCCCGGGGACGAAAGTATCCGTCGGAAAATCAAAACTTTGCCATACGGGATTCTCCGGGTTCCCCCCGGTTTCCTCCCGGACGACGAGATTCCCCGTTTCCAAGAGTTGACTCACCGGTTTCTTCACCGGCGGTGCTGACGAGTTCGCCGATGCCCATATGACGCCGCCGGTGGCGTTACGGATCACCAGAATCCCGTCAAGTGTGAGCGAAAGCTCGCCGGAGGTGGTGGTGAGCGGGGTGTTCCGGTTGGCGACCCATATCACCGTTCCCGGTGAAATTCTCTTGTACCAGATTCCGACGAAGCGTTTTGTGGAGTTTTTGGGGCTGAAGAAACCGAGCTCGAAGGTTTGTTGGGGTGAAACGATGGTTTCGCCGTCTTTAATGGTCTGGTTTGCGGAGATGGTGTCGGCCGCCGAGGTACAAGTGATTAATGCATAGATTACAACAACGATGGAGAGACAAAGTTTAGTAAATTGTACCTGTTCCGCCATCGTTGCCGTTCTCGTCAGCCACAACTCTCTTTTGTATCTGCTTAATTTATTGCTTAAAATTAAAATTTTGCTTTTGAATTGTGGAAGAGGATAAAGTATTAAGGGATCTGCTGACGCTGTTCAAATTTGGTTGAATTTTGGATTCAAATTTGTGTTAGAAACTGCCACGCAGTTATACAACGCGGTATCTTGTTTGTTACAGTATTTATCGAGTCATTTAGGGTGTGGGCCGAGAGAAGCCTTATACAATGTTAAGAGAGAAATTGAAGCAGACTTTTTTTGTTTTTAATCGGGTGGTTAAGGTTTGGAGGATTTAAAGTTTTAGGCTTCAAATTGTTACAAATATGAAATATCTCACACCATCAATGGTTTCTATTGATTTCACAAAGCCGCTATGTTATATATTCGGTAACGGAAAACGGGTAGGATCGAAAATAAGAACGAGATAGATAAGCAACGGGTCGTTCGAGATACAGATTTCACCACTCGAATGATTCCGTTGAGCAAAAACCAAACCGAGAAACAAGATACAGACACACCACTTGAATTCGATTTAGACTCCAAAGATCACCACTCAAAGTGCTAGTTTGAGTTAGCAATGGATGAATCGCAACCTCTCTAAACTTAGAGAAAATCACAGAAACTTTGTTTTCACATAAACTTCACTGCCTTTTTTTTAACATTAAACTTGACATAAATAAGAAAGAAATAAACTACTAGATAACTTCCTACTAATCATGTTCTCCTAACTAAAAGGGAAATAAATAAAACAAAAGAAATATAAAAATATGGCAGCCTCATTACGTGGAAGTTGAATTGAATGGGTCAGCGAATTCAAAGGACTCCTTGTACCCCTTGTACCCATGGATCTTGTTCGGACAACCGGATACGGGTCACCCAATTGGACCCAAGTGTGGCACTCACGTGGACAAGTCTAACATCCTCCCCATGTTGGATGAAGTTTGTCCTCAAACTTTGGTCACCGTTTCGAAGTTTCGGCTTACGTCCATAGTCCATTTGGTTCCGGGTAGCCACAGTATAAACGTCACCTTCTGTGTTGTTGCATCCATTGAGTATGAAACTCCACTTCAAAGGGTTATGAGATAAGTTAGTAACCACTGGATCAGAATGGATTTCCCAAGAGTTTAGAGTTTGCTTTTTGAACTTGGAGCCTTCTTGCTTCATTTTACAATTAGGATTCATTCTTTGTGCTTTCAGTTGCTTTGTTCCAACCTGAGTAGAACCCTCAGTTACCCTAGACTCTTGATGTGTTGACCTAATATAGGAATCATCTTCTAATTTGTTCGAACTTTCAATGACCAATTTCCAAGTAGACTTATCATTAACATCCTCCTTGGCTTTGAAAACATTTGTCCTTAAGCGTGGGACATCGTCATTAGCATTCTTATCCTGTCTTGGGGGTGATTCAACTTCTTGATCGATGATACCGTCGAGAACCTGCGTGACAAATAGACACTCCTCATCATTGGGCACGATTCCATCGTCATCATATCGAGGTTCGACATCGTAACACTTCAATTGCTCTTCCATGAATTTGATTTCATAAGCCATCTTCGAAATTGATAAAATAACAAGAAATTAAACGGAGTTGGATTAAGAAAGGTGCGGAAACGAGCCTGATGCTCTGATACCAAATGTTATATATTCGGTAACGGAAAACGGGTAGGATCGAAAATAAGAACGAGATAGATAAGCAACGGGTCGTTCGAGATACAGATTTCACCACTCGAATGATTCCGTTGAGCAAAAACCAAACCGAGAAACAAGATACAGACACACCACTTGAATTCGATTTAGACTCCAAAGATCACCACTCAAAGTGCTAGTTTGAGTTAGCAATGGATGAATCGCAACCTCTCTAAACTTAGAGAAAATCACAGAAACTTTGTTTTCACATAAACTTCACTGCCTTTTTTTTAACATTAAACTTGACATAAATAAGAAAGAAATAAACTACTAGATAACTTCCTACTAATCATGTTCTCCTAACTAAAAGGGAAATAAATAAAACAAAAGAAATATAAAAATATGGCAGCCTCATTACGTGGAAGTTGAATTGAATGGGTCAGCGAATTCAAAGGACTCCTTGTACCCCTTGTACCCATGGATCTTGTTCGGACAACCGGATACGGGTCACCCAATTGGACCCAAGTGTGGCACTCACGTGGACAAGTCTAACACGCTAGGCCTTGAAAATGAAACCAAAGAAGGAAAGTCGTAAGAGGAGGAGTGGTAGCCGAAGAAGCCTACCAAAACGTTGAAACCGAATGAGGGTAGCCGACCACCATACCGCCCACCCTTATCACTTCTCTATTCATTTCATTCTATTCGGTATCACATTATCAGTTATATAAGTTCTCTATCTCTTCTACACCGATCCCCTCTGTTACTTCATCTAGTATATTAATATCAGGGTGTAGTATGTAAAATCAAGTTGTAGTATCTAAATACTAGGGGATAAAATGAAAAATATGGTTTGAAAAACTTAGGTGAACAATATGGTGGTGTAATAGCAGCAGAGAAATATGTATTCTTACATCTAATCTAATTTTCAACCACAAGTAGTCGACAAGACCAAACAAGAAGTAATTAACTAAGACATTCGTGATGTACAAGTGCATCACAACCTTGAGACGGATTTGGCAAATTATATTTTTCTAGAGTTAATTACATAATTGGTCCCTGTGGATTATCGAAAGTAACAGGCTAGGGTACTAGCTTTTTCTTGTAATAGCATCAAGTCCTAACTTTTCAATGTGTCCCAATTTCGAGTATTAACGTTAATTTCAGTCCTTTTTCCTACACTTGGACTAAATGACCAAAATACCCTTCTAAATTACAGGGACTATGATGTCAATTGCTTAAACTTTGTATAAAGGGACTATTTGTGTAATATGATAAAATTTTCCACCACTTTCGCCACTCTCTCCAACTGTAGCTTCAGATCTCTCTAATGACGTCTTCCTTGAAGAAAGGCAACAAGATCAGCCAAATCGTCAACCTCAAACAGGTTATGCAACGATGGCGTCGTCGCCCCATCACAACTGGTTCCTTCACCTCCGATTTCGATTCTGAAATCTACTATTCTTTCCCTCGACGGCGAATCTGAATGCCACTATTTTGTCATTTCGACGTTGTTCCTCAATCTGCTGGTGTTTGTTTTGTTGCTCAACAAAGCGGAAGAAGAGTTTTGTTATGGAGAGAAACCATTCCAAGATATGGGGCTTGTCTTATATTGGTTGTATGGGCAACTGATGTGGGGTTTATAGGCCAAATGGGTTCTTTCACCCATCAAACTAGTCTTTTGTATTAAGTTTTCCTGTTTGATCTGTGACAATGGTACCAGAGTCATACTCTTAGTGGTAGCCAAGAGAAAGCTAGTTATGACTAACGTGGTCGTGACTAACGAGGACGTTGGCCTTTAAGGAGGGTCGATTGTTATGGAGAGAAACCATTGCAATGTGTGAGACTTGTGTATGAGCAACTTATGTGAGGTTTATAGGCCAAACGGGCCATCTCACCCATCAGACTAGTCTTTTGGGTTAAGTTACTTAGTCCTTGCGATGTAATTTTCTTCAAGTGATTGTTCATAGGTTCGTATCATGTCTATTTTTTTCTCCTCAAAATTTGGGTAAGCTGTAAATGTTAGGGTTATGTTTAGAGTCTAAGTTTTCAATATTGTGCATAGAGGGTGGATTGATTAATTCGACCCCCTTTTGGTTTTTATCCAATTGCATGCAACCTTGAACCCAAATCCATTGTTGATTTATGATTATTTGTTTTCAATGAGATGACATTGCCAAGTTTAACGACGTTGTTTTTATTTCGTCTATCATTTTGTTTAGCGTCTTTGCGTAGTTTTTTTCTATTTACTTTTATTTACGTTGCGCTTTAGTAAACCAACTTTTTTTGTATACCCGCCTTATCTTTGTCACAATATGCGAACAACAAAATATTGAAATCGAATCAACAAGAACAAGAAATTGAAATACAACCGAGAGCCAAACAATTTCGTATTATTGAGAGAAAACAAAAATGATTACAATCAAAGGAATGGAATTAGCTTTCAAATCAGACTTTTGTGCCTTCCCTAGTTCCTTCATATCATACTTAGCTTTCAAAAATGACGTATTAGCTTGTATCTCATCTACACTTTTGCATGTTATTAGCATGTCATCTACATATAATAGTAGATAGACAAACTCACCAGGTCTATATTCTTTAAAATAGACACAAGGATGATATAAACTTCTAGAAAAACCATGGGTAACAATGTAATCGTTAAACCTTTTGTACCATTGCATGTCATCTACATATAATAGTAGATAGACAAACTCACCAGGTCTATATTCTTTAAAATAGACACAAGGATCCTATAAACTTCTAGAAAAACCATGGGTAACAATGTAATCGTCAAACCTTTTGTACCATTACCTTGACTCTATTTAAGGTCATACAAATACTTTTGTAACAAACATACCATATCTTCCTTACCATTTTCTATAAACCCTTCAGATTGACCAATATATATTTCCTCTTCTAGATGACCATGTAGGAAAGTTGTTTTCACATCTATTTGATCAACTTTAAAATCTAAAGTAGCAGTAATTGATAGAATTACCCATATAGAGGAGTGTTTTACAACTAGATTGAAGATTTCATTATAATCTAACCCAGACCTTTGTGTAAATCCTTTGGCTACCAGCCTGGCTATATATCTTGGACCATCACCAACTGGAACAACATCTTTCACCTTGAATAACCACTTACAAGCTGTAGAATTTTGATGAATCCAAGTTTGATTCTTATGAAGGGATTCTATCTCTTCATGCATTGCAGCCAACCATTTCTCACTGTCTCTAGACTTAAGAGCCTCATCATAGGTAAATGGGGTCTCTAACACATCACTTCCAGTTGCCATTAACACAAAAGCTAAGACCTCCTCATCTGTTTTAAACCTTAAAGGCTTCATCATATTTCTCCTAGTCTTTAGCAATGTTGTATGAGGTGGACCACTACTACTTGATCCTATGTCATTATTTGGATCCCGAGGCTAGAAATTAGTATCTTCATGAGGTGTAGTTGAATCAGGCTCCACATCAATGAAGCTCCTTACCTTTAGGTTTAATATCCTGCTCACCAGACTTGAGGTTTATAACATCTTTATAATGAAATTCTTCTCTAAAGGTAACATCCCTACTCATAATGGTTCAAGAACTGCCTTCTTCCAACTTTCACAGCCTATACCCTTTGAGGCCTTCAGGGTAGCCCAAAAATATACACTTTTGGGCTCTAACATCAAGTTTACCTTTCTTTATGTGTGAATAGGCCAATGTACCAAAGACCCCCAAGTTCTTGTAGTCTTCTTGCACACCTGACCACACATGCATTGGTGTTTTCATATCAATTATAGATAAGGGATTTCTATTGATCAAATAAGCTATTATAGTGACAACTTCAGCATAGAACTTCTTAGGGAGTCCAAAACTTAGTAATAAGCATCTGACCTTATTGAGAAGTGTTTATGTTCATCCTCTCAACAAAGTCATTCTGTTAAGGGGTACCAGGGACAGGTAAATTCCTTCCCATGCCATTGAGTTTACTGAAATTATTAAACAAGCCACTCAAAACTCAAGACCATTATCAGTCCTGAGTTTCTTTATTTTCCTTCCAGTTTGAGTCTCCACCTTAATCTTCCATTCCATGAATTTCTCAAAGGTGTCTCTCTTGTTCTTAATGACAAACACCCATACTCTCCTGGAAAAGTCATCTATAATAGACAAAAAAGAACTTGCACCACCTAGTGACATTGTTTTTTGTCGGGCCCCATAACTCAACATGTATATAGTCTAATACACCTTTAGAGCTATGATGGCTAGTGTTAAATCTGATCTTATGTGCTTTTCCATCACACAATTTTCACAAAACCCTTCCCCTTTACCGTTATAACTCCCCAAGTATCTTTGTTTCTTTAACTCTAGAAATCATTGATCACTTATATGTCCCAACCTCCTATGCCATAACATAGCTTGACCCGTTGCCTAATCTTTTATCACATCATTTACACACTGACTCAACCCCCATCTAACTATTACATGTTATTGTCACACCTGGTGCCTGACAATATCACCCTTGACCCTTTAATAACTTTAGCTCTACCATTTTTCAAACTAACCCCACAACCTTCCTTTTCAAATGTACCCAATAATATAAGGTTTCTAGTTAATTCAGGATGTACCTCACATTGCATAAGTCAAATTCTGATCCATTATCAAGACTTATAGTAATTGGTCCTTCTCTTTGTATCTCACATGGTCTACTATCTCCGAGCTTGACTGTCCACATGTTCTTGAACTTAAGCTTCTTGAAAAATGACCTATGTGCAATATGGTAAGAGCAGGTTGACTCAAGTATCCTTTGTTGAGTCATCCTGTGATGCATTGACTTGAGGTTTATTGTGACTTTGATCCTTCTTCTTTTTGTACCTATCAGGACACTCTCTTTTCAAGTGTTTTTCTCTACAAACAAATCACTTCAAACTCTGTCTGGACTTTGATCTAGCATGATTCTTCTTTTTCTGGCCTCTTGTATCTGATCTGCCCCCTGAAAAACAACCATTCTCTTTTATCTTCCTTCACATCAGACGTCCTCTTAAGTTCTTTTGAATTAAGTGCTGATAGAACATCTTCCATCGAGAGGGTATCACTTCCATACAACATAGTATCCATAAAATGCTCAAATGAGTCAGGTAATGAGGTCAAAAACAATATTGATTGATCATCATCACTCAATTAATAGTGTTCTCAAGATCCAATATGATCTTGTTAAACTCATCAGTGTGGCCTTCGATGGACTTACCAGGTAACATGTGAAAGGTGTACAGTCTTCTCTTCAGATAAAACTGATTCGCTGAACTCTTTGTCTTATATAATGACTCGAGTTTTAACCAGATCGCAACAACCGTTGATTCCTTTGAAACTTCTCTCAATACTCTGTCACCAAAGCTTAAAACGATTGGACTGTGAGCCTTGGCTAGCATGCTCTTCCAATCTTTGTCTTCTAAACCCTCTGGTTTGTTTGTTTCACCAAGAAGAGCGTTTGCGATTCCTTGACGAACGAGAAGTGCTCGCATCTTCATCCTCCACAGACTGAAATCGTTCTCTCTGTTAAATTTCTCTAACTCGAACTTGGTTGATACCATTGATGCAGATTAATCAAGAACACAACAATCAAATTCTTCGATCGAGCCAACAATGCCTCTGATACCAATTGTTGAAATCGAATAAACAAGAACAAGAAATTGGAATAAAATTGAGAGCCAAACGATTTCGTATTATCGAGAGAAAACAAAAACGATTAAAATCGAAGGGATGAAATTACAGAATCAAAAATCACCTAATTCTTATACACCAGCTCACAACTAATCAAACGGCTCTATTAACAAACTAATAGGCGCTTTAACAAAACACTAACCCAACTTGTAAACTCCAGTCCCTGATCAATAAATAATTGACAATATCTACCATTAAACTTTCTTCACGCGTTGACCAGCAAGATCACCATATTAACACACAATTCTAGTGTGAACTAACAAAATCTAGTGTTAATTATTTTTAATAAATAAGTGGCTACGCTTTATAATATTATGCACTAGCCTTATTAATTAATCATTATGGCACTGTATTAAATGTTAGTTCCACAAAGAGAAGGCAGTGTGTTTCTTACGTTAAGGTTTAAGTATTCCAAACCTTTGTGTGATATATAAGTTCCCATAGTTTATTATAAGGTTACTGTTATTATAATAAACTATTATTATGAGGAAAGTATTAAAATATATAAGGTTACTATTATTGTTAAGGTTGCTATTATTATTAAGACAGTATTAAAATATATTAGTTTTTATATATAGTTGTTAAAAACATATACCTGTATTAGGACAGTATTAAAATATATAAGGTTACTATTATTGTTAAGGTTGCTATTATTATTAAGACAGTATAAAATTAAAATATATTAGTTTTTAGAGTATATATAGTTGTTAAAAACATATACTTGTAATCGGAGTTTGATGGGGTCCATGGACTGAGTTGGCAACATCATGGTATGAATAGACGAAAGGTGTCACATGTATTCATTTTCAAATGGTAAGAGTATTTGTACTGGGGCGTGATCTTCACCAAATATCCTAACATGACGTTTCTATGGCGCCCTCCTCCACCCCTCACAGATAGGGATGAGCACGGGTACCGTACCCATACCTGACCGGTATCGGTCTCGGTTGCTACTGGTCCCGTTTTGAACGAAAAGTGGGTACCGACCCCGGTACCTAATATATCGGTACGGGTACCGGGATTTAGGTACTATACTTTTTTGGTACCCTGTTAGAAAATCTCTTCATGAATTGATATTAAGACCATCATGAAATTGAATTAATATTAGAGTATCAATAAACAACTCGTAATCTTCTTTGTGTTCCACAAATAGGTGCTGACACTTACCAAGTTTTGTATATTTAAACATGCTACCTCAAATCAAACTTGGTACAGATTAATAAACTAAGCTCCTATATATACGGTTTTTTTAGCGATGACCCTCAAATCTGGTATGAGTCTTAATCGACGTTCGTGTCTAACTCTCTGATCTGATGATCTACGCACAATGCTTCAGTTATCATATATGTTTTAATGTGTTTTTATTTATTAGATAAAAGACATATATATATATATATATATATATATATATATATATATATATATAGGGTTAGGTTCAAATGAGAACTTTTTTCTTTAAGAACTTTTGAGAACCATTCTGAGCCACTAATTTTCAGGGGGGAAGCATTCAAATTCATGGGGGGGTTTTCCATATATATAAACTAGTGGCTGAGATTAGTTCTTTTTAGTTCTCAAACCCAATTGGTTCTCAAATGATCCTCTCCATATATATATATATATATATATATATATATATATATATATATATATATATATATATATATATATATATATATATATATATATATTTTCGGGTACCGGTACCCTACCGGGTAATTTTTGATTTTTCCCGCTATCGGTCCCGGTTGGTACCGGTCCCGAAAATTAACTAAACGAGGTCCCGGTACCGAATGTGTGGGTACGGGTACCGGTCCGGGTACGGTACCGATACGGTATGGGTACCGGTACGGGTACTAGGTATCAATTGCTCATCCCTACTCACATGCACCATGTTACAAATTGAAGTGGTCGGCGTGATGTACATGGCGCTCTCCCTTTCTTGTTGATTGGTTTGTTTTTTTTGCTTTTTTTTTTAATTGGAGAGATTTTATTAAGTGAGTTTTTAAAATAATAATTAGGTAATAATTAGAGGGGCGTAATGGGGGTTACCACTACACCACTTTTTCCATGGAGCCTCTCTTGATGACGTGGACGCCACATGGCGAATAACGCCCACAAGGGGCTCCATCCACTATGGATAGCCTAAAAGATAATATGTTTTTTAAGGGAGATTCAATTTTAAAATTTAAAAGTAATGTAATTCAGAATAATAATGTAAATGGGTAAGTGTGTTAGCCGTTAAAAAACATGTTTCCAAGATAAATGTGTGTACGTGGTTGTGAACGACCACAACCAGAGAAAGGGAGTGATTATACCACAAAAAATCAAAATAACTTACGGATCACTTAGAGAAGAAGTTATTTGAAGTCTAATGTCACATCATGACCCAACAGTACAAGCGTCGATAAATTCAAAATCAGAGGCTATTAATTTGTTATGTCATTGTCTGATCTTTTGTTATTTGATCACACTCGAAGTTATGTATCTACTTGTTACGGTAAAAAAAAATCTATTCATGCTTGAACGAGGGGTCTATATTTTATATTTTATTGTTATATTTTATATTTTATTGGAGGTTAAATATTTCCCCTCATTCTTCTTAACAAATCTACACAACCAGTTTTGTTTTTCTCACAATCAAACACACACTTAATCAAGCTTTCAAACATAAATCTAAATGATCCTACAAGAACACATTCAAGCCTACTGAAAAGGTCTCGTACAATCCGTTTAACCAATCTCTAGACATTTTCAACGTCCCGTACAACCAGTTTAACCGTCTCTAGACGTCCCGAAAAACCCTTATAAAAAAACGACCCACAATCATCAAGTATACCCTTCCAAGTAAACGGAGGCCCGGGAACGAGCGAGTGGTGATGATGATCGATATATATTTTTTTTTAACGGCAAACAAAAGTTTTATTAACATTCGAGATAAAGTCCACATGACATACATACACATTTCCATCATAAGTTATTATATATATGGGTCACTATAGCTAACAGGTGAAGGGCGTATCATGAATTAGATCCGTAAAAATCTAGCAAGTTGTTCTAATTTATGGAAATTAAGCAAGTTGCCATGGAAGACTGGCGATTAATAAAGTTAGTCGTTAGGTCTGAATGGGGTTAGGTATTTTGTAGCTTGGTGAACCCGTCTCAATCACATGGGGCTGTGATCCAGCAGATTGATGAGTTTTGGTTCCTTGCGTTGATCATTCAAGAACCACCAGAAAATAAAATAGTTTTTATATATTCAAGACTGAATTACCTACATCAATTGCAATCAATGGTCCGTCTGGAAATTACAAATCAACAATCGTCAAGTCTTTTATTTTTGTTTAATCTAAGGACTAATTAGGTTGGCACTTTTTCATGTATGTTACGGTATGAGGTATATATGTGTGGATTTAGCGGTGTGTAGGCCTCGTAAAATGAGTGGGTCGGTCGGGTCAGGTTGGGTTGGGGTGCGGGTTAAAACGGGTCAGCTAAAAAATAGGTCGTTATGAGACGTGCATGTCAGAATTGGTGTGGGTCAAAGCAGATCAAATTAAAAATGTATATTCCGGAAGACCGGAAGTGTAAACCTATGGAGATTCATACAATTATACAAATAAGAGTTAACTTCTTTTGTTGGTCAATTTTAAAAATTAATCAATTTAAGGGCCTCATCTTTAGTTTTTTATTTTTTCACTTTTGGTCACCTTAAAAAATTCATTCAAATTAATCGTTAAAATGAAGGGCATTTATGTCCAAATAAAACTTTAATTCACCAACTTAAAAAGGAAGTCGATCTATCGAAAGGTAAATAGAGTTTAATTTGGACATAAACGTCATTCATTTTAACGATTAATTTGGATGAATTTTATAAAGTGACCAAAATTGAGAAAAAAATTCAAAGATGAAGCCCTTAAATTGATTGTTTTTTAAAGTTAGACTAAAAATAAGAAAACTAGTAAACCTTAGGACCAAAAACAAACTTAACTCTACAAATAAATACAAACAAAATAGGAAGCAAAGAATCATCATGAACTCTTTCAATTCAACAAAATTTAGAAACTCGTCTTTTAACACTAATATTCAAACAGCAAATGCACAGACTCATTCAATGACCCATTGACCCAGCCTCATAAAGAACTCTAATATTGCAACACCAATATTCAAACAAACTATAAATAGCAAATGAATCACAAAAAAATCTTGGAACTTTTCGTGATATAGAAATAACAAAATTGCTATATTTTTTTTTGTAAGTAGGGATGCAGGAATCATATAAGAATTATTGTACACTTTCATAGCTTTCAAAATATTTAGGGCTTCTCATGGAGGGCCCTGCATCGTCCGGCTTATGAATAATAACATTTTGGTTAACCGTGGTCTTCCACGGGAAAGGTTATGGTTTTTTTATTTAAATTATTTTTAATTGTATTTTAATTACTTATAAATTGTTTTTAAATTGATTTATTAATAGTTCGCTACATGACATGTTATGATTATTATCTTTTATTTTTAAAAAAATTATTTCTTAATTATTTTCTAATCGTTTTATAAAGCAATGTTGTTAGGAACAGTAAACACCTTTTGTTGGTCCATTTTCTTTTCTTTTTATTTTTTATTATTTTATTTTAGGTTTTTTTTGGGTTTGGCTAAATTCACAAGCCTTTTTGTTAGATAAACAATATCCTCACGATCGTTTGGAGCAAAACGATTGTTTAAGAGGATCATTTGGTATTGAACAGCCGCGGAAAGCCCCCCCTCCCCCCTGAATTTTAAGGTTTCATGGTCATGACACGTCACCCGAATTTGGATATTGTGAATTTAACAAATTGAGATGAAAATTTATAAGGACCCTTCTTTTTTGTCATCATTCTGATTTTTATTGAATATGTTCACTCCCAACACGAACCAAGGGTGTTTAGTTTTAGGTCTTTCTTTAGTTTTCGTTAGTTTAGGACTTCTTTGTTATCGTTGTATTTTTTATTGTTTTACTCGTAGGCTTTATTTTGTTAACGTTATGCATCTCCGTTTAAGTTTTCGCTCATGTGTTTTAGAAATATTTTCGCATCCAAAATGAAACACAAACGTTAAATTTATGCGACAACGAGCGTCATCTAGTTATGACAAAAATCTTAGAGTTTTTATGTTATCTTCTCTTCCATAGCATGAATATTTCCTAACCTGTAACCTTCGTCTTTTTTGGTCCATCTGATCCGCGATCACCATCTCCGATTACTCTAGTAACTCCACCGATCAAGTCGCAACTCACACCAATTTATATATATTTATATATAATAGAACATTGACTAAATAACAAATTTAAATACCTTACTACCTTAGCCTTATGTATGGGAGGGAATGTTCTTCGGCTCAGACCTAGACCGATGCTTTTATCATTGTCATCTCAGGTCTTCCCTCATGTAACTATGAGTAAAGGTGTTTGTGAGTGAGGTGTAATGGAGGTTAGTATTATAGGGTTATTTCAAAATAGTCATTAAAGATCAATATCCTTAATTGTTTAAATTATTTCAATCTTTGATTAGTTTAAATATTAACTAAATAGAAATAAAATAGTGATGATAATGTAAAAATAATGAGGTTTGTATATGAGGTAGTTTAGGATAAAATAAGTTTGTAAGAAAACTGGTAAAAATTGTTATGACATGCTCCCATGTGATAGTGATGTCCTTCAACGTTACACACGGTCTAAAAAAACAAACAAACTTTGGTGAAAAAAATTAACATTACTTTATGACATGTGCACCCTAGACTCTCAAATTATATTATACTATATACGTTTTATAACTTCGGGTATAAGTTTATATTGCATGTTGTACTATCATCTAAACCATATTTTACAATTTAGAATGCAAATTCTTATTGTATAACATACTATTCTTTATTACATGCTTACAAAATACAACCTTTTAGAAGTATTTTGTTACTTTTAGTTTCATATTGTTGTTTTTACGTATCTATTTTTATGTAACGTTTCATTCAATAATGCCACATAGATTTGTATTATGTCAAGAAAACAACCAGAGAGCTTGTAGCTCATTAATATCCTAGTATTGTTTTAGATGTTTTTCTCCTACAGGTTGAGGGCTTCAAGTCCTATAATGGACAATATAGAATAAATCTATTAAAAAGTTAATAACAATTCATTAAAATAGTGTTTTTGCCATTTGAGTTGTAGATCTGGTGATAAAATATGATGAAGATCAAAGTTTAAACATTAAAATGGTGAAAATTTAATGGTATAATTAAAAAATTTCTTAAGAAAAAAATTAGGTTTGTTCATGATCCGAGCCAGCGCTCGCTCGGGCTTGGCTCGAATTCTAAACCGAGCTGAAACTTTAAGCTCGGGCTTGGCTCGGCTTCAAACCAAGCTAGCTCGGCTCGACTTGGTTTTGCCTCGTTTTAAAATAAAATCTTAGACAAAACATTAAAGTAAATTTGTTTAATGCATGAAGTCTTACGCAACACATACACGACACTAGTCCGTATTATGTCCAACAAGTACAAAATACATCACACCTCGATTGTGGTAGGAAGAGCAGTGGTAGGTTGTGTGGCGGTGCCTGCTACTTGCGATTTGTGCAGGTAGTAGGTACTCAGAGTATTGGAGAAGTGGCTAGATAGTTTTGGAAGCGGCGATTTGAGAAGTGACGATGGTTTTGAGACGTAAATTGATGTATACTTAGGGATTTAGGGATAGGGTAAAAAGCATGGGTTATTTTTTTTGGGGCTCTATGTAAAATGGCTTGTATAAGTAAATATTATATATATAAATTAAAATTAAGGTAAATAAAATCGAGTCATCGAACGAGCTAACGAATCAAAATCGAGCGAGCTACAAGCCGAGCCACTCTTGGCTCATGCTCGACTCATTTACAAACTGAGCTGGCTCGACTCGACTCCACTCGGTTATAAACTAAACCATTTTCAAACAAGTTTCGAGCGAGTTTCTAGCCACAAGCTTTAAACGAGTTTCTAGCCGCAAACTTTTTGAAGAACCCTAGCGTAAAAAAAAAAAAAAAACATATGTTTTTGTCTCTCCGCACAAGTGCACAACTTCTTCAAAAGCGGCGGGCCTTATAATTTCGATTCTTCGATGTTCATAGCAGATCGATTTTTTTAACAGCAACTATCATTCACCAAACCCACGAGAACAAAACCAGGTATGCCCAATCTCTTTGATTATGCTATTTAAATCTGCAGAGCTCCGCCCCCTTCCTGTATTCCTAGGGTTCGACTCCGTTTTACACTTTACAATTCATTAAGCTTCGATTTCGATTTATAGCGTATTATCTTCTGAATACTTTGAGACTCGAATGATCGATTTTAGTATTTTACAGTCTGTTCTAATGTTCAAATTCTTTTTGCAGTAGTTTCATTCAAATTCCTTAGTAATGATATTTTCTAGTCAATAAAATAACACATAAATGTAGAAATGGTGTATATATTCTTATGCACACCAAGTGTATGATAAAATTTCTCAACCAGCAACATATGTTTCTACCTGGTGATGTTATCAATTGGTTAATGAACATTGAACAAAACCTGATTGCTTCACATGCATACACATAACACACCTATTTAACTGTTTTTCTGGTTTTCATTTTTATATAGATTGTATGATATAGGCTTGATTGATAGTATTATATATATAGGCATTGAGGTATATTATGTGTCTTGTATTGTGGTTTTTAACACATATATGAACATATTTCATCGGCATATGAATCCATGTGTCGGCGAACAAGTGCAACCTCCCAACACAAGGTGAATTCGATTGCATTTTGGCATTTTATACCTAAAAACAAATTTACCAAGACCTGGTGTAGCTAGCAAAGGAAAAATATTTTATATTATAACAACAAAAGCATTAGAAAAGGATGTTTAGATGTCCATTTTGAAAGTCATTATCTGGCATTGAATACGGATAATTAGATAATCGGCTGTAATAGGAGCGAGTGTCTGAATTTTGTATTATTGTTGGAAGTTTTAGCAGTTAAATAATCAGTTGCTTGAGTGCGGAAAATTCTGATTGATAAATGACCAAAATATGGCCTACATTTGAGAAAAGCAAATATGTCTAACAAAACAGGAGCAACAGGCCGTGAAATTAGGTTGAAAGAAGCAGTAAATAGGTTGTTCTGTTCTATCCTTATATAATCAGTTTTCTCAATCCAGTTTTATTTTTGTTATTGTTGTTTGTGATGGTGGTGATTGTGGATGGTGAGCAGAGGCGGGTGATTAGTGGTGGCATTGTGGTAGTGGTGGTGGTTTTGGTGCTGGGAGGTCCTGGTGGCTGATGTTTGTTATTATTAATGCTGTAGGGTTAGACCATCAAGCATCAAATATTATTAATGATAACTGATTTATCGTTGATTACTCTCTTTTGCAGATTTGAGCCATTTGATCAATCAGTTCTGTTTCTTGAAGTGGCATCTGTATTGAAAGATGAAGGAAGAAGAGGTAAACAGATGTCAAATTCAAGAATGGTATCCAAGATTCAAATCCACATCCATGAAAACCATAATCCACGAGCTTCCCGAATCCTTCATCGAATATCTCCTTGATGATTCCGGCCCTTTCCTGCTTCCACTTTCCATCTCAAACAATGATGCATTACCCAACCGAATCCACAAGCCCGAAGATGAACAAGACTACATTATATCAGAACACCAACCATCTGATGACGAATCAGACCAAACACCACCACCTTCTTTCCCGGAACTCGAATCACAAATCAACCTATCAATCAAAACCCTCGGCGGGGCCATCTTCCCAAAACTCAACTGGAGCTCCCCTAAAGACTCTGCTTGGATAAGCTCAGACTCCAGTCTTAAATGCACATCATTTACTGAAATCACACTTTTGCTAAAATCTTCTGATTCATTAGTTCACGATCTTTGTCACGCGTATGATTCGTGTAGTGATTGTAACATCCACCGACCTGCTCGTTTCTTTCTTGCCCTTCGAAGATGGTACCCGGATCTCCACCCCGAGAGGGAATTCCGCATCTTCATACACAACCACATCTTAGTTGGAATCTCCCAACGGGAAGTCACCACTTATTACCCGATTCTGACCGAGGAGAAGCATGGCTTAGAGAAGGTAATACAAGACTTCTATACAGACAAGGTGAGTATGGGATTCGAGTCTGAAAGCTACACATTTGATGTGTATGTTCGAAAGGATATGAAAGTTAAGCTTTTGGATTTCAATCCATGGTGTGAGTCTACATTACCATTGTTGTTTACATGGGCGGAATTGGAATCGGACCAGTTGATCAGTGAACCGGAGTTTAGGATTGTTGAGAGCCAATGTGGGGTAAGACCGGGTTTGAAAACCGCGGTTCCTTATGATTATTTGGATACAAGTGAAGGAAGTGGCTGGGATCAGTTTTTGAGAAATGCCGACGAGGAGCTGCGGCGGCAGACAAGGTCAGCCGGTGGTGGTTAACGGTTATGTGTGACGGCAGTTGTTCACTCGTTCTTCAAACTAAGGTTTCATTTTGCTTTGTTGTTTTCATGTCCTTAGAAATGATCGTTACTTGTTAGCCTATCCGTAATACCTATCACATATTTTTAATCCCGTAATTATTTTTTCTGTTACATCAGCTTCACATAGATGTAAGTTGAAGGTCTTAGATTGAAAGGGTCGAGAAAGCCAACCTTATACCTAACACCTTGCTAGTTTTTGCTCATTTATTATGCATACCAGGTTTGTAACCCGTGTGATACACGGGGTGAGTAGAATCACATAAACCAGAACGTGACAAATAATTTTACAGGTGTATTTGTTATATAAATCTGATTTTTAATTAAAAAACTTTTAGAGAATTAAAAAGAAGTGTATTTGTTGTGTATCCAGCTAGTGATATCAATCCCAAGCACATCTAAACCAACAAAGTGTCTATCACATCTATAATCATTCAAAACCATTTGCAGAAAGTCAAAATCATCAAAATCCAAAGCCTCACTGGAGTTAGAATATGACCACAAGAAGCAACCCCAAATTTTTAGCAACAAATTGCAGACCTTTCTGTTGACCCCATAATTCAATACATCGACCAGAAAAGTCAGCCAACCTCACCATCTTTAAAATTTTCCATTGAATCCAATTCTTGGAATGCCAAATTAAGACATGCACTTAGACAATAGCATACTCCATCCAACTTCTAATTTTAGATCCTTCCATAACTGCATCTTTGCCGATCAGGATGACTTTTGACCCGGAAAAATAAAATTACAAAGGTACCTGCGAGAGTGTAAGCTCAATCTGATGGATTTCTCTATGCTTTTCTTGCTTGCTTAGGATTCTTTGAGATACATAACACCACCCTGTCCCAACTTTTGTTTTGTAGGTTGTTCTTAAATAGAATTTTCATTCATAAAGAGGGACTTTATGAACATGTAGAAACAACAATGTCACAGAATATGAGTGGAGTAAAAGAAATAAGTATGAAGAGAAGACATACCCAATTCAATATCTCTTTTGAAACCATACTCAACCACAAATCCGTGATGTGAATCAAGTGCAAATCCTCCAACATCAGCAAAAACAACTGCATAATATTTTAATAAAAAAGGCTGATGATTAAGGTGGTAAGAGTTGCAGCATCATTTAGCCTACTTTTAGTCAATACTGTTTCATATAACTTGCTTTTTGAGATATGCTGTATGAAATCTTCCATTAACTTTTCCAGCATAACTAACCATTCCAAAGTCATCAAGAACAACCCCAACTTATTCATAGTATTTGGGCACATAATTCTGAATTTTGTTTCAACAATCCATATCTCGAATTTTACCTAAGCAATCAAAACCTGATAAGAAAACATTAAAGCTAAACTACAAAAAAAACAAAAAAACAAAAAAACAAAAAAATTAAAATGAGCATGCCTGACATCATCAGATGACATGAACAAATAAACGATGCTGCAATGAATTTATCATATAAAATGTCTATAAAGACGAGTCATGAAGAGTGGATCATATAAGAAATAGTTTAACAGTAAAATCTTGTATCAATATTAAAGAGCTTCTCATGAAAGTGTGCAATTCGTATAACCAAGATATAACTTGAACATGAATTATGTGATATAAATACAAAGGCCATAAAGGTAGAGGGATGCTAGTTGCAAGACATTATTTGAAATTGTGACTTATCTTGTCTCAGAAGTGTCCATTTTTCTTTCTTTGACTTTGATCTCATAAGAGCCATTTTTCTTTCTTTGACTTTGATCTCACATGAGCCATACACTTTTGTTCCCGTCATAATAAAATCTGATCATAGCTAAAGGGTGGCAAAGAAAGATGGTATATAAAACCATACAATCAAATGTAGAGGTGTCAACCGCTAATTTTGACACATGTTATGGTAACGGATTAATTTGGTTATGTTCATCACTTCATCTATAACAAGTCAAATGGGTAATAAAACACAAAAGACTATTATCATGAAAATAGAATTTTCATAGTCACATTTAAATCAAATTACCTACAAAAAAAAGAAAAGAAATTGGAAGTAAAGTATTTACATTTAATCCAATCAGTAGCAAAAAAATTCCACTTTAGACCCATTACACAACATTTCGATTTTTCACCTTTAAATTCAGATCGGATTTTGATTTCAGTTTCTTTTAAAGTCATCAAGAAATACATCTTAATTAACTTGTAAGCTTCAGAGATTATTTGTCAAAACAAAACTTGTGCGCGCATCAGAAACTGATGGAGACAGCAAAAAACACAAATTTGCAGATAGAAATTAATGTAACATCTATTTAACTATATAACAAAACTACAACTTTGGTGTATTCCTACTATAATGGTTCCACACTCCAAGCACTTGAAAGTTCATGAAATGAGTTCTACCCTAACCCAATTTTCAAGGTACAATATATAATCATCAGAAGGTTGTACAAAATCAAGAAAACTCACTTAAAAAGTTGATCAAAAATGGCTTTCTACTACAGCAATAGTTGATCATGCCAACGTTTTTTCAGTCCTAATTTCACATATCTAAGTGGCTAAAAGTTTATTATCTTTGTTTCATGTCCAGAAAATGACATTTCAATTTGTTATCTCATCGAACTCCCTTGAATTGAACTTTCTGTTGCTACTTATTTGAAGTATGTAGGTAACTCATCTATCTAAAGTAAGCAAATTAAAAGGTCATCATCAAGAGACTAAGCAACTCCTGGTGTATTAGCTTGCTATAACCCAAACATACACCCAAAGGTTAATGGATCATCTGATCTAGTCTGCCAAGAACAACAATGAATTAGATGACTACACACCTTATATGCTTGTAAAGTCATATAGTTAGAGACCCAAACAGAAGAAATGCAGAAAGAACATCCTTTGAAGCGTAAACCCTGAACAACCTTCTTTTACAGAACTTTTCAAGCAAGGGAAAAGCTTAGAATTCATGAGGCATCTCCACCTACAGAATGAGAGGTTAGTCAGTGGCGAAGCTTGAAAATATCAAGTGAGGGGTCGGGATCTAATTTTTTTTTTCTAACGTCAATTTTTGGGTAAATGGGGGGTCGAAACCGGAGTATATCGAAATTTTTTACACGAAAATTATATACCCCTACATCGCAAAAAAAAAATTCGGGGGTTAAGCGCCCCCTCCCGCCCCTTAAAAGCTGCGCCTTTGAGGTTAGTGAGGCCAGAATGAGAAGAAGATTCCTCTCATCGGCTTTCTCGCATCTAGAAATCTGGAATAACAAGAATGAGCGATTTGGTACCTTGATTTCAATCGATTAAGAAGAAGAAGAAGAATCATTCATCTAAGAACATTATACACCGAAAATGCCGTTGAGATTTCATGGAATTGGGCGATTGAACTCCAACAATAAAGGCAGTATGATAAGAAAAGAATAATGGCATCGGTTCATCAAAAACCTACACAATCGATTGAATCAATCCAAAAAGTAAACAATGCTTTTACCTGAATCGGACTCGTCATGTAGATGCGTTTGCAGTTGAAATGGTGGTGAGATTGAGGTAGGGCTAATTCCTTGAATAGAGTTTGGGCGGCGATTGAAATCCTGCAATTGAAATTCTCATCAAACAAAAGTCCCCAATTGAAGGCTGTGATTCATATTCCATGACGTTGAGGCAAGGTTCCATACGATTGAAATCAGAAACCGAAACCGATGTACTGAGTAACGGCTGTAAGGGTGTTAATAATGAGGCGACAATCGTGGGTGGATTGAGATTGAGTTAAGGCGGCTATTAATGAACGGTTGTGGAGGAGCGTCGAGGGTTGAGTAGCGGAGGCGACGGCAACAAATGAGTAAGGGGGAGCGTCGATGTTTCGGGGATGAAATGGTGATCGTGGCATGCTACCAGATAAGACACGTGGCATAAACCCCTTACTCAGATTCTTCAATATTAGAAGAGGTAGATAACTTCTTTATAAAATAAAATATATATTATATAGTTATTTTTTTATCATGATTATTTTATTTATGTAAAATTTTGGTTAGCTTGAGCTTGCGAGTCTGGCTAAAATCGATATTGTAAGCTTAGGTGTGAGTTTGTTAATTAAACTAGCTACGATACTTGATAGCAATTTTATGCAAAAATATTGATCGACTTTGACTTTTTCTTTCTACCCACTTGCAATTATTGTAAAGTTATCTTTATAATTCCAGAAGATAATGGAAGATTTCCTTTACCACTAATTTGATTTAGTGAACGATGGGTCATTGGAAAAGTCTAATTTAATTTATAATTAGCAACAAACATTTTTTATTTCATTTTTAAATATATTTGTCTTTTATATTAACTAGCTTTTACTACACGCGTGTTGCCATAAGGATTTTATGGATACACAACATAGTTGCATTGCTATAATACAATGTAAAGAAAGCGGAAATACAAAATAATTGCGCAACAACGTTAATTAGAAAATAAATTATCGCAAATAAAGTGAAATACAAAAAGAATACATAACGACGTTAATATTAGAAACTGAATGCTCAAAGTATTGAATCTAGGACCTAAAAGTTATCTTACACTACTGTATCAATTACAACATAAACTTATGTGCTAAACCACCTGCGCTGGGATAAAAACAAAAAGAAAAACAATAAAAAATAAGGTACTGTAGCAAAGTAGTTGAATTTTGTTTAAGATAGTAATATTAAGAGTTTAATGTGTAAAATTGTTTTTTATGAATCTGATTATCTTCATTATTTTTATATATAAAAAATAACTGAACAATAAAAATCTAATTATGTAAACCATCACTTTACTATTTAACCGTGTTCTCAAAGCTGCAAAACGCAAAAGCTACAAAACGCAAAACCTGCTTTATATTTACACGATTGACGCAATTTAGTTTGCTTAGGTTTATTTTTTCTATCGAGTGATTTGCTTAGTATTTCAGAACTTTTTGCAAACCATCACTTTAGTATTTAACTGTGTTCTCAAAACTACAAAACGCATTTAACCGTGTTCTCAAAGCTGCAAAACGCAAAACCTGCTTTATATTTACACGATTGATGCAATTTAGTTTGCTTAGGTTTATTTTTTCTATCGAGTGATTTGCTTAGTATTTTCAGATTTTTTTGTAAACCATCACTTTAGTATTTAACTGTGTTCTCAAAACTAAAAAACGTATAACCGCAAATGATGGTCGATTTAGAACCGTATAAAAGGTAGGACATTGTCGTATGATTTCCCCATGCCTGCGAATGTTGGAGGATGTTCGATTGCTTGCTACTAGCAGGTAATAATGATGTATCGATCAATGGAATAGTATCCACTACTTTTTTTTTTATTAAGGATTAGGGATTAGACATCGATTGACTTCCCCTCCTTTCTACTTTTTAGGTATCCCCTTGGTTTTTTTTTTTCAGGCTAATCCTCCTTTTCTTTTTTCTAGTAGTACATACTGGGCCAACAGTTCAAGCCCAATAAATATAAGAATTTGAAATTGTGGCCCGATATCAGTTTATCCCGACGCGCAATGAAAATTCCCGAGCCGGTGGTTCCACAAGGCTCGCCAACTACCAATAGCCCCACCTGGTAGACTACATGAAGGGTTCGTTTAGACTTTACAGAGATCGAGACGTATCTCGCACTAAAAAATGATGGTGGTTCATGACATCATTTCTCATGGCCCCCACCTAATCTCCTTTCCCCAACCACCCTCTTCTCTCCCGACGACGTCGTTCGCCAAGAGATTGATATAAATACGGCACGTTGGAGGAGGCATCGCCACTAGTCAGAGAAAGAGGGAAATTGGTGCTCTTTTATCTTAACTCTTTCAATTAATCGTAATCGGAATCAGAAGCTACCAGCAGGCATTAATCAATGGCTACCAAAGTGTATATTGTGTATGTTTATTCATAATTCATTGTTCTATCTTGGTTGCTACACTGATTTTGTTTAAATATATCTGGTTCATAGTTAAATCATTGACGCAATTTAGTCTGCTTAGGTTTATTTTTTCTATCGAGTAATTTACTTAGCATTTCAGAATTTATTTGTTACAGATCGGTTGGTTTGAACTTCCTGCAGTACTTGTTTTACTGTTTTAGCGTCGATGAATGAATGGTCTGGATATGCGATCGGTGATTGATTATTGATCACTATGTGTATTTGGTGTAAAATTGCCGAGTATAGGCCAGATTTTAGGGTTTAAACAGCATTATTTCGACTGCATTTGTTTTTTATTTGTAGATCTACTTTATATATATGCTTGTTTAAAAGTTCGTTAAAGGAGGTAAAGTTAGTGTCTCCTATGGAGAATGTTTGAGGTGCTATAGTCTGAGACTTTTATCAGAAGTTTCTGTCAAAATTCTTCTGATTCTGATAACTGATTGTTGACTATACCACTAAAATACTAAATTATATTGTAAAAATGGATTTTGATGAACATTCACCTGATTACTAAGGTGTTAAGGAGTGGTGTCCCTCCCCATGTGGTTGAGGGTTCAAGTACCGTTGTAGACAAAAGTGTATACTTAGGAGTAGGATTAGAGTGTGTGTGTGTGTGTGTGTGTTAGCCGTTTTGAATCCAATTTTAGCGGCTAGAAGAAATAATCTTAGGTCGTATAGTATTGTAACTTCTTCTACAGTCGATCAAAGCTGTTCCCTTTTGCTGTTAGTGCTAAGGTAAAAAATGACCAGTATATAGGACATCCTAAGCCATTGGTTTGAGGCCACCACTTCTTTTTAACATATTGACTTGTAGAATTTACATACACCAAATATGTTTAAAGTATTTTGGGCATAATCATCACGGTTCTGATTTTCTGAGAGCAAAAGGTTGGGGACAGATTCATTTTCTGTTCTTGAGAATGGAAGCCCTTTTCTTTGATTGCCCCTGAAATAGGTACATCAATTCCCTTGGATGTATACCGAAAGGAGAGGTTATGAATGGAACAAGGTTGCATCCTCATTTTTAGCTTATTCACATTTATATCAATATGCTAAATATGTAAAGCGTTATATAATTTAAGTAAGACATGATAAGGATAGTAAGTAAAAGTATATTAGTTTTAAGGGCTAAAATGGATTTTTTGAGTTTTAGTGTAATGAGTAGTGTTACACTAACTTCAGTGTAATTTGGTCGTCACTATTCATTACAATAAAATAGTGTGATGGCTTAGTGTATACATTGCAGCGGCGTTTTTGTACTTGCACAGTTTCACACTAGAACAGTGGGAAATAATACTTTTAGTGCTAACATTGAGTTGGTCTAAGAAATTTAGTAGCAGGTTTATGCGACTCACCGAAACATATAGGCTATAAAGTTGTCCTCTACATGCTTGTGATTTGTGTTAGCATAATAAAATTAATAAACATAGCCCTAAGTTAAGGATGGTTTGGTTTTCAAACTACAATAATTTAAGCATAACATGAGTTGTGAAAGTTATGAAGTTCAACCTGAATCTAAGGACGGAATGTACTCAGTTTCCTGCTTTGCTTTGTAACATATTTCTGTCTTTATCAAATTTATAATAAACTGATATGAGATTAGTTAATTTTGCCCTAGGGATAGTTTATGGTGCTTATGCCTTCGCACCTAAGCTTAATGCTAGAGATATAGTTTTAACAACTATTATACCATCTCTGGATTAACAATAAACGTAAATAAACTTTTACATGAATGATCTCGAATATCATGTAGTCACTATGTAATTCAAATAAGTAAACAAAGTTAGAAACCTGAAAGAAAAAAATATACATATGCCCTTTTTTGCTCATCATCAAGGCATCCAGCAAAACTTTACTGAAAACAAAATTGTGTACTTTCGAAAAATGATATTCTTATATCTGTTATGAAAATAATTATCTGCTTGCCCAATTCACTTTTCCTTCTTGTTGCAGGTACTATTCTATGTATGGACATGTACAGAAGCTAGCTGAAGAGATATTGAAAGGTGCTGCGTCTGTTGAAGGAGTTGAAGCCAAGTTATGGCAGGTATTCGATCCCCTTAATCATCCATGCTACAAAAATCGTAGTGTTTAATCTAATTGTCCTATATGATTTTGGAAAATCTGATCAAAATCCATTTATCCATGCTCAAATTCCACTTTTCCCTTTTGGTTTGTAGGTACCCGAAACCCTCAATGAAGAGGTGCTTGGAAAAATGAGTGCACCTCCTAAAAGTGATGCCCCGATTATCACACCAAACGAACTTGCTGAAGCTGATGGATTCATTTTTGGATTTCCAACGCGATTCGGTATGATGTCTGCTCAGTTCAAAGCATTTTTTGATGCCACTGGTGGTCTTTGGAGAACACAGCAGCTTGCAGGCAAACCTGCTGGTATCTTTTACAGCACTGGTTCTCAAGGTGGCGGCCAAGAAACCACCCCGTAAGTACCTAATAGTTGTTATGTTATATACTTTATATATAAGGGTGTAAACAAGCCGAGTCAAGCCTGAGCTCGGAATACGCTAATATATTTTCAAGCTCTGAGTCTAAGTCGGGCTCAACTTGTTATTATATATAATAGATTTTTAATTATTTGGTACAACATCAAAATCTGTGTTAATTTGGTTAGATTATTTTCAATGATTTTATATAATAATATTTATCATGTAATTACATATTACATATTATTATTATATAAAAGAATATTTGGGTTCACGGGCCTAGTCAAGCTAGATATGTGAAGTTTGGGCTAGAGCTCGTTTAAGTTGCGCTCAATTCGAGCTATTTGCAAAGCCAATCTTCAGTAGGTCACATGTGATTCTTTTTGTTTACATGATTACATCCCTACTTATACATGGACAGATTATAGACGTGTAAACATTTGTATATCTTGATTGCAGATTAACTGCAATTACTCAGCTTGTTCATCATGGGATGATATTTGTGCCAATTGGATATACTTTCGGAGCTGGCATGTTTGAAATCGAGAAAGTGAAAGGTGGAAGTCCTTATGGTGCAGGAACTTATGCCGGAGACGGGTCAAGACAGCCATCTGAGCTTGAATTGGAGCAAGCTTTCCATCAGGGTAAGTACATTGCTACCATCACCAAGAAACTCAAGGGAAGTGTGTGAAATTTCATCTGCATAACTTCCTGCTATTTCAAATACCTCGTTTGTTTACTTTTGGCTGCTGATGTTGTATGCTCTCATGTTTTCTCTATGTTACATGTATCTTTTCATACCGCCAAATACTATACTTGTTCATGATTCGGTTATGTATATGTAAAAAAAGGGTATGAATCATACGGAGAAGTCAGAATTTTATAAAGTGACGTAGTTTATGCAAAAATGATGACATAGATAATTTATTTATTTTACTATATGAGTTGTTTATAATTTAATTTTAAGTGGTCAGTTCTTGATGAGGCAATATTTTATTTCAATAAAAGAGTATGGCATTCATGAGAATAACAACTTGTATATTTAACATCTATATTGTGAGGGGTGCCGTCCCTCCCCTCTAACGGAAAGGATTAAAATCTGGACGGGTCACGCTAAAACATATATCACTTTTATGATTATTATTAGATTATACAAGATATAAATACACATGAATTTCTAGCCCGGTGGTATGGAGTTTGCCCTGTCACATAAGTGGTGAGGGTGAGGGTTCAAATCCTTGTAAATGTAAGGTTTGGTGTAATTTATGGAGAAAAGTTTGTTGTTACAAAAAAAAAGAGCTCGAGACTAATTTGAGACTAGCTCACTTAGTAGAGATGTTTGTCTCTTAGTTGGAGATAGAATTCTCAGTTAAAGCCTTAAATAAGTCAACTAACATAAGGGAGGAGATCAGATGATTAAGCATAATTTTGTGAATCTGTTTGACTTGTGAAGCTAGATTTCAATCTATTACTTGATTGAACGGGAGATGACCGACCATTGGATGAAAAGCGCAAACGCAAGCTCCTTCACCATCATCCCTCCATTCAATTTCTTTTTCAGGAATATTTTAAATTTATTTTATTATTACTTTAGGTGGGAAATTAAAAAAGATCCATACCCTACCTACCATTCACTCTCTCACTTCCACCACCTTTTTATTAATTAATTAATTAATTAATTAATTAATTTGTCATTTTCTTTTTTCTCTCAGAACCCCATGCCTCCTTCCTTTTCTCTCAGCTCAATCATCTGATTGTTAATTTAATATTTGAAAAGTAGAGAAACAAGGATAAAACTCTCTAGCGTGCAATAGGCCCCCCTCCAGATTGTAACATTGTATATGTCAAGGGAGAACTATCAAAATTCTAGCTACACCAGTTTGACCTGTTAACCCAAATCACATTTACAAACTCACAGGTAGTGAATAAGTGGTCCACCTTCTATGCATCCTCTATACAAAAAAGTTCATCTTTTAAGGGAACCCATTTCACTCAAACAAAGTCTTTTAAAACTCTTTTACATGCTATCTAGGTCCAAGACATTTTACTTCTCCATTGCACTTACCTTCTTGTTGGAAAATATGGTGAAGATATGTTTTTTCATCAAGTTGGAAAATTGAGTTTTCACCAACTTTGGATGAAAATAATTATATACAACTATGGTTAATATATATGTTATTTAGTGAACTTGTGTTCTACTATGTGAATGCCGGTTTTCCAACGAAAACCACATCGAAAATGAAGCTAGAATGAATGGAATGGTGATGCTCAAAGTTTAGTGTTCACAAATGTAACAGATGTAACAGCTACAAAAATTCAAGTAGAAAAGGTGGCACTTGTCTTGTATTGATGGGATGAATTTTGGTTATCAACAAAACATTTAGTTAAACTATATACTTTTAAACATATATATACACATAAAATTAGCTATTCTTACTTATATTATATTATATCTATACTATATTCATACACATAATACATTTAAGGTGGACAAACTTGTTATTTACTTTAAAAAAATTAAGAGTTTAAGGGGTATAATGATCGTTCAAATAAGAAATTAAAATGAAATTTCAAACAATCTGACCGAGAAATTGCATTGTCGTGAGAATAGAACGACATGTTCGATCAGTTTTCGTTGGTAAGTTTATAAACATCTACATAATATCTAATTCGTGTGTGACATGTTAATCTTTTTAATTATGATTGTTATTTGTATTAGGCAATTCACGGTCGTCAACATTTTCTTGGAATCATGCAACATACATTTTTATAACAACATGTGACGTCAACAATATCATACGAAAGATATAATAACAAAATTAAATTGAGGAATATGTGGCCGAAAAATATCAAAGTTCAGCACCATTTACAATAGCCAATTTAGTAATTGAAAAAATGTCTCCGTCAGTGATTCAAATTTGCCGTTAAAAAAATGTAATTGAAAAAGTGACGCCAATTTTTTGAGGACCGTAACGACACAATATCAAATTGATAATGCGTAATGATAGTGATTTCACCTTTTTACAAGTTTGAGAGGTTTTAAAGGATATATTAAACTTCAGAAATTTTATGTTTTTATTTAACTATTGTATATAAACATGTAGATAGTACCTTACTCTTCATGGAATGACAAATTATATATAGTTAATGCTTTGTTTATGTTTAAACATATTATCAATATTAGTCTTATCTCGGCGTGTTGCGACTGGAACATGACTCGATTTCAAAAAAGTTATGTTATTTGTTATCCACTTCTTCTAAGAAGTAAAAAAGTTACTAATTTCTAAAACACATTAAAATTATGACATACTTTATGCTACACAACCACATACATAAAAAGGTTGGTTGATACATGATAACCTCAACAACTCAGTGCATCTAATATAGCTATTCAACAAAGAAGTAGGTGACAGAAAGGCGTATAAATAGCTATTCAACAAAGAAGAAAGTATCCAATGTGCATATATGACACTTGATCCCAAAATCAAACAACAAATTACATTTTGTTTTTGAATTCAGAATTCAATCATATTGGTTCTATAGGTAAGTTTGCTCATTTGAGGAACATTTTAGCCACTTATAATATGGATTATAATGAAATCATGCTGATCTTTCAAAGCCGCCATGAATTTACTTATGCAACCATTCTATTGATGATCGATTGACCCCCTACTGAATTTCGTTATGGGTTGTGATCCAAATGACACCCTAGCCATGTCAAATGCTTGTTGACCAATCTGAAACACAACCTTGACTTTTTAGATAAAATAAGTTGGTCATATGGGCTCGCTTGATAAAAAGGACATAACATTCTTTTAGTTATTTACATCTTTTGAAGGAAATTGTTAGGGACTTGACAGCTATAAGCTTCACTGATAAGCACTGTTACACTCGACTTAATAAGCATAAAGGTCGTTGTAACATTGAAAATGAAAACATAGTTGTGACACTTTAACATTTTAATACTGTTAAGCTAAAAATCATTTAATACCTCAACTCTTAATACTGTCCAATTTGAAACACGTCGAAATCCTCCATCCGACCCATTTTCTCCTACATTTGATCCTGACCCAAGATCTTGAAGGTGATGATCATCATCATGACTGTGAATTTGTGATCAACTATTTCTTTGATTTGTATGTTTGGGTTAAAAAGTTAAATATGTCATAAAATAAAACAAAATTTGCTTTCAAAAGGACTAAACCAACCCTGGTGTTTGTGTGTTAGCATTGTGGATTTGCGTACGTTACGGCTTGAGGTTAGTTTGTGGATTGGAATGAGATAACATCAAAAAAACCACATACTTTTGTAATGGACTAGTTTATCCCTCTAATCCCTTAAAATTTAATGTAAAATAATATTTTTTTAATAGCAATCGAACCCTTACCACTTATATAGTGAGGCAAACTTTATACCACTAAGCTAGAAGGCCAAAGTAAAGTATGTAGAATAACATTTCTATCCATATGAAATCTAATATAGTATAGATTAGAGTTTTAGTTATTTTTTTTTAATAAATAAGGGTTTGAAATTAAGCCCCCACCAACACAGAAATCAATTACTAAATCAACATAAGGATTTTTTTTTTTGTTTTTTATTAAATAAAAATTATTATATATAAATAAAATAAACATCACTGAATTTTATATAGGTCTCTACGGTCGTTTTAGTCTCTACGGACGTTCATGAAGTTTTAATTTTATTTTTTCGAGATTCCATTGGGCCGTATATGTCTCTACGACCCCTACAAATTATGTAGGTTTAGTAAATTGTTTGTGCGTATAGTAACTCCCAAAATTAAATATATTCATCAAATAATTAATTAATCATTACAAAACTGACTCATAATTAGTAACAACTACACATCTTTAATTTTATAACTTTCCCGTCAGTCACATGTATACATCTCCTTAAAAACACTTTTTAACTCATACTCACTAAATAGTGTATGTAACGTAAGTTAGGTTTGTTAGCTAGGATTTGAGTATAAAATGTGATCATTTATATTCCTAAACCTTATTTTAATTAATTGATTAATGATTAAGAAGCCTAGAATTATTACAACAAGACTGATATTCTTGTACAAAGATATTGGCCAAAGCTGCATCATTTTGCTTGTAGCTAGCTGCCCCATCATCAAAGATTCATCACCTTTAATTTCTTTACTTTTCTTTCTCTATCACCATTTGTTTTGCTTTCTCTTTTTACCTTTCCATCTTTATCATCTCCCACTTGCTCCTCTGGTTTAATTTCTAGCTCATTGCGCATTTCATCTTCATTAATATTGTACGTACCCTTTTGGATATCGATGATCATATATATAGAAACACCATGTAACAACGATATCCGGTCGCTAGAGCTGGTAAACACGAACAATTCAGAAACTATCTGAAAGTTCCACCAAACGTAGGTGTCCAGAAATCAACGGTTGTTTCATGTGTTACTGGAAATGTACTTGAAACAGGCACCAAACATAGCCCGCGACTTCTTAGATCTTGTCTTGGTGCTTCTAATGGTTTATCTGGTGTCTACATGAATACCCGAGTTTAATTAAGTTTATAGAATGTAGATTAATTAAAAGATTCATGATCATCTTATTGAAAAGATCATTACTAACTAATTTAGTATTTATATATGTACCTGTTGCTGTTGCAAGATGGGAGCTGCACTTTTCATATATGGAGTACTTAGAACCTGAAAATTAATCATGCAAAAATAAATTTTATTTTTAAACTATCGATCAATAGAACTTTAAGTTTTTTATTTTTATTTTTTTAATTCTTCTAAAATAATACATCCTTAATTAAAGAGTAAAGTTATATACTTACACTAACTTGTTCATGTAGGAATTTGATATAGTCAATAGCTTCAGATAACACAGATGCCGTATCCGTCTGTAACAAATGAAACATTAAAAAAAATTATGCATTGTTTTAAAACTAAAAAATTATAGTTTATATATACACATACATAAACTAAGTTTATTAAAGAATGCTAGATTATTACGAAACAAAAAAATAATGCATAGTTTTTACTAAATTTTGCTACCTGCGCGTTGTTGCTGAGATAATATAGGTACATAAAACAATTGCATTACTAGATTGAGTGCAACATAAAGAACCGAAAATATTTAAAAAATGCGAAGAGCAACATTGGGAAGAAAACGAAAAAAAAAACCCTACTTAACGGGTGTTACAATTGTAAGCCAATATATCGAACATAATACTTAAAGGTTATGTTACATGGTTATTACACCACCAACTTCTATGTTAAATGTGTTGCATTTAGATAAAAAAAAAGTATATATACGTGTTTGTATAATAAGGTGGACACCGAGACCCAATCAAAGGATGTGACTATTCATAATAAGATTATAATAAGATTAGATTGTATTTTATATATACTATATAATGTATATAAATATCATTAAACTAACTTTTATTATATGTTTTAAAATTTTCAAATATTAGTGTAAATTATATGCTGATAATATAATGTGCCCATGCCCCATGACCCATGACTTACACAAACGTTAAGCTATATGTCATAAACGAAATTTGTTTATTTTTATTGAATTTCATGAGAGACCAAAGCAGAATAAATACATTTCTTTGATTATATATTATTTTAAAAATTTTAAGGCTGATAAAATAAATTTTCTTTTTATTTTACATGTTCTAACAATATTTAGTAACATATATGTGTATATGATATATTTAGAAAAGCTAAAAGAGCTAAGGATATATAAAAAAACTGATCATACTTTTCCAAAAGGTGAAACTAATTGTTGGAGTGCAGTGATTCTGTCCCCCATCTTCTCTTTTTTCACCTGAAAAATCCAAACATAGATATCTTTCATCTTTGTGTACATCAGAAATCAAATAAATAATTTTTAAATTTATTTTAAAAATAGACACGAATTAGGTTTTTTTTTTTTTTAATTATCGATCGTACTTCAAGATTTTACAGAAATAATACGTTGTAGGTGTACCGTTTGGAAATGACCTAAAATGGGTTTTTAAGATAATCCAATCATGGATTGTAATTAATCAAACTGAAGTTACAATACAAAAACAAATAAATTATGAGTAATTAAAGAAAAAAAACTTAATACATACCTTAAAAGCCTGTAAAGTTGATTGGTTCTCGTTTCGGGGTCTTTTATTTGATGATGATGATGATTCACTAGTGCTTTCTTTCACCACTTTGGATATAATCTGATAAGGATATAAATTTGCATAAAATTATGGAAAATAGTAAGGGAAGTTAAATAGGGTTTTGGGTGAATTATTCTCTTACCTTAGGTTTATCCTCAAAGCTTGCTGATAAAGGCAGTTGCATTTGTAACGTAGGAAAAAAGCTCGACCGGTTATCGCTAACACCGCCCACTGGTGCGTTCCAGAATCGGGCGTTGTTAGTAAAGTGCAGTTGGTCAGGCAACTGCACTTTTGAATTAGATGAATTCGCCCCAAATTCTTGCGGTTGAGAGGGAAATTTCGACCAATTAGATGTTGACAACTCACCCGCACCACCACTACCACCACCACCGCCATAGCTTGATTGATACAAGGAATAACTCATTCCTTGGTTTTGATCAAAACTAGAATCTTGTTGTTGTTGCTGTTGTTGTTGCTGTTGTTGTTGGTTGTTGTCTGAATTACCGAATAAAGTTTGCATTATGGTAGAAGAGGTTCCATATAAATCTATATTTTGAAAGCTTGAATTCAATCCTTGGCATGTAATTATGCTTTCGCTATCGCTATCTTGCATCGGTTGATCCAAGTGAATTAAGCCCCTAACGTTGATTTGTTTGAATTCCGATGAAGAATCTTCTTGTGAACTAGCAGGTTGGGGTCTCCATAGGTTACTTTCAAGCTGAAAATTGCTAGCGTTTGAGCTCAAACTATTATCTTGATCTTGAAGCAGATTCCGAAAACCACCATGATCACCTTTTTGATCTCCACGACTACAAAAGTATAATACTAGCTTTAAATTAATTAATAAAGACATAATTAATCAAGTATGCAAATTAAAAAGAAAAAGAAAGTTATCAAGAAATGTTAGTGGACATACAATAAAGATTGATTCCAATCCAACGATTGTGCTGGAAGTCCCAACCCCATCATGTGTAAGCTCGTGTTTGTCGTGGCGGTGACGGTGGTGGTGGCAGTGGCGGTGGTTTGGGTGTCTTGGAAGAGATTGATGGAGTTGGTGGCAGAAACCGAGTCCAAACAAGCAGGTGGTCTTGTTCTTGAAGATGAATCCCACCAGTTGTCGGCCATGGTTATGGTTATGGTTATGTGTTGAATTGAAGCTAGCTGCCTGTGAGTCAGATCCTTATCTTTACCAAATGAAATGAAAAGGGTGTGATTGATGTTGGTATTTATATGTGGTTGAAGATGAAATTTGGAGAGGAGTGTAGGTAAGGGTGGGGGTGGGAGTAAGCAAATGACAAGAATAATATGGTTGACTTTTTGGTGTTCAAATGAGATTGAGTAGACAACATAAAATTCTTGTGGAAATCAAATTCAACTGGTGATCACTAGACATTTTTTTAATAAACTTGTATTATTCTCTTTCTTTTGTTGTTTTCTTCCTTTAGGGTTTTTCTAAATATGTAAATTGCTTGAAATTTAAAGGAAAAAAAAAGCTCTGACCACCAATAATATATCTAATGATTTTAAGTGTTTATATGCAAAGGTATTAAATATGAATTTTTATTGTTAAGAAAACAAATATGAAAACAAGAAAAGTTACTATTTTGATATCTATAATTTTAACTAATCATAGTTATGATATAGTTTTTTCTTTTGTTTTTTCTTTTTAAGTTTGAGCTATTTGTAAGCTTTTAAATTGTACATATGAAATTGTTGGCCAACCAATGAAACTCGAGCTATTATCTAAAACACGATAAAACATGACTTACAAATAAAAGAAGGCCTTGATATTTGAAGAGAATAGATTTGAATTATTTTATACGGGACCTTCACAAACCACCATTACAACTCAAATATTTCAGGGTATTTTCAATGGGCTCTGTTCAAGCTAGCTGTCATCTGGCCCCACAAAATCTTCATATGCACGGGGACTGGTAAACGGTTAGGACACGTCTCATGCAATAACACGATTTGCTCCCCTCAGCCAAAGAATGCATAGCATGAAAAGCGCATGATCACTTCTAGAAGCGTCACGCACCCCATGTGTACGCGCTCGACACCATAGTCCATAGGGGAAATCCTAATCTACCTTCAACTATAAATGGTTAAGTCACCTGATGTACTTTCTTCATGCTCTCTTACACACATTTACTCACAACTTTATCTTCTCCGATCAAATCTGTACGTATTCTCATGTCTAAGGGTCTTCACAAGGCACCCTTCCTTGTCATACTAAGGCCTTAAGGCACTATTACGTGTGCAGGAAGCTTTCAGGTCTCACTGGAACTCTTGCTGATCTGATACAATGTTGGAGCTGGTGTTTTCGATCCGGATCACCAAAACCCAATCTGTTCTGTTTTGGTTCAAACAATATGCATATTGGTGCTACTTTGTTGAAAATCAACTATGGGGTATACTTTTTCTAAAAATCAATTACAATTGTTAACTTATGAGTTTTGATTGGGTCAGTTTAATTAAGACAAAAGATAATTAGTATGGCCTTATTTTAGCCCGTTTATTTTATTTTATTATTATTATTATTTTTTTGTTAGCTATGTTAGAAACCATAGTTGTATTTCTATTTATAGTAGCTTATACATGTAATCTTATAGCACGTACAAGAAGTGTGAAACATAAATAAGTAATAAAAGTTAATCGTATATCCTAAGTCATAGGAACTTTATGTTTAGAAATTTGAGTGTAGATAGTTTCCTAATTCACAAGAGCAAGATCAACGAGCTTGGCTTTATATGTTCTCAAATGTTCTTCACTAATGAACAATAATGCGAGTTTTGATCGTATACTGATGTAGTTATACTTAAAGATAAGTGTATCAAGTTTAACAACTCTTTTTTAATATTGAAACATAAGAAAAAACTGCAACGGTATATTTCCAATAAATAAATACGTTGGTGTAAAAGTAAGAGTTAAGGAAACGTAAAAGCGAATTTACAAAAAAAAAGTGAAAATGTATCATATTTGAGCCAGTATGATTTTGATAAAACTCAAGTCGAAAAGTAAGTAAAAATAAGCATGTTGCAGACTTGCACTGATCTTTTGAAGTTTAAGGTAAAACATTATGTTTTCATGGAAAAAATGGAAAAATATACTAAGTTTGACCCGGGTTGTTTTGAATAAATTTATCAAATTATAGATAAAAATATACATGTAATAACCGCATATTCAGAATTTTGCAAAATATTATATCTCTAAATATATAAAAAAATTATCTTAAATTTTAAAGCGAAAAAAAAAATGTATGACCTTATTCATTTGAGAAGAAAATTTAGATTGAAAAGCAAATAAGAAACTAGTACGATGCAACGATATTTTTGAAATTTTATATAAACAAATCACATATGAAATCTTCCTACTCTAATAAACAATTACAATTATTGACACATGTCAACACTAGATTCATTCTCACACAAATTTTCCCTCCCAAATCTACTCTCTAATAAATTATTTTTTTAAACAATTACAATTATTGACACATGTCAACATTAAATTCATTCTTACAAAAGTTTTCCCTCCCAAATCTACTCTTTAAGGCTACCCGTAATGGATAAGGCCCCATAAGGCCCCGAATGGGGCATTATCCGCCATGTGGACGGTGACTGGACAATGGGCTTTATGGGGCTTTATGGTGTAGTGGATAATGCCCCCATAACGCCCCATAATCATTTGATTTCTCCCCTCTCTCGGCGTTACCTAGCTAACGCCCTGGAATTTTTTTTCGTCCATAACGCCCCATAACGCCTAAGCGTAGTGGGGCGGGGCGTTATGGGGCGTTATGAAGCCCAAAAACGCCCCATTACGAATAGCCTAATAAATTACTTTTTTTGGAAATTATATCATATTTTATAATCATGATATATTTTTATCTATTTATATTTATGGAATCGTAACAATCTACATCTTATTTTTATTTAAAGATAATTTTTAAACTATTATTGTTTTCATTTTAAAAAATATTTATAAACTCATGAAATACCAATAAACACTTATTTAGTGTGTTTTCAAATAAAATAGAGCAAATCATATTTAATATTTTAATTTATGAATACCCAATACTATTTTAAAAATTCAATCAGCATGCGTTGTGAGTGATACTATTTATAGAGAAATTCATAAACGATAAAAATAATGTTCAAAATATCCAATATTAAATAGTTTTTTCTACCATATCAAATGAGCCACGTTCATTCAATTTGGAAATTTTAGACATCGCGACTAATACAATTGTAAGTTTTCTAATGTATATCAACATAACATTTTTTATTGATAACATTATAACCTTTTGATTATAATTTAGATTTTATACTCAACAATTAGAATGTGCTCATTATAATTTTGATAAAACTTTATATTTATCTAACTTTCTATACAAACTTAAAGTCTCAAGTTTCTCAGTTTATAAATCATGTTAGTCACTATTGAGGATTTGATTGCTTTTTAAACACATGATCACGTTTATCTTGCATATTCCAAATATACAAATAGAGACATGCCCTAAATATGTTTTTTTGATAAAGAGAGTAAAGTCATCAATACCATATTATTGATTATAACTGTAGTTTTTTATTTAATCATGTAATGTAACACGTTATTCTGGTAATTATAAGAAGAGTATGCATGAATTATCAAATATATATATTTTTAATGATTCAACCCGTATAACATACGGGTTCTATCCTAGTTAGTTAATAAAAAAGATCAATTTCATATATGCTCCAACAAAGTTGTAAAATATCATATATATATATATATATATATATATATATTATCCATTTAAAATTTAAATATTATATATGCTCTTAAAACTAGTTAAAATATAAAATTTATCAATTTCATTAAAAATAATTTAAGAATTAACTAGGGTAAAGTTCTAGTACAAACCTATATTATTGTAAGAACTTAAGAACTAATGTAAGAACCATTAAATTTCAATTGAATGAAGGTTATTTAGATAATTTTTATGTTTCTTTTTTTTCCTTCATGTCTATACACGTAATGACAACTTAACGACCTAAAAAAACAAAAAACTAAACAAAAATCGTTTTTTTTTTGTAAGTCCGACTATGTTGCATATATGCAACATATGAAAACATATAATGTTGCACATATGCAACATATAAAACATATAATGTTGCATATATGCAACATGGTATGTTGCATATACAATATATGAAACATATCATGTTGCACATATGAAACATATAATGTTGCATTTATGCAACATATGAAACATACCATGTTGCATATATGCAACATTTTATGTTTCATATGTTGCATATATGCAACATAGTCGGACAGGAAAAAAAAAACTTTTTTTTAACTCATCGGTTGGATATGTGTGGATATATGTGAAATTAAATTTAAAAAAATATCAAATTACCCAAAAAACTTTATTTGAAATAATTTTCTCTTAGTTCTTACAAGTTTGTACAATTGAATGTAGTGGAGGAATTAAAAAGAAAGGACAAAATTACTTAATTATCCTTCATTTAAGTTGGTTCTTAAGTTCTTATAATAGATAATGGTTCTTACATGAACTTTACCAGAATTAACTATTTTATCCTTATTTATTTTGGTTATTGGATTTTATTAATTCAAGTTATTACCAATTAACCAATATTAATTCCTATTTCGAAAATGACCCACATTAATCCTGACTATTAAGGTGTTAGATTTCATTGTGACCCCTTTAAAAATTTTTGAATAAAATCTCAAACGAAGTTAAGAAAAATGTAAGGGTTCAATGAAATCCAACACCTTAATAATTGTGATTAATGTGGATCATTTTTGAAATTGAGATTAATATTGACCACTAATAACTTGGATTAATAAAATCAATAAACCTATTTTTTAAAACCTTAATTTTTCATATTTACACATTAAAAATAACCCTGTTATAGTTTAATCCATTTGAGTATTTGACCGTAAATGCATAAATAAGACAATCACCACTAACAAAAGTAAAATATCAAAATTCTATATTCTTACGTTTGAAGAAAAAGATAACCACATCTAAAATAAACAGAGATTAAAAAATATCTCCACAAATATAGAAATGTATAAGGATGATGCCATATTGACAAATAACATTTCGAAAGCAAAAACGATTATGTTATAACTCTTTTTTTAACGGCAAACTTGATGTTATACCTGTTTATATCTCTTATGTTCGTTAGGGTTTAGAAGAACCTAATCATTGTTATGTGAAAAACAGGAGACATAAGTTGCTGTCAATGTTTAAAAAATTTAAAAGGAAAGTTACTAAAATCATATAATTAGTAGGAATAGAATGCCCAATATTAAATACCAATGATCACTAATCCAAATGGTTGATGTGAGATACCTAACGATATTAAAAATGAGTGCTCTTGGGTTCAAGTTCGATCGCCTGTGATAAAAAAAAATGGGGGTTATAGGTTAGACCAATGGGTTTTTGTCACCCATGGTCAGTTTCATCTTGATAGGGAATGAAGATGACCGGATGGTGCCAGTGAGCCATCAGTGATCCAATCCAAATTTACCGTTTAAAGAAAAAGATAATATATATATTATAATATTAAAAAATGAAAAGATGTGTAGGTACGTTTGGAGTAAAACAAAAGAACCAATTGAGGAAGAGGTCTACCAGCAGGATCGAATCTTATGATTTGTTTAGCATGATGTGATTGAATGAACAATGAAATGGAATTGACGAGCAAATAAAATGAACAAATAAATAAAATGGATTATTACCATTTAATTGTCGTGATTCTAAATAGTATGAAGTGTGGCTTTTGACCAAAGACGAAAGAGGAAGTTATTTGTCATGGCCAGGATTAAAACAATTAAGTAACCAATGTTTTTAGCAACTGTCTTAATGTTTCACTTGTCGAATCGGTATATGTTCTAATGTAGAAAAAGTTTGATAATATACTTTGGATTTATATTTTTCAACATAGATAGTCATATATAATTTGTGTTTAAGCTTACACTAAAAGAGATAGATAACATGTGGCTTGATAGTACAATTGGAAAGTGTTTATTCCACTAACCTTTATATCCTCGGTTTGATTTCGTTCAAACAATTTTTTTTTCTTTCTTTTTTTGATTTTCTGTTCTAAATTTCAATGTGTGTTCATCGATCTTGCACTTATCCTTTAAAAGATTTTAAAACACATCACCCTAACTACAAATTTGACCTTGAATAAGAAATATATTAAATTAAATTAAATTTGTTGAATCCAAATATCTTATTTAATAATTAAAAAATGTATGCTTCAATTTTTAGGATGATCAAGTAAGTAAGTATTCCTTTTACTACGGCCTAGCGAATAACAACCAAAAGTTTATCAAGTACATGGAGCCAAATAATTTATTTGAGTGAATGCGAACCAATAACACGTCCTTTCATTTTTACTTTTGCTACTCAAACAACTTTTAAAATATACAAAATAGATGCTAATCAAATCACATGTTAATGTATTTAAAATTTGTAATTGGCAAACAGATTTTTGAGTGAATTGGAATTTTCGATATATGTGATTGATAAAATGATCATGTTTTGTTTTTGTTTGTAGATTGTTGAAGAAGTTGGAATGTGATGTTTGTGGCAACACCGGTGATGGAGTTACAGTGGGTGGCGATGGTGTTGAAGATTACAATTGTGGTGTATAAAGTAAATGTTGAATTTATTTTACTTACATAAGTTAAAGAAAATTTGTTGTGATTTCATTTCTCTTTGTATTTGAAAACTTGTGTCTTTACATAATTACATTTTAATTTTATAATAACAAGTTAAGTTTTATAATTTTTTATTTATAGTTAATAACATTTGAGTTTAAATGTATTTTTGTCTTTTCATAATAATTGAAAAAGGAGGTTAATAGTTTAGACATAATTAAATGATACAAAAACCCAAATTAAGGAATTGAAGTCGTCACTTTAAAACTATTAGACTAAAAGTAGTATTGTTTAAACCCCTGATTCTTTTTTAATGGTAAACTATATTATTCTTAATCCATCTCAAAAATTACAATTAAAATACGAACCTTGAACCTCCAACTAAGAGAAAATAACTTCTATTAAATTGGCTAGTTTCATATTGGCAAACCAGTGATCTAAATTAATAATTAACTCAAACAATTATAAATATTAAACTTTAAGTAAGTATCACCTCAGGGTATTCTTTAATCACGGCATTTTAACAATTAACTCTATTAATTTATTTATGTTGAGCCAACGATAATTTAGTTTTTTTAACTTGACTTAGGCTGTCCGTAATGGGGCTCCATGGGGGCGCCATGGAGCCCCATAGCGCCCCTATAGCGCCCTTCACCGCCCCCCGGGGCGCCATGCTAGAAAAATCGGGGGTGGGCGTTTTGTACATGGCGTCGGAGGTTTGTGTTATCCCAAAAAAACTAGCCGTTGAACGGCTAGTTTGAATCTTTTTTTTTCTTTTTCTTAAACCATTCATATATATATATATATATATACACACAACATTCTTTCAATATTTTACACACAACATAACGCACTAATGGCGGACTTGGTGGAGCATACTTGGTCAAATCGTCATGAATATGCGGATGTCGGTGAAAATAACAATGATGATGATGATGATGATGGTGATGACGATGAAGACGCCGGCCATGGTTCCAACAACGACGAGCATGGGGATGACGACGAGGATGAGGCGTATGATGATGTTCAAGACGATGATTAGTTTTTTTAATTGTCATGTTTTTTTTTAAGAATGTTGTAAGTTTGTTTTTTTTTAAAAAAGATCTTCTAGTTTTTATGTCTTGTTTTTTTTAATTTTAGTTTTTAATATGTTTAATATTAAATTATATAAAAAAATGATTAAATAAATAATTAGGTAATGATTGGTAGGGGGTTATACATGGAGCCCCACTACACCACTTTTGCCATGGAGCCCCTCATGCTGACGTGGACGCCACATGACGCATAACGCCCAAAAGGAGCTCCATCCACTACACTTAGTCTTATAATCAATAAGACCACCCAAATCGGTGATTGGGTGGCGGGATTGGCATGAAACTAAAAAATTAAGAAAAAATCAATTTCATTTCATGATCGGATCGCCCTACCGAACGAGATTGTGATCTCATTTTTGCAACTATTATGTCACATGTAGATATACTAGTGGCCTATATTTATTTTCTTTTTCTTTCTTCTTTCATAATTCATAGTAATTCATTTTTTATATAATATCTTTTTTTTAATACTTTTAATATTTAACCTTTTTAAAAAAAATTATAGACACAGTCTTGTTTAATTTTTAATGTCCTGATATAACTAAAAAAACGGTGATGTTTAGAAAACAAAGTGTTTTTAATATAATAATAAATATAAAAAATCATTGTTTATTTTTATATGACACGTGTCACTATACTACAGGTTCAGGTTGAATGTAAAACAACTTTTAATATTATTCTTACACAATTTTTTATTTTATATTTTAAAGGAATTAGATTTTAATAATACAAGTTTTACCTTGTTGACGGATAATAATACGAGTTTTGAAATTTTCTCACAATAATACGAGTTTTGTGGGTATTGGATTCTAATGATACACCGATAATTTTTTACTAACGGTGTTAGTCTGTTGCCTACAAGGCACTTGACGTGGACTGTTTTCCTCCTACGTGGGACCTGACGTGGCACCTGCCACGTAGGCAATAGACTAACACCGTTGGTAAAAAAACTAACGGTGTATCATTAGAATCCAATACCCACAAAACTCGTATTATTGTGAAGAAATTTCAAAACTCGTATTATTATCCGCCAATAAGGTAAAACTTGTATTATTAAAACCCATTTTTCCTATTTTAAATAACTAATTTATTTATTTTAAAATAAAATAGTTATATAATATATTGAAAGTAACCATAAATCATATTTATATAATAAAATGTTGGATTAGATTGGATTGTTAGTGTGTGTGGAATAATGAATTCAATTGGGTTGTGTAGATGGAAGAGGGGAATATATATATATTTTTTTTTTATAAAAAAGTTAGATAGGATTATGTAAATGGTGTAATATATTTGTACAGGAAGTAAGGAAGTAACTAATATAAAGTATTTGAATAATAAGAAAAAAAACAATCTTCTTTCTCCCCTATACCACAAGCCACCATCTTTAATTTTGTGATTATTTTTGTCATTTAAATAAGTTAAACATTCATTTCCTTTAATAGATTTTAATTTCTATAAATTTCAATTCTTTTTGACAAAATTTGAATTTTAAAATTAATTATTTAAGAAATTAAATATATTTAAAACAAATAACCAACCAAACATCTTTAACTCTTACATATAGCTACGGAAGAACCATGAAACCACATAGCGTCCCAAACACTCTCCTTAGGGTAATTGTAATGGGTCTCCCAAGACCCCATGATCCCAAGCCAAATTTGGTGCCACCTCATCTTTTTCCACTCCCATGATCCCAAGCTTTATTTGGTTGTAATACCTCTCCCAAGACCCCATGATCCCAAGCACTTTTTTTTAATAAAATTTTAAATTAAAAATAACAACTTTTATTAAAAAAATAAAAATTACAAATTCCTAAAAAATAAAGATTACCAATTCCTAATAAAAAAAATTACCAATTCCTAAAAAAAAAACCTAAAAATTTAAGAATCCTAAAAATTTAAAAATAAAAAATTACATCACTTATACTTTTCGAATAAGCGTGCTTTGATCTTTTTAATCAAGGATTTCTTGTCGTTTTCGTCGTCCGACAAGTTTTGAACCGCTTCAAGCTCACGTACCATTTGTTCGCGCTCCAAAATCTCGATATGTTTCTTTCTATCCTCTCGGGCTTCTCGTGCAAGTTTGAGCTTTTCCATTTGGATTTCGTTGAACGATTCAAAATGTTCGTCCCAATTTGAAGTTTGAGCTTTGGCCTTCCCCTTTTTTTTGGCTTCTCGTTTAGCCTTTTGACAACCCATTGGAAGGGGTTCATCAGGCGGGCTCCTGGGAGACATTCCCTCGGCGTTGAGGTCGATCGGCGTCCTTCCTTCGGATTGGCTACTAACGTAGGTGTTCGAGTCGGACGTTTTGGTTCTTTTTGAACCACTTTGTTCACCACTATGGCACCCTTGGTCCACCGGCGTCGCCGCTCGCCATTTTGGAGATTTTCTGCAAATCTCCCAACACTCCATTTTATCAAACGCAACCCCCTTGCTCTCTACTTTGTATCGATGATGTGCCGCCATGAGGATGTTGGCTTCCGAACACCCGCTTTTTCGTTGAGCCATTTGATTTATATAAATGTTGTTGAATTTTTGTATCTTCCAATTCAAATCTTTCCATTTTGAATATACTTGACTTTTGGTGCGAACAAACGAGCTAACATCGTTGACGTCGGGGACGGGAAGGTTCATCATGTGGTGCCACTCCGCGGTAATTTTGTTCCAAAAATAAGTACCCGATTGAGCATTACCTAACAAAAAAAAAAAACCGGGTTAGAAAAAAAAAGTTATAAAAAACGGGTTATAAAACAAATTAAAAAAGTTATTTACCCTTAATCGAATTCTCCGAGTTATCAACGTAGAGGCGGGTCAACACCACTTCTTCTTGAGAAGTCCACGGAATCGACACCCGTTTACCCAACGGTTGTGTGATTTTCTCCTTCGGTCTCCTAGCCGTAGTCTTCTTCTTTGGGTTTTTTTGTGATGGTTGTGTTTCCATCACAACATCGGGAATAGACTCGTCTTCAAGGTTGAAGTCTTCGCGTAAGAAACCGTATTCTTGACCAAAACCGGGGTCTTGATCGGCAAAAACCGGTTGATAACCGGGTTCTCCAAAAACGTTACGTTGAGAGGTCGGTGTCGGTGGTTCGTTGTCGGATTGGTGTGGGAAAAAGTTATGAGACATGGTGATGGTGAAGATGGAGAAAAGAAATTTGGAGTTGGTATGGGTGAAATGTATGGAAAAATAGTAAATAGGGGGTTTAAATAAGTAAAAGGGGTAAAAAATTTTTTTTTTTTAAAAAAAAGGTCAAAAGGACCGTTGGGTGGGGGGGGGGCCCACACCAACGGTCATCTTCCCACACCTCTCCCCCTCGGTAGCCCAGTCCCACGGTACTCTCCCGAGTCCCGTTCCCGAGCGAACTTTCCTGGTGTTCCCGAGCTCTCCCACGATCCCGAGCTCGGGACACCCCCCCTCTCCCACAACATTACAATTACCCTTAGAGATAACATTGACAAAATTCTAGTTGTGACGTGCTCATCATGTGATTGGTCCATTCTAAAATTCTCCTTTTTTTAATTGGAAAAGAATTTTTTGAAGGTTGTTTAAAATATATAATTGAGTAATAATTATAGGGGTTTTATGAGACTTTATGCACTATATCATTTTTAGTCATGGAGCTCTTTAATGAGATGGTTATCTCATGACTAAAAGTTATGTATATTTTACTTTAAAATAGAAATACAAGTTAACGCCTAATTATGGTCAGATTAAAATTTTAGTACTTACGTTAGGAATGTGATTATTATTAATATGTTCTTAAATATTAGTGGAAACGTACTACTTTTTTTTTTAGGCTAACAAATATTCTTTTATGCTAAACTTATGTTCGTATAAAGGTTATGCAAAAAAATATCTAGTTGCACTCATGTTTTTCTAATAGAAAATTCATCATCTTAATTATCATTTCTTTTTCCAAATTCAAAATACATTTAGTTTAGTACATCGTTAAATAACTAAAAGTTATGTTATATTTTACTTTCAATTTGTGGAGTTTTATTATATTTAACTAAGTGAGCCCATCATTTGAGTTTTTTTTTAACAACAATTTACATCAGTTGTTCGGTATAAACTTAAGCCCATAACCTTTCAAATACGAATATCTTATCAATTGTCAAACAACCAAACACAATTAGATTATAAACCCTTCAATACCCATTATATGAGTTGAATACTCAATTTATTTATTTATTTATTTATTTTAGACGTCAATTGATATTATCTAAACCACAACCAACCGGGTAAAACCTCCTCCCCCCCCCCCCCTGGGTACCATTCAGCCGAATGACCAAAGGTAAAAAATAAATGTTAGTTTTTCTAATATCTAATTTGTAAGTGTTCTTGATTTATCGTTTCGACCTTTGATAAGGTTCGATCTTGAGTTTATAAACGGACAAGATCCTACATAGATGCACCAAACCACCATGACATATATGTCATTTTCATGTTGGCTATGAAAGTATATACTATAGACTTTATTTTATAATCTTCTATAATTAATATATATATATATATATATATATATATATATATATTATTTAGTTACGAGTACCATAATATTAAACATTTCTTAGGGTGGGGGGAGTGGTATCGCTTGGAGCATATAGAAGCCCTAGGCAATACACCTAATTTGATTTTTCTAGCAAACCCTAAAAATTCCCTATTTAAATCACATTAGCCTCCATGCTCCTTATTTTCTCAACCACTCTTCTCCTCAAATGGCCAAAAACCCTAGAATTCCATCTCTTCTCACCTTAATTTAATCTTAGGAGCTTGGAGCTTGAAAATCAAGGCTTGGATCATCCATCTTCACCTCTTTTTTTTCACTTTTTTCGGTTTTCTAGAAAGTCCCCTCTTTTATCTTTCATTATCAAGATCAGAGCTTTATGATGCTTCTGGGATAAATCTAGGCTCTAAATGATGTCTAATACTAGATCGAATTATTTCTCATGCCAAGATTAAATTTTTATGATGAATCTAGGTTAGATCTATGGTTTGAATGTGGTTATGTTGTAGATCTAGGGTTTGTTCAACCAAGACTTGATTTTTATGCCATGAAATGTTGAGAGCTACATCGCGCACGCTCTTTAGGGTCAGGTCTATGTGTATTAATCATCAAGTTTAGATTTTATTTGTTTATTTATTTTGGTTCCATCTCGATCGACCGTCAAGGTGATCTCCGGACTTGATTCTTATCCCGCTATTGTTGGTTTTCTCTATTCTCTCGACATCTTCAGTATCATGTGAGTATCATAGCCTCTCTTTACTTTTAAGTGTTGGGGTGCAACACCGTATCAACTCATGTTCTTAATCTATATGTATTTCTAAACCGCATGCGAATTCCATGTTTGATCTAGTGCTCTTGTATGTGAACTTGTATATGGATCATTGCTATGGTTTTAGTTGTGTTATTGTTCTTTGTTTGTAGATCATGTTCATGCTCATGTTTATAGACGTTTCTCATTAACTCATTTGAAACGGGGTTACAATAATGGATTCGTTGGTTTGGCAACCCACCTAGCATGCCTGGTTTTGGCATAAGGTGATTGAAATCCTAAATACCGAGGGCTTGAGTTATGTCGACCCCCATATATTTTAATTTAATACTTGTTTGCTATACTTGTGCACATTAGACATCATTGATTCGCATGATTTTAAAACTATGATCGTATAAACTTATGTTACTTACCAACTCTTGTAGTTGACTTGTATGTTATACATGTTGCATGTAATACTGTTTGAACCCCGTGTTCTGGTTAGACCTCCCATGTTGAGCAGAAAAGGAGACAGGAGGTTTAGCAGGAGAGAGAGTATGATAGAGAAGCTCATGGTTCTCGGCACGTGCGAGAAGTTCACGGTAACCAAGAAGGGGATTGATGGCACGAACATCAATTGAGAAATTTGCAAATCCTGGTCCAAGACCTCTTAGAAACCAGTGGGACTTGTCGAATTCATCAGTTGATTGTCTCGCTGCAGCCAATCGATCAAACAAATCATTGAACTTGCCACCGAATTTCGTTTGATTGGGTGCCTTTGTAGAGATTGTGAAGTTGCTCGGAGAGTACTCCGTCACCAGAGACTTGGTGGCTGGTAGTTCCTCACCTTACTCTTCCTGCCATACTCGTCTGAACAGAAGAAGGAAAGAAGCAAATACCAAGTGCAAGAGGTTACAAAAAATGACAGAAAGAAAAGTAGGGTTTTCTTTGTTCGTGTAAGGTACGGGGGCGGATATATATATATCCAAAACTAAAGTAATTTAAACCGACTCCAAACAAGATTAGGAGGCGTGTCCTGGCAGCTGTAAATCGCTAGTGAGTCGAGCGACGCACGCTCACAGCAGGACACGTGTTCCTGATAACTGCAAAAAGTGAACCGTCAGACCCAGTCCCGGCGTAAAAACTGTCAAGCGAAGGGACGTTTGATGTACGCATTAAATGTATTACAATCATGTACAACCCATTTACTTCAAAAACATTTTCTTTTATTTAATACAACGTGGTATTACATATAAATGCACTTAAATGCACATTAAATACCCCAAGGATTCTCTTCACTACTTATACCACCACCAGCAACATGCGGGTGCATTTACTTCCACGACACCCGCCACGTGGACCTTGGTCACTCGCTTCACGCAAGACAGGTCCCACAAGTCAAAGTCACATGAAGGCAACCTTCACCCGCGCTCAGGGTTGACACACACACGCTCAATGCCTCTCGCGCCGCTTATGCACGTCAACCCCTACCGCTTAGCCTTACACTTTTCAGTCTAGCGTCTATACTTGGCCTCAAGTCAACAGTGGACTAGGGAAGACTTCAAGAGGATAGACATCGAATCTATCATCTGCGTCTTCCTCGGGCCGGGTTAGGCCCACCTTTAGCCGAGTCGGTGGGTCGACTGCACCCTCACGTACTCTATGGAATTTAGTTTTAGTAGGGATCCCACAATACCAACCCACTGGATTTCGTGGGATCCTCAACCAATCAGACTCCTTTTCGAATAATGAATGTTCCTACCTAATGTCAGTTTATTCACCCATGGCCACCATACGCAGACGTAATCACAGGTAACAAAAACCTTAATTCAAAATTTATAAATACAAATAAAAGAGGTACATTTCTTCTCTATGCTCTCTCTCTCTCTCTAAACCCTTATCACACACACTCTCTTATGAGTTACTAATTCCCATGCTTGAAGGCTATTACAAGGACCCTTCTCTTCCTATACTGCCCTGACTGTTTGTTCAGTGTGCACGTTGCCATCAAGATCATGTAGCAACTCGTCAGGGTCCAATCCCAACATCGGTGATTCGAAGAGCTTATTAGATTTCCAATATGATTAGTTATGTTCGATCTTCCTTGATTTCTACACTACCTACATGCATGGCACTGATCACTCTAATCTCTCACTAGGTATAACGATAATAACAAATTCCTCTTTTTTCTTTTAGAACCTTGAATACTTAAGTGGTTTCTTGTTTAGAGATTTTTATAATTCAATTTCTAGCTCTCTAGTTTTTTTTATTTCTGAACGGTAAATTTGAATCACTAATGAAGGGATTACCTTCCCACCCGGTCATCTTCATTCGCCATAAGAACAGGGCCGGCTTTGAGGTGGCGCAGGAGGCGCAAATGCGCCGGGCCTAATAAAATTAGGGGCACCAGATTTTTTTTACAAGTCCATATATATATACTGGTCTAGCCCCAGTGTCCATTAATAGCCAGTCCATTTTTTTTTTGATGATTTGATCCAATATATATATATATATAATGGAGTCCAGTCCAGTTTCTATTTTTGATAAAGAGAAAAAAAGGAAATAAACAAGATCGCTGAAAAAAAACCCTACGTACTAGTCTACGAGATCACGGGACACTAGTTCGCTACCCTTTCCCCACGTCTCCCACTAGTCCACTATAAAATCTACATTAAGAATTGAGATCACAAGTCTCTCAACCTTCGACTTTGATTGCTAGTTTGCTACGCTCTCAATCTTCGAGTTCAATCAAGGATCGAGTTTTGCTAATTCTATAAGTTACTTTAATTTATTGTGTAATTTAGATTTTAAAGACATCATGTAAAATTAACTATTAAGTCTATATCAATTTATTGTTTTTTATAATTTTACTTTAGTCACACTAAATTAGTCTTTATAGAAACTTACTTAGAAAAAATTATGCCTCCTAAACAAGCCTCCCTTAGTTCAAAACGAAAAAGAAAAGCAAAACAAGAAGCCTTTATAAAGTCTGAAAAATGGTTTTCGTATTTTTGACTTTTCGTAACTGATTATGGATATTATAATATAAGGGCATTTTTTTTGTTCTGTGCCGGGCCCAAATTTTTTTTAACGTTTTCAGAAACGGCCCTGCATAAGAAACAAACTCATCATATGAGAGAAAACCAATGCCGCAAACTAAACCCCCATTTAATTCTTTTATCACAAGTGGACTTGAACTCAACTTTGAGTCGCCCACCTTAATCAATTAAGCTATGGATCATTAGTTTCTAGCTCCCAAATCAACAACAAAAAATAAAAAAAGGAATAGCGTGTGCGGTGCCTTTGTATTCACTTCTTTACCTAGTTACTTAAAACAACATAATTTTATAATATTTAACCCTAAACAAGGACGCTAAAACACTATAATCGTATAACAAACACAAACGAAACCGAATATATAACATGTCAACCACACGAAGTAAAGATGTGACGTATTATTACACTAACTAAACGAGTCTAATTAAAAGTGTTCATCTTTATTGCCCCACGACTTTCAACACTCCATTTCATTTTATTATTTCAAAATTTTACTTCTGAATAACCAACCGATTCCTCTGTGTTAAATGTCATATCAATTTCTGGCTCTGAAAATAAGGGTGGACATCATGAGCACGCGCATGCGCGTGGACCCCGCTCGTTGACTGATGTATTTCTTTTTTTAATTAATTTAGTACTCCATCAAGTCAATAGAAGAGAAGATACGAGTGACGTCATATGCGTCGTCTACAGCCGTCCACCTCAGCCCATCGCCACCGTGTCCGCCTCTGTTTCTTCCGATATATTTAACCGGCCGGCCTGTTGTTCTAATGTAACACTTGTGTTGATATTGATATTTTTATGTTCGTAAAAACATGATTGGGATATGGAGTCAAAAGCACTGACAAAGAAATCCACTACCACAACTTTCTTTCTTTGTTTTTTCAAGTCACTTTCAACATATATTTTATTTTCTATAAACAATAATTAGTTTATATACATGACAAAAACGACAATTCCTTAAGTTAAGTTAAAGAGCTGGGTTCAATGATATGATAAAGCTATTGAAGTTAGGGTGATTAAGGTTACAATATGTGGTATATTTGGTGTGGTGGTCACGTTAACGTTTAAATGGGATTTGATCATATGACAATTATGGTCGGCCTTTATACTTAACATATCTAATTACTGAAAGTTAATACCGTAAGGGATTGATATCTAAATTGGTCGTTGAAAAAGATTATGCCGTCAGATTCTGCAACAAGGCCGGGTTTTTTCATAACACCAAAAGAGAAACCAAATCCATCTAATTAATTATCAGAGTAATCATCATGGCTTCATCTTCATCTACACAGAAGAATGAATCGTCTTTTTTCAAGTAAGTTTTTTTTATTAGGTCATCTGTAGTGTTCCGTAATGGAGTGTTTTGGTCTCGAAAACGCCTAGAACACCGCCCCTTAGGCGTTATGGGGGGTGTTTTCGGGGGCTCGATCCGTGATCTGCACAGTGGGCACAATTTTTTTTATCTTTTTTTTCTCCACCAACCAACTAATTACATCTCATTTTTTTCCCTTTTAAGTAAATACCTCACATTTACACAACCACCATTCACATTATCACTACCCACTACACCACCTTTTCATTTTTACATCACTGCTTGCGTGACACATTTTTGAACTTTGAAACTCAACACTATTACGGGTGACCTTAATTTGGGACTTATATAATTGATATCATATGTAGAATAGTCATTCTACCGTTAAGGGTTTAACCTGTCTGTAATCAACTTATATAATTTAGCTTAGATTAGCTAGGATTTTGTATCTTTTAAGATACACTTCTTTATGCATTAATATTTTTTTATAATCTTTGTTATATCATTTTACAAAAATATTGTTGATGAAAGATGTAAAATGAAATTGGTGCATGAAAAGTTTATAGAATGTATCCATGGATGTCGTGTGGATATATATATATATTAATATATATTCAACAATTCGTGAGCATTACCCGAGAACTCCTTTATTCATAATAAGAGCTAGACATCATCTTGTGATATCTGATCTTGTTAGAAAATAATGACAATTTGGTATTTTTTACCAAGTGGAAATTAAAATGATTTTTTCCCTAACTTTAAACACCAATAATTATATGTATTTGTACCTAATATAATTATTATTTACTAGTTTTGTGGTTCATCTTATGATGGTTTCACAATGAACGAAAAATTGTATTAGAAAAAACTAATATATATGATTTAGATTATTAAAATTTTAAGTTGTAACTTGTTTTACATTTCCTTTCAAGATGTATTTGTTTTTCATTTTGCATATTATTTTATTCATAAAATTTTGTATGATGTACCTACAGTCATATTCCCTTAAGTGCATTTGAGGGTTAAACAACATCGATGAGGGTCCTATAGTCGGAAAATGAAGATGATTGGGTGGGTCAGTAGCCCGTCAGTGATCTAAAATTTTCATTCAGAAAAATATTCTGAATCCTAGAGAGCGAGTATGTTTTCTGTTAAATTACTTATCTAGTTGCTTATAATTCATACACGCACACTATGTGCCATCTTTATTTTTTATAAACAAGACTCATATTCGAAGTGAGGAACTCGATCTTATGAATCTATAGATGAACAACTCTTGCAAAGGCTTATGGATTCATTATCTCTCTTTCTCAAAAGGTACCAAAACATACGACGCGTAAGTGTTCCCTCTATGAACGAGGTCACTGCAAAACTTAACTCGTTAATTAAAATGGTAAATAAAAAAAAAATAGTGTAACACCTTTCTTTTAAATGGTAGTTTTTAAAATTTTAGAAATTTATAAACATCGTACTTACACACTGATTTTAATAAAATTTATTTCACTTTATCATATAATCCCTATATAAGCTAGCTGATAAACTATAAGCTAGCTGATAAAAAATAACGTTTGATAAAAACTATCTGATAAACTAGCTTAAAAATATAAAATGACATATAAAAGTACATGTCATAAATGTAAATAAAGATATTTATATATAAGTTAGGGAAAGGTAAAACTGGAAATATTATAAAAGTTAGTTGAAACGTTACTCCAACTAGCTTTTCAAAAGCTAGCTTATAAGCTAGCTTTTTGACGTTACCAAACGGGCCTTTAAAAAAAAGCTAGCTTATTAAAAAAAAACCCGTTTGGTTCAGAACGCGTTTTCTAACTTTTAAACTAAAATTGAAAAACATTTTTTTTTCATTTTTCGATTCCGTTTCCAGATTTCTACTTTGAAAAATGAAAAACCCATCTTTTGGTTTAGAACGCGTTTTTAAAATTTTCATGTGTTTTCTAGAAATGGAAAACTCATTTCATTTTTTAAAAAACTGAAAATAAAAAACTGGAAAACCTTTTTCACAATTAAACGCACCCTAAATATTTTGATTTATCGTGTAGTGTGTACTAAAAAATCCTAATTAAGTCAACGATGGAGGAAGGGGTACCCCTACATTGCATTCAGCACCACAATCCAACGGTTCCGATTCGCTACACTATATACACTCCAAATGAGGTCATCAACCATTGAGCATGACATCTTATCACCGGCCACATACAATTTGGACAATGATATATCTACTAAGGTGTGAATAAATGGTATGGAAATTTAATGTCATGAAAATCCATACGCAAATAATTAAAATCGGTGTCGGATAAGATTTAGGTGCTGTTTGTTTTTGAAGAGGTAAAATGTCTGCAGTCTGCGGAACACATCTGCAGACATCTGTAGCAGAAGAGGTGGACTAAACCTCTGCAGTCTGTAAGAAGAAGAGTGTTTGTTTTTTAACTTATGCAGACTGCTAAAATAAACTGAAATTTAAATAAATCATTTTTTAAACTTATACATAATTCAATGATTTTATTTCCTTCCGTATATTTTAGCAAACAATTGTTTTTTAAACAATTTTCTTTTAAATAAAATATCAAAAATATTTTATAAAAACTGCTCAAAAAAATGTTTTTTAAACAGTTTAAAAACGTTTTTAAATAAATGTTTAAAAAGTTTTGTTTAATAATTGTTTAAAATATTTTTTCTTAAAATAATTGTTTAAAAACGTTTTTTAAAAACAAAACTTTTTAAAAAAAAATTTAAAAAAAACTAATTTAAAAAAAAACATTTTAAAATTTATTTTTTAAAATTAATTGTTTAACATGTTTTTTTACTTTTTTAAAAGACGATTTAAAAAAAGTGGTTAAAGAAGTTTCTTAAAAGTTTTTTAATATATTAAAAACTTTTAAAAAAGTTTTTTTAGAAAAAGTTTTTTAAAAAGGACTTAATAAAATGTTTTTTTATAAAAGAATTTCAAAAAAAATTGTTTAAAATGTTTTTTTAATGTAAAAACAGTTTAAAGAGAAGGTTAGAAGATGTTAGAAGATGTTAGAAGATGTTAGAAGATGTCAGAAGTGACTGGGTCACATCTGCACCAAGAAGAGCCTGCGCAGACATTTTTTAATGAAATGTCTTCGAGAAAACAAACAGTCTGCAGACCTAAATGTCTGCGCGTGGTCTGCGCGGCGCAGACAGAAGAGGACAGGAAGAGCTTTTGCAGAAAAACAAACACCACCTTAGTCTTTTTATATAATGAGAGTTAAAATCTTGTTGGTGATAATAAAATTGTATAATTTAATCTGTTAAAAAAATGAAATAAAATTAAGGCGTTAAGATTAAAAGTTATTTGTATACTTTAATCCGTTAATTTATATCAAATTTATTATTTTTGAGTTATACATGAAAATGATTTTTTAAACGGTCATATCGTTAAGATTACAAGTTTATTTGTATGATTTTTTAATGTAAATTTGAAGTACCAGTAAAAGTATCATATTGCAGTCAATGTTTTAAAAACCGGTTTTTTAGTTGAACCGGAAAACCTTCCGGGACCGGTTCGACCGGCTGGTTGAACCGGTTAGAGGATTTATATATATATTTTTTTATAAAAATGCTAATAAACTTGTGCACACCCCAACAAAAGTAGTTAAAATACAATTATAATCCACTCAAAAATAATATCAAATATGTATTTCATAAGAAAATATAAGTTTTAAACTTTAAAAAATAATAAAAAATAAAAAAAAGTTTAAAAAAATTTAAAAAAAAATTAAAAAAATCAGAAAACCGGTTGAACCGGAAAAACCGGCCGGTCTAACCCGGTCCGGTTATTGCAAAAAAACCGGGATATAAAAAACCGGTGAGGAGGACGGTTCGCGGTTGAACCGACCGGTTCGAACCGGTCTTTAAAACATTGATTGCGGTAAAAAAATCTACTGCTGATGATATGCTTACCTCATGACCAAAACCCTTGTGACTGTTATCAAATATCTATTTCTAAAATTTAAAAAAGCTTGCTAAAGTCATAAAACAAATGTGGGGGTGACAATGGAATGTGCGTTGACTACGAAGGACTAGGGTTGTTGAGTTTGACTTGGGATCGTCTTATGGACCACGTACATAGCGTAGCCAGGGAAAATATTTAGTCAAACCCAAAATGATTGTAAGGCTTGACTTTTATTGGACTGCATAGTAAGGCTATGTGTAATGGATAAAGCCCCATAAAGCCCCACAAGGGGCATTATGCGCCATGTGGACGCTGACTGGGCAAGGGGCTTTATGGGGCTTTATGGTGTAGTGGATAAAGCCCCATAAAGCCCCACCATCATTACTTAATATTTCTTTATTTTTTATTGTATTTAAACTATTTTAATTAAAATAAAAATTTCAACTAATTAAAAATAAAAGATTACAACTTAATTAAAATAAAAATTACAACTAATTTAAAAAAAAAAATACAACTTAATAAAAATAAAAATTACAACTAATTTAAGAAAAAAAAATTACAACTTCCATTTCTTTTTGATTCGTTCCATCTTTTTCTGATGGAGGGCGAGGTAAACCGGATCGGCGTTTTCAGGCGGTTTTTGGGCGAGGAACTCGAGATCCTTGTCGAGTTGATAATCGTCGATTTGCTCGACTTGCTTTTTCTTCGACCGTGCAAGATCTTGAATACTCTCGGCCATCACCGCTTGCAATTCGGTGACCGGAGCCTTTCCACGGTTAGCCCTCGCGAAATCTCGACCTCTTGGCCTCCCACTAGTAGTCTCCACGGGTGGAGTCGGAGCATCATCCTCATCATCATTGTCCGAATCATTCAAATTAATATCGAATGTTCGAGCGGTGGAGTCAAACGACTCGGGATCGGCGGAAGACGACGTCTTGGATTTCTTGCTTTTTCGGGTTTGACGTGTTGTTATATCCGCTTTCGATCTCCACTTCTCGCTTTGGTAGAGAAACGACCAACACCTTTTGAGAGTGAAGTGACCACGCTCCGCTCCATATTCGATCACCGCCCTATCGTAAATGTCGGCGTCGTTCGCACCACTCGGCCAATTTGATCTGGACCGATCATAGTAAGTTGAGAAAGCTTGACATTTTTTGTTTATTTCTCTCCATTTGGACGACAACGAATCCGGGTTTCGGTATTCCCCCTTCCCCATCAAGGTGAAAAACTTGGACCGAATCTCGTCCCAAAATTCTCTCGCATCTTGATTGTTTGCTAAAAAAAAAAAGAGACAAAAGTTAGTAAAAAAAAAATTATTTTTTTTTTAAAAATATAACTTTTAGTTAAAAAAAAAACCTTTTGTCGGGTTCTCCGAAGCTTCAATGTAAGCTCGACAAAGAGCGTAACACTCGTCGTCGCTCCAAAATTGTATCTCCTTCGTCGTTCTCGCGTCGGCCTCCTTTTTTTTGTGAGATCGTTTGCTCTTTCCTCTCCTTTGTTTTGGTTGTGATGCACCGACCTCTTGTGTTTCTTGGACGATTTCATCATCCTCATCTTGAAGAGAAAATGGTTGAGATGCTCGAGGGGTTGGAGTTTGTCGCGAGGTTGGAGAAGGTCGTGGGGTTGGAGAAGATTGAAATGGTTGAGGTGGATAACCTCCAAATTGTGGTTGGGAGAATTGGGAAAAACCTTGAGAGTAAAGGTTCATGCTTGAGAATTGGTTCGGGAAAGGTTGAGTGGCGGGGTTCATTGGCGGGTATTGAGGGGGAGGCATGTTCATAAACATTTGCCAAAGGTTTTGATCGGGTTCGTTCTCCCCGGTATTAGGTCGAGAGTTGGGTTGGTTGTTGGGTTGGTTGGGAAACATTTTTAAAAGAAAATAGATGAAGTAGAAGAGAATTGAGTTGGTGTGGTGTGTGAAAGTTTATAAAATATGTGGGGTATTTATAGTGAAAAAGGTGTTTAAATTAAATTTTTAAAAAAAAAAAAAAAGTTAACGGATATATAGCCGTTCAACGGCTAAATTTTTTGACTTTCCTCCTTTTCTCCGGCGTTATCACGCTGACGCCCCGGGCGAATTTGGGCTCCATAACGCCCCATAACGCCCGGGCGTAGTGGGCCGGGGCGTTATATGGGGCGTTATGGGGCGTTATGGAGCCCAAAAACGCCCCACTACGTTTAGCCTAAGTGGTGCTTGTAATTTTGACTTTTATCAGAAAAGTCTTCTCAAAGTTGTGTCCCTTCATGTTTTCATGTTTAAAAATACTCTCTTTTAATGAATAGTTAAACAATTTCTATACACTGAATACAAGTTGAATTAATGGGTTCTAAACATGGGATTCGTTCATAGGTGGAAACTAATTCAAAGTAGTTTGATTTAGCTAATCATTAGTGATAGACATAACTTTTTAATATGTTAAAATAAGTTAAGTTTATTCTTATAATTAGTACATAATATACCAACGTGTCTCAATGGTATCTGCGGGAAGATTAAGTTTTTAACTAAGAGGTTAAGGGTTCAATCCTCACAAAGGGTTTTCTGACGGTGGGTCAGTTTCCCATTAACTGGTGTTTTGATTAAATGCAAGGCTGATGTACGAGCTTCCCCATAGGGGATGTGTCAATACATGTGATTAAATATAAAAAAAAGTTAACTAAACAAACAATTAATAACGAAATTCTTAGAAATCTTTTTATATAAAAATCAATTTTCAGTTTAACTAAATTTTTAAAATCGTTTTTACTTTATATGATTTTATATTTATTTTGTATACTTTTATTAAACTTAACTTTCAAATTTATATGATACTTTATCAATTAATTATTCAGGTCTTTTATCAGTGTTTGTGTGTTATGATTCGTATCACACATGTCCCCATCTAGTGTGTTTAGTTAATGAAAACTCATATTTTTCATAAGTACTCACAAGAACTCAATATGAGTGCAGATTTGAGACTGAGATGTCATAAGTTTTAATCCCCGAGCTCTTAGGATTTACCATCCGACCGCTTACGCAGATAAATTTTTCCTAGAATGAACTCAAATAATGTAAATATTTTCCGAATTTTCCATGAAATTCGTTAGTCGTTCAAAAAAATTATTCAATTTATCTACAATTAATATAGTAGCACACCAACAATACGTTTATCAACTATTGGTACTTATATTATAGTCTATTGTACAAGGTGCATAAGCTTCTTTTTATTTTGTATGTTCCCTTTATGCATGTCAATGGTACAACCCTCGTTCATATTAAAAGGAAAATCAACAAAAAAATCAAAAGATAACTTACAATAAGGGTGGTGGGTGTTTAATTATCTTTTAATTTATTTTAATTCATTTTTTAAATATTTTATTAGGTTTAATTTTATACCGTTTCTTTTAGGTATCTAATTTTTCTGTGTTATATTTAACTAAGCTTCTAATTTTAACGTCCTTGCGTAGTCTTTTTGTATTTTTATTTTTTACGTTGTATTTTGACAATGCAATTACTTTGTGTAACCGTGTTATCCCACCAGGTAGTAAAATTTAGTGTATATATACATATTTATATAAGAAAATATTACACCACCGACAACACAAAACTCTCGGTAATTATCAACGAATACCTCAAATTAAAAAAAAAAATTAACAAGTATTCGATGATAGCTAATTATTGGAGAGAACTGTCACTATAGGGGCAAAACTGACATGGACGAGCTACCCCTTAAACTCGTACACGAAGTGGATTTTTTTTTTTTTTTTGAGTTTTATGTATATTTTCTACCACTTAAAAATAAATTAGACCATTACCTAATCTAAAAACCCTTAAGATGTTGCTCGCTTTATAAAACAATAACAAGCTTAAAGAAAATCATATAATCAAATTTCAGCTAAATTAATTTTTGATTATTTTTTCATTAAGCAATTTGATCATAGCTTGACCGGTCAACCCTAGTCAGGAGCTCTGCCCCTTGGACCTCGTTAGAGGCTGCCGTCCCTTAGATCCTGCTTTCTCGGGTACACTGTTACCACACTCACGTCAAAAAAATGTGCTACCCCTTAAAAATATTGTAGTTCATCCGCCACGTCAGCGATCCTTCAATAACAATTTGCTACTAACAGCAGACTACCCGTGATGATAATTTGTGAACCAACCCCAAACTTTGACCCATAATCCATTTGGTTATAAGTGAACAAACACTATTAAATTCAAGGATAAATCGATAATACTAACATTGTTGGTACTTCATCATGAAACTAGTAAATTATAGATGATATAAAAAAATATATTTTTAACACAAATTAATATAATAAAATAGCGGTTTCAGTCGTGTCTCTAGCCGTACACGTCTTTCATATAGATTTTTTTTTTTTTTTTGAACGGCGTCTTTCATATAGATGATCGATCATTTAATAAAGTAAGAGATATATTAAACTAACTTCAACTTCCAACTAAGATTTCCATTCTTGCACCAATTATAAATTTAAAAAATAAAAATTGTTTGAACTTGTACACGTCAATTTCTAAACGAAAATAAATAATAAGTAATTGTTGAAGTGGGAGTGGAAAGATATTTCTCAGGCAGCTTTCTGTGTGAGTAGTTTCTATCATTTTTTTAAGTATCATATGAGCAATTAAATTAAATTAAATATAGTTGAATAAAACAAATTTACTCATTTATATTGAATATTAATGAATTCATTAAATATTTGTAAATTTCTAAGACTAACTAATTTAATCACTAAAAACAATTTTACTTTATAAAACAATTATTTTAATTTATTATATGAACTTGTGTCTGAATAATTTTGGTGATTTGACTAAAACTTAAACACTGAACTAACTACGATATTTGATTTATTTATTTCATATAATAATGTGTTTTTTTTATAATTATTAAAAGGAATAACATTTAATTTAAGTGTAAAAATAAATGGTATCAAACATCAAACGACAATTCGGGCCGAATCAGAGGAACTTAGAACGATTTTGGGCTTAATTGAAAAATATCACGCCTAGTTCTAATGAGGCCACTAGGCCCATTAGCCCAATAATAAAAAAGAACACAGGGAAAGGAGAGCACCATCTACAAATAAATCAGTATTCAAACATTAGTTCGATTTTAAAGAATAAGTTACACGCAGTTGAAGCTTGTGGGAAAAAAATCATATGATGACGTGACAAAATCATATGGTGGTCGAGTGTATCGACGAAGGTAGGGATGTAACACAGATTATAAAAGAGCATTCGTTGAAAATTGTAGGATCGAGTGACAAACGAAAGGAAATATAGTGGGAAGATCGGTACGATTTACAAGCTATTTTGATATGCTTCAAGTTATGGTACTTTAGTGTCCTAGTGAAATTCAGGAATAGAGAGTCATGAGTCATAAAGACATAGGGGTGAGCATGGTTCGGTTCGATTCGGTTTTTAACTCAAACCAAACTGAAAATCGCATGGTTCGGTTCCTAGAAAAAAAAACCATTCGGTTTCGGTTCGGATTCGGGTTTTTTTTTAATATGTGGTTAAAATAATTTAAACTTTAGATGACTAGTCTTAGTAGATAAATAGATAATAGTAATAAGCAAGTACTATTATTACTACTATCATATTAAAAAACAAAAATACGTGTAACCATACAAAATAAAAAACGGTTTTAAATTCAAAAGTTTCAAACACTAAAGATCTTGACCCTAATTTTCATCGTCTTCGATGGTAAGAAGAGGAAAGAAAAAGGAGTTGCAACTTAAAAATGAAATAACATATTGAAAGGTGACTCGAACTTTAGGCATCTTGGTAGTTTGCAAAGGTAAGTATCAACTGAGCTAATAAGAATTGTAAATAACTACAATTAATTTAATTAAAATACACTTACACCACTCTATCTATATAAACTTAAAAACTTATATAAATTATTCATTCGGTTCGGTTCGGTTTTTTTTCAATTTTTTATTCATCCAGAACCGAAACCGATCCATAAGTTTCGGTTCGGTTTTTCCGGTTATTACTTCGATTCGGTTTTTGTGGTTTTTCCGGTTCCATATCGGGTTTTCGGTTTTTTCTCACCCATATAAAGATGTATGTATTATTGTGATGACAATATTGATTATTTAAACTAAACAAAGGCAAACCTTTGTTGCTACAGTACCCAAGGGTACATTGGTAATTTGCTACCGTTGGGTTTTGGGTGTTACGCGTGTTTAAAGGAACATTTACGAGTGTTCATTTCTCTCCGATTAACAGTTGTTTTCTTTCTCTCCTTATCAAGATTTAAACTCGGGAAAACCTCTCATTTTCATTTGTCTCTCTCTACAAATCAATTATCTCACGCAAGTTCTCTCTGTTCTCTCTCTATATTGTGTTTCGCAGGTTGTTTCTCATGGTTTGAGATCACCATTGTTTGCTCTTATCGCGATGTTTGTTTACCGATGTTGCCGCCGCCACGTTATGTGGTCCTTTGGTGACTGCCGGTTAAACTTGACCAGTGTGTTGTTGCCACGTTTTGTGATTTTTTGGTGGCCTCCGATTAAACATGGTGGCTAAAATGAGGTTTAACCACCCGAATAAACTTTTGGGGTTATCGGCATGTTGACTTTGCTTTGCTCATCGGTGGTCGACAGTGTACATATGTTTAAGTTCGCCGATTGGATTTCCGTTTTCGGTGTAGTGGTTGTTGTTTGCTAAGGATTTTCGATGTCATCTTCTAGCCAGCAATGTCGCTTGTTTAAGTTGGCCGGTTGGATTGCCACTGTCGGTTTAGTACTGGTTTGTGTTTCTTAAGGGTTATCGATCTTATCTTCTGATTTGCTTTTCTTTTTTGGAGGTTGTGATGTTTCTAGTCTCCGGGGTGGCGTTTATAGTAACCCATGCTCAAATTTGACCCAATCGTTGTCTAAGTTATAAATTCAATCTCCTTTTCTAATATGGTTTTGTTTCTTGGAGGATAAGATGTTTCTGGTCTTTGGTGTGGCGTTAATCATAGTCGTAGATCATATTTGAGCCAATATCAAATCCTACACATCGGTTTCCCTAGCATTTAAATAAAAAAAAAAATCTAGAACATATTTTTTTATTAGTTTATTATTTTGATTAGTTTGATCGATTTGTAAACTCTAACAATTGTTTGAGGATTTAGTTGGGTGATCTGATTTGTGCTTGAATTTAGGGTTTGTTTTATCATATAATAAATCAATGTTTCATCTTGCATACATGGAAACATGATTTCTGTTTACGGTTGATTTTAGGGTATGGATCTGGTTGTTTATTTTTTTCGTATGTTCGACTTGTTATACCATTAGGGTTTTGTAATGTTTGGAGATGATGTTGACAAACTTCTCTGTTAAGGTTGTGATGGTTATTATGGCAAAGATGTTTAATTTTCCTCAGCTCAACTGATCAGAGACATGCTGGCCAGTGATAGAAGACCTGGGAAACCCAGGTTCGATCCTTGAGGCAACTCAAGTTTTACTGTTAATTTGTCGTCATGCCTACGAGCGGATAGGTTAGCGGTTTTCCCCACTGGTGTAATATTGGACTCTTAAGGGCTCCGTACGGCTAAGTTGGGCAGCTAGCGTTGACCTTTTGCTATTGGGTCATCCCGTATGGGGTACCTAAGCAGTTTCCTTTTGTTGGCCGTTAAAAAAAATTAAAAGCATCGTAGGGAATGAGTTTGTGTATTCAAAATTAATGAATACCTTATTTAGTTGGTATCTATGGAGAAAAAAAATTAATGAACACCTTAAGTAGTTAGTATAGTATTTATAGAGAAAAGAAACTAGTACTGTTTATCTAAGAGTTAAACAAAAAGAATACTGGTATTAAAGAAATCAAAACTACGTTATAGGAATGCTTTGATCTGATAAGGATCAAATCTCCATCCCATACAAAGTGATTTACTAATTGCATATAAAGGCATTTATAAAAACTTTAGTAGAATATTTCATATACCGAAGCGCATGTTGTAACGAGCGGGGGGAATAATAACTTGTTTACATATATTGCCGAACTAAAACATTGTCTTCAGATATGAGTCAGGTATGTAACTTGCATTTGCTCATCTTTTAGGTTGCCTCCACAAACGCCCAGGAGCCTTACTCATATTTAAAAGCACTACTTCAATATTCAGGCGCAAGCTCCGTTCAATTGCATAACCTAAAGTAGATCACTGAAAAAGATCAAGCTTCTTTTGGTGAAAATTTTACAAAACAAACAAGTTGTTTCCTTGGACCACTCTCCAACTTAGGAGTAAGTAATCGAACACAAAAAGTATAATTAGTAATCAAAATGTAACCGTCTAAGCAAACTTTAACAAGATATTCTCTGTTTTGTCACCGATGAGTTGCCCATCTAGAAACTCACATTTTTGCTTTCATCTAACTAGTTGCTCGTCCATGCAAAAAGTGTCTTGGTAGAGAAAGTTTTCACCCCTTTATAAGTAAGACTTTGTTTTCTCTCTCAACTAATGTGAGATGTGAGATTTACATCTTGGTTGATTTTTCTTTCTTTTTTTATTGGATATATCGATTTGAATGGTATTTTTTTAAATACCATTGAGCCCCTTGGTGACTAGGACGACACGCGTCATAAAACGCACATCGGGCCGGTCCCTATTATGATACCATTTGCAACCACTCAAACAAACCATACCAGAATATTGTTTGTTTTGTTCCCGATGGGTTGCTCATCCAGTAATTCACAATTTTGCTTTCATTTAAAGAGTTGTTTGCCTATGCAAAACGTATTATGATAGAGAAAGTTTTCACCCCCTTATAACAAAGGCTGGTTCTCTCCCTCAACCGGCATGGGACTTACATTTAATGCAATTATTACATTTGTTGAGGAGAAAAACAAACAAACCGTGAGTTTCTAGATGGCTGAACGGACAATTCATAAAGGGTAAAGTGGACAATAAGTTTACTTGGACTATTACAAAAGAATGCAAATTGTTAATGAAGAAATGAAAAAAAAAACAAATAAAATTGGAAAGTGATGACTAAGACTTTCGTTATTGGCCACTAAACAACTTCTCTACTCAGTGACACATCCACATCTCTTCACTCCACTCAATTATAGTTATGGACAACTTTACCATTTACCCACACTGGAACAAGTGACACCATGACCCATACCGGTGGTCTAAAATAACTTATAAAGTCATCTGTCTTTTACAAAATTAAGACTTTTACAGTCAAGTGTGATGATCTGAAGATTCCAATACTCATTTAAATTGTTTGAGAATGTTAAAAAACTTAATCAGACAAAATATAAAAGGAAAGCAGTGATAGGAGCACGAATGTATCTATCATCAACCATGATGCCTCAAACAGTGGTAATTATAGTTTTTTTACAACATTTAAGCAAACATTTTTTTTCTTCACATTTAACCTATCATCTTGCATACTAAACTATAAACTTTTACATCATAAGTAAGCGATCTCTGCCTCCTTAGACATGTTCCATACAAAAAAGGCATGAATTTCAAGAGGAAAAATGTTCAATATATTCACAATTTTAGTTTTTATGTAGGAGTGGTAACTTGTGATCTCTAACACATTACAGGTAAGTTTTACAATGGCGATACGTTTCTTGTCATTCTTAAAAAATAAATAAATAAAATAAAAATAAAAAACAAAAAACCTTGTAAATATGAACACTACCTTGGTTGCTAATTTCGTTGTCACTACTAAGATTAGTGAGAAGAACAAATATGATCTCTATCTTGAATGTGAGAAGAGAATAGGGCGTCACTCTTTTGTAAGTGATAAATTGTAAATGTGTATTTCTAACTACTTCATACTAAAGCCAACTCTTGACAAATATTAATAGAAAAAAAAAAAACTATTACTTTCAAAGTATAAACTTACTTCGGAGACTAAAAGTCTAAAAGTGTTCAAAGATAAAATACTTTTGAGACTAAAGTTGTTTTCAATGAGATTCATTTTCAAACTAATCTTGCTACACGTTTCTACCAAGGGCTTTGCCACTTGAACCCCACTAGGGGTTGTTGCCCCTAAGATCCCACCACCAAGAGATCCGACGTCGGACCCCGATGTCCAATTTCTAGGTACCAGAAGTAGACATAGTCTTATGTAAGTGTATACTCCAAACCTTTTGACTTGTACAATGTATATACACCTACTTCGAGTTTAATAGTAAGCAAATCCAGTTACATTAAAATGACCTCATATGACTCTAAAATCAACATCTAGTCGGTTCTTAACCCGGCTTGACCAAAACAGTTTTGAACCATTTAAAACAATCCGAACCCGTATGAAACTTGGCTTTAGACCAAACCGGTTTTATTAAACCCTAAACTTAAATGTACATAACAGCCCATTATTAGGCCCAATAACTCATCCTCCTGGCCCAATACGGCCCTAGGTCAAAAACGTGCCTTCTTAAACCCTATTTCAATGCTTTAACTCCCCATTTCTACTCCCCTCCAAGGCTCCAACCGCCGTCGTCTTCAAACCCTAACGGAGAAATGGGTCGCGTCATCCGGGCTCAGCGTAAGGGAGCAGGCTCCATCTTCAAATCCCACACCCACCACCGCAAGGGTCCGGCCAGGTTCCGGAGCCTCGATTTCGGCGAACGCAACGGTTACCTCAAGGGCGTGATTACCGAAATCATTCACGATCCCGGCCGTGGTGCTCCCCTTGCTCGCGTCACCTTCCGTCATCCTTTCCGGTACAAGCACCAGAAGGAGCTTTTCGTCGCCGCCGAGGGTATGTACACCGGTCAATTCGTGTTTTGTGGAAAGAAGGCGAATTTGATGGTCGGAAATGTGCTGCCGCTCAGATCTATCCCCGAAGGAGCTGTTGTTTGCAACGTGGAGCATCATGTTGGTGATCGTGGTTCGTTTGCTAGGGCTTCTGGTGATTACGCCATTGTTATTAGTCACAATCCTGATAACGGCACCAGCAGGTACAAATTTGACCATCTAAACCCTAGTTTGTAAACGGATACAGTTATTTATAAATTGTTTTGTGTTATTTATATCGGTTGTTGCCTATGTTCTATATTTGAATAAAAATGTGTATTTGATTCACACTTTTGTTACTTTTGATTGTGTTAACTTGTATGCCTAGAAACAAATATTGTACCTATATTCAAGTTTCGTCATTCAAGTTCATCGAGTGACAACTATTTGAATCTATATTAGGGTTTTGTAATTGTTGTAGATGTCCTGTTAGAATATAAGTTGTTCTTGGAACTGTTCTTCTTTTGTTCACCAATATTTCTGCTATGTCATCTACAATTATTTTCATAGCATGTTTTAGATTCTTTAAATTATGTCATATCTAGTGAAACCTGGCAACTTATTTTTTTTACTTTAGTCATGACCTTAACAATCTTATCTTGGAACCATTAAATCTAATGAATTTTTGCAAAACCTTCACAAAGATTACACAATTTTCTTACATCTGATGTTATTTTTTACAATTATTTTGAGAAAATATGTTGGATTCTTTAGTTTTTGACATTTCTAATGTAACTACTCAACTTAATATTATTACTTTAGTCATGATCTTGTGAGACTGTTGTTTGAATGATGAAATGTATTGAATTTCTCAAAAAAAATCTTGAAGTTGTCATTTTTTAAAAATGTTTTACATATGGCAAGTTTTAAAACATATTAATTCTACAACAGCTTGGAGAACTTATGATCGTTTCTTTATTTAATGCCATTTTTAATGGTACTTGTGACTTTAATATTGTCACCTTAGTTATGATCTTGTGAAATGTAGTTAATTTCTTTAGAACATATTCTTACATATGATTGTTGTTTAATTGCCTTGTAGAGTGAAGCTTCCCTCTGGAGCCAAGAAAATTGTGCCAAGTGGGTGCCGTGCTATGATTGGTCAGGTTGCCGGTGGAGGACGTACCGAGAAGCCAATGCTGAAAGCTGGTAATGCTTATCACAAGTACCGTGTGAAGAGGAACTGCTGGCCTAAGGTTCGTGGTGTTGCTATGAATCCAGTTGAGCATCCCCATGGTGGTGGTAACCATCAACATATTGGTCACGCTAGTACTGTTCGTCGTGATGCACCACCCGGTCAAAAGGTTGGTCTTATTGCCGCTAGGAGGACTGGTCGTCTCAGGGGTCAAGCTGCTGCAACCGCCGCCAAGGCTGATAAGTAATAAACAGCTGTTATGGATGTTGGTTTTAGTTTTGTTATATTTGGATCTGTTACTTCTATTGTTAGTTTCTTCCTATTTACCTGCTACTGCTATGGTTTTTCTTATTATACATTTAATTATGTCGGAAAATTTTGCATTAAGTTACTGATTGTTATTAATCATTTCCTTGGACTCCAACCATAGTCTTACTATTCCTTTTTATCTATTATGAAACCTCACTCTTAGGCTTTCTTCCATGTCATTAAGAAGGGTTTTAGAAAAAGAAAAATTGGATTTTAATAATCCTAACTTTCACATGTTGGCTGATAATAACTGAAAATAATGTTTCCATCCCCTGTTAAATATTTTTAACTGTGTTAGTTTGTTACTGATGTGGACCTATGACCTGACATATTTCTTCTTTCTTTTTTAATCCCTTTACACGTCATCTTATTAGAGAAAAAAAACCCTAATTGCCAAGATATAAACAACGCTCCAAATCAATTCCACAAATCGATTTCATCTTATCAGAAAGCAAGCACACGATCGGTGTACTTAGCACAACGATATCAAAGCATCCTGGCTGTACTTCTACATGTACCTGGATCGAAATCGTGGTTTAATATGATCAGTTTCGTGGAGTTTGACTTTTTCAAAGTCAAATTGTTCTTGAGTTGATTATGAAATTGAACCTTAAATCGAGTTGTTTAAATCTTGTTTCTGGCTCCATAAATTTCAGTTTGTTGTCTCGAATTAATTCATAGTAAAACTTTTGATTTTGGTTCAAATTTTAAGAGATCGCAAATTCTTGATACGTCATCTTCTTCGTGCTCGTCTCTGATCTTCAATTTCGAACTACAAAAAACTAATTGTTGCTTATTCATGTTGATAGCATCAGTTTTGATATAGCTTTGCGACTCTAGTCATACATTCAATCTTGTAATAGGTTAAGATTTAGGGTGAGTGCAAAATTGCAGTACGTCATCTTCATGTTCTTCATTACACTTCAATGGTGGATTTCCTATTTCTCAACAATATCGCTCAAATCTAGTCACATTCAAATCATTTTGATCATACGAAGCTAGTAGTGTAATTACAATTGAGTTTCATTCGAGTTTGTTCAAATCGCAAAGCCTCGCTGATCGTGTTCTTCTTGGCGTAACCGTGCTCAACTTCGGATCATCAAATCGAAACGAAAACCTACAATTATGGATCTCATCTGAATCGGTTTACAATTTCGAGTGTCATGATATCTTCAGTTTCATGTTTCGATTAGTGTTGATCAAGTTATGGTATTTTAAAATCCTGGTTCATCTTCTTCGTCAACTCTATTATTTTAACGAGTTAATCTCCATAATCTCAAAGGTACACCTGATATTCAGTCTCAATATGATCGGTTTCCATTTGCGAGGGTGTGTGTTAGTTTGAAATCGAGATCAGTAAGAGCATCACAGATCATCTTATTCGTTGGCTTTATACAATTGAAAGAGGTAATGTCTTTTTTTTCCTGATGAAATACAACGGGGTCATGTTTCAAGATGAAGTCTAAAGGGATTAAAAAAGGAAGAAAAGAATTATGCCACGTCATAAGTCCACATCAGCAACAAACTAACATAGTTAAAAATATTTAACGGAGGACCACAAGTAAAAAATAATTCAATAGTTGGGACCATTGAAAACAATATTTTCAGTTGGGATTATTATCAACCAACATATGAAAGTTAGGATTATTAAAATCCAATTTTTATTAAAAAAAAATGTGTCTAGTGGATAACCCTTGTATCCCTCCTTTTAAATATTTTGTAATCATTTATGTAATCATCTTTTTTAAATAAAAACATATTTCATTGAAGGAAAAGGAGTGTTATCATCGTTCAACAGTAAAAAATCCTTAAAAATCTCAAACTTTGCAGCGCCAATACCATAACGCTGTTTGCTGTTTTTTTTTGCCTATAGCACCCCGGGGGCGGTTCCCAGGCGCTATAGGGGCGCCATGGGGCGCTTGGGCCAAAAAAACGTCCCACTACGGATAACCTTAACATTTACATTTACATTTAGGCTGTCAGTAGAGATGCAAAATGTGTGTTTCAGGTCGGGTTAGGTTGCGGGTCAAAACTGGTCAAGTCGGGTGTAGGTAAAAACAATGCGGGTCAGAACGGTTCGATTTAAAAAGTTGTCTAAATTATTCATTTATGGACAAAAATATAAACATACTAATAAAAATATAACCTTTTTTGCTGGAAAACCCATGAAAATAAACTTCCTTGCTGTAAATGGTTTATTTTTCTCTGTGCACAAACGTTCAATGAGCTTGTTTCTACCCAACTACGAAATCAAAAAATATACCAAAATGTGATGTGGTCAATACAATATTTTATTACAAATTTGACGGCAAAACATAAAAATTAAAATTAAAACAAGTGGAGAATTTGAAATAAGGTTGGTATTAATTCACAATTAAAACAAAAACAATGGTATTACCTAAATGTTCCTGTTATAAGTAGGAATCAATGCTTTAATATCTTCTGTAAGTTCTTGCTCCATCTCTCTCGCTTTCATCTTAATCCATAAAAATAGTAAAAAATGTATCATTAGTATATTATTTATTAACACTATATATAAACAATTAATGTAATTACCTTATAAATCGAATAACCAATCACGTGTGCATAGCAACGCCTCAACATTTGATGACCTTAATGAGGATCGGTTAAAACTCGAACTCCGATGCTAGAGAATAATTCAGAAGCAACGGTGGAGATCGGTGTTGGAATTTGGGAGAAAACTAGTGGAAAATATGTTTTTTCACTTAGTGTGAAAATGAGTTTTTCACAAACTTTGGACAGAAATAAAGTGTTTACAACTTAGGTTATTGCAGCTATACTTTCTGGGTTTGGGTAGTGCGTTGGGAGAACTTTTCAACGCACCAAACCACATTCAAAACGGAGTTCGTATGAATGAGATATCGAGACTCAAAGTTGAGGCTTCGCAGTAGTGAGAAGTTGCGAAAAACAGGAAAACTTTGTAACATCCTTTTTTTACCTACTTAACCCTGTTCTTTGGTGGAATTGTGCTTCCTGCCCCTCGAGTGATTTCACACATAACATGTTCTCTTGCTAAGTATAGAAGATGACTTATCCCATATTGCTTGGGGATGAATCCTAAATTGTTTATAAGGTGAGAACCTTACCAAGTATTGTTTCCTTACCAACTATACTCACACACATGCGTGCGCGTGGGCTTATGGGCGCAATGTGACGCTTTGATGGCGCACTTTGCACTTCGCATCGCCGCTTGAGAGTCGCCTTATAGTTTTTCGGTTGGAGGGAAAGTTAGTCTTCGAGGTAAGTTGGCCCAGAAGATTAGTTCTTCTCAAATAACAAATGTTACACGTTTTTGAGTTAGATAAAGAAATTCCGCGTCAATTAAAAATCAATTTGAATTAAAGTCGTTTAATGCAAAGTTTGACTACGAATTAATTTTGATTGCTCACCAAGGCTCTTAACCACTATAAATACCACCTCATTGGTTGAGGCTAGACACACCTAATTCATATCAGAATTCTTTTTTCTTTCTTCTTCATCTTTATTCTCTCAAGATCATCATCATGTTCGTCAGGAACTTCAAGCAATCAAGGTAATCTCAGACTTATAGTTATCCCGGGCGTATAATTGGTTATGACGATTGTACCCTGGGAATCAAACTGGATCTTCAGTAGACCCGGGATTTGTTTTAAGGAACCCGGGTTTTTTTACCCGAAGCCTTCGCTGGTTTCTTCTTAAAAACTTTTCAAACAACTTATTTTCCTTAAATCATTTTCTTAAACCATTTTCTGCTCAAAGAACTCACTCTATTCTACCTTTTGTTTACTATTAGCATTTCCTTTTATTTTCTCATGTATGTTTTATTCATTTATATGTAATTCCTTCCTCGTGTAAACGTACTATATCATTATTACTTCTTTCATTTCCTTGTAATTGTATTACTAGGATTATTATTTCATTTCAAGTGTATTATAATAGTGTAGGTTATTTTCTTTATTGTAATCATACTTGATTAAATATTTATTTTATTTAAATTTAGGGAACGGTTTTTCCTACAATCGGGATGCTCAAAATATCGCGTGTCATTCGAGCCAAATATGAATACATCCTTTCATTATCCTTCTAATATTGTAAAACATCAATATCTATAGTTCTATCAAGTTTAGGTTCCTCCAAATAAGTTGGCAACTCCGACTTTTCTTTCGCAACACTTTCAAATGACTCGAATCCATCCAACTCGTCCACCACATCCACACGAGCATTGAAACTACCAGCTATTAAAGAATCATGCTTTGTCTCTAACGAACAACATTCTCATCATATAAATTTTGTATGGCATTTAAAATACCCCCCAATTTATCTTTGTGTACTTTCTATATTTCTGAAATCTAATGACCACATCTTAACTATTAAGTGATTTGTCAAGCTCGGAGTAGATTTCTTGGCCAAGTTTGATGTTTGATTGCAATGTGTGCTTTGTAAAGAGTACATATATAACAATATTTTTTTGTTGTGTGCATATGTGGATACAACTAATTATTATAAATATAGTCTAACATCACCGAAGTGAGTGAGAAATGAATTGACCATCATGTCTATGTACAATGACCAACTCTCGCCCTCAATGAAGGCCGAGAGCAAAGCGGTGACCAAAATTTACCTAAAACAAACACCATAGACCGGGCCCAGTAATGGTTGATGAATACTGGCTCAGGTTGGTTCCAATCGGCTTAACAAGAGCTCGCGGTTTCAGTTTTCATGTACAATGGTTTTACTATTAATTAACCTCTCGAAGGCTAACCACCGAACAAGACTCTGCCTCCACATAACAATCATCAAAGAACTTGTCAACAATCTTAATCTCCAAGGAGTAACTAACTAGCTCATCTTTTGACTGCTGTATTGATGATTATTTATTTATTTTTATTTTTATTTTTGAATGGCCAACATAACAAAAAAAGTAGCAAGGCGCTAGAAAGAAAAACAACGAGTCGAAAACAAACATTCAAAACAGCCAAAAACAACACAAGATACATTAGCTACATAAAACAAAAGCCATTACATCACAAAAGACAAGAAGGAAAAAGAATGGCTGAACTTCTCTGCAACCCAGCAACACAAAAATCACCCTCCAAGATTCAGCATCAATTTCCCTTCCTTTGCATGGCTTTGACCTACTACCAACTACTTGCACTCCCTCCTCATGAAGCCTAGCCCCAGGAAAGCTTATTTACCATAACAATCTTCCTTACAATACCCAAACACACAAACCCAGCCACTGCTCCATTGTCTTCACTTGCTGTCCTAATCCACTCTTCCTTTTGTATCAATTCCTTATCGAACCTTCGCACTAAGAAAGCCATCTAACACGGCCACTTGTTAACCGATCTTTAGACAAGAGTACACCCACCCTTGACACGAAAGAAGGACAAAAGAACACGAAACAAGAACATCCCAACCGCTGAACACTTTAACTCGACACAACACAGCACGACCATATAACCCAATGAAAGACGCAACCCCCCACCCCCCTGCCGGTTATATTGATGATCATTATCCATTTATCCCTGTCCCCTTGTTAGTTTCAAATATAAAGATTTATAGGCAAGCTATATTATTAGTTAATTTGTCTAGATGGTTTAGTACTCAATGGTCATGAGGTTTTCACATACACTAAAAGCAAGAAGCACATTCATGCCTAATTTGCAACTAAGAAATCAAACACTAATAAACTAATTCAAACGCATATACCAATTACGAAACAAATTAGGATCAAACACATAAATTAGGTACCAAAAACTGAACCGCATTAAGATAAAAATTAGAAAAACAGAAAACAGCCTCCTCACTCAGAATCGAAGCTTGGAGAAGAACCAACGGTTTTTCCCACTCTTGAACCGCTCCTCGAATCGTGCTTTAGTCTCCTTACAAGCGGTAACCTTCTTGTCACGCGACTGAAGCGCGTCGACGGTAACAACATCCTTGAGATCGACGTCGAGCGTGTATCTCGTCGGCATTATGTGGTTGTAGTTCACAAGCTTGATGAACGCCTTCACGCGCGACTTCTTCGCCGTCTTCTTCGCAGAGTCCTTTCGGATCACCTTGTTCGGATACTTGGAGATTCCGGCAACCAGACAGTGGCCGTATGGACGCTCGCGAGTTCCCTCGTCAAATTGCTTCACGATCATAGCCTTCCGTCCGGCGAACCGGCCGCCAAGCACCACCACCGCCTTGTTTGGTTTCAAAAACTTCACCATCTTCGACGCCTCCGCTGCTCTCTCTAGGGTTTTAGAGATTAGACCAAGGCTATAATTTATTTATAACATCCTCCTCTTTTTACCTACTTAACCCTGATCTTTGGTGGAATTGCGTTTCCTGCCCCTCGAGTGATTTTACACATAATATTTTCTCATGCTTAAGTATAGAAGATGACTTATCCCATATAGGTTGGGGTGAATCTTAAAGTGATTTATAAGAAGAGAATATAACCGACTCGAAATATAAATTTTTGGAAATATTTCGTTATGTGTGTGAACAGTGTGATGATGGAGGGGCCAAACAAGGCTCGGGGCAAGTTATGTGGCAAGTTACTTGTATGAATATCAAACACAGCTTTGAAGTAACACATTGAATACTCTCATTGCCTCAACATCAAGGCCAGGCGACGATGACAAGTGAAGCAACACGTTGAACACCTTCATCACTTCATGTTCTTTTTTAGTTGTTGAGTTTTTAATCTTTTTTGTATGTTTAGTGTATTTTGTGATTGAACTTTAAAATATTGAATAAAGATGGAGATGTTCTTTAATGTTTTTTTAGAAGTTGGATTTGTTTTTTTTTTAAGTACAAAAACCCCCTCCAAACCGAAAAACCGGTTTTTATAACCGGACTCTTCAAATTGGTTTATAACCGCTTCCCACTGGTTCCATCATCTTCCCCTAAAAACTGGTTTATACTCCATCCGGTTATAGAAATCACTGGTTGTTGACAAGTCAACCTTGTAACCATAACCGATTACTAACCGGAACGGGTTGGTAAAAAAAGGCTCATTCTAACTGGACACCCTTAAATCTAATTCAACACCCTATACATCCTGTACTAAGTTATACATGGTGTATAGGAAAAAGATAAACCCCAATACAGAGGTGTATTAGGCTATACGGGTGTCTATAGAAAAAAGACAAACTCCAATATGAGGGTGTATTGATTAATATAAGGTGTATTGCCGTCTAATACGTGAATGTATTGTGCTATACACCCTCATACAACCCATTACCGGACGTATAGGGGTGTTTGAATAGGAGGTAAAAAAACGGGTTTGTGCACCTCTGCAACCTACACAAACCACAAATAGTCTAGAAACTAGAAGCATATAGGTCAAAGTCTGAGTAATAAAACCTAGATTAGATAGGTCGAGGGTTTTAGGCGGCGATATTTTTCGGGTCGGATTCTGAAAAACCCTGAGGAAAGAAAAACAAGCAGAGAATGGCGATGATGATGAAGACGGCAACTACCGCGGCGGCCGCCGGTCCCCGTGGCCTCAGATCGCTTTTCTCAACGCTTTCTACCAACTTCCCCTTTCCTTCACAGGCCGCCGCCAGTCAGACACAGAGACCTCAGGCTGAACCTTCAACCAATCTCTTCGTATCAGGCACGTCTCTTTCTCCTTCCATTTTTTTTGTATTTATATTCAGTATTAACCCTAATTTATCCATCCCCTTGCACGTTAGTCGGTTTAGATAGTTAGCGATTCATCAAGCGACATGATTTTGCGTCAGTGAAAAAAGCAATAGAAATTTGCAAACTGTTTATTTGTCTTCCCCTTGGGGGGAGCTTCTTTTAGGATTCAAGCTATCAATGATTTGTGGTAATATGGAATTTGCTTTTAACGAAAGTTGCTACAGGTTGTTCAATTCGTGTAATAATTGCTATGTGCCTGTTTTCAAATCATCTTCTATATTTGGTGGTTCCTGCCAAATCATTGGGAAATCAAAATTTTAAAGTCTAGAATTAGAATTAATTCACTAAATAAACACATGAAATCGACGATTTACGTGTTCCTACTGTTAGAGCAACTACATATCTCTTCATATTACTGTCATTAAAAGCCCGCGCCAAAAAGTTGCACGCACAAAACACCTGCTCTTTTTTCAGTCCAGCGTCAAAGTCTTGAAACTTTAACACTGGACTAGGAATAACTTGAAGATGATAGATCCCAATTTGCTATCTGAACCCTCCATGGGTCAATACCTGGCCCAACATTCTCCAAGATATTTCATGTGAACCCTGCGCAAACCTATCATATGCCCCACAGAATATTCACATAAGCGGGGACCAGAAGTTGGTTATGCCACGTGACGCGTGGAACCACGATCTTCTCTCCTCATCAAATCTCCACCTTAGAGCAGCTAGATTTCTATTCATATTACTTTTATTAAGTCTAGATGCGACACAAAGGATAGAAACCATAGAGACTTGGATACTTTGAATTATTTCTTTGGGATTCAGCCCTCTTTTCCCTGATGATGCTCATGCTTTTCATCTCTTCCAGTGGCGTTATCTCTTCGCACTGGATTTAGTCGTTGTAAGCTGTTTTCTACTTTTGTATCTCCTGGACGTTAGCTCTAACAGTATTAGGGTGTTTCTCTAATCTCTAGATTAATATTCGTTAAACCGGATGGCTCTTTGTGCTTTTCAATATGCCGTTCTGACTCGTCCTGAGATTGCTTACCTAGTTACCTTTGCTCGTCTCTATGTAGCTTTAAGAACCTGATAACTGCCACTGGATTGCGGTCAAGCATACTGCGTATCCTTCGGTCTCTCTAGTGTACTATTACGCATGGGTTGACTATTCAAGCCGGTCTTTTAGTTCTTCTATTCATGCCTATGTTGACTCTGACTGTGCTTGTTGTTCTGATAGATAGATGCCCTGCCACTGGCTATTGTGTTTTCCTTGGACCTGACTCATCGGTTGGAGTTCCAAAATGCAACATGCCCTTGCAAGGTCTAGTACAAAGGCAGGGTATGCGCCCTTGCTGACACTGCCTGTCGAGATTTTTGTTGATTGCGTTTCTTTTTTCATAGTTATGTTTACCTTCCTCTGGACCACCTATTCTTTATTGTGACAACCTTGGCGCTACATATTTGGTTGTCAACCTGGTGTTTCATTAGCGTACGAATCATCTTCGAGGTTGACCTACATTTTATTTGTTATATGGTGATAGCTCAGACTCTCTCGAGTTTGGTATGTTTCTGCTGTTGTTCAGCTTGCCAATATTCTGACCAAAGGATCGTCTTTCGCTCTGTTTGACATACTTCGGTTATACTTCAAGTGTATTTAAGCAGTTACATTTCTCTTCATATCACTCTTAGCAAGTCTATTTATTTATTTTAATCTTTTTTTAGCATGTAATGATAGTCTATTAAGCTTCCCTTGTAGCTTTTATTGTATATATTTGTCATTATATATTTGTAGGAGTTGAGAAGAGACGATATATACTGAAAACAATTTTCTCTTGACTATGCTTTGTTATTTTAGCTGCAGTCAAAACAGAATCATTCATAATCACAGAGTCTGTAGAAGAGTATCTATAGTTGAAATATATCAATTAGTTCCGTATCAACTATCAAGTATCAATCATATTGTTTTTGCTAAAGCTTCCACCTTACCTTTGTCTTTTAGCTTTTTTATGAAATATTATGATGCTTGATTTCATGTCTCTTGGTTGTTCGGTGTTTATTTTGTTTTGGAATATTGTCATTCAGTGCCTTCTATAAGCATCTTGCTGAGGCTTTGTGCTCATAAATGCAGGTCTTAGCAAACGTACAACTGACGAAGGACTCCGAGAATGCTTTGAAAAGTTTGGTGAAGTAGTTCATGGTTTGATTCTTCTCTATAAATAATGATTCTGAAACATACGAGTATACCATTGCTTGTACGTTGATTGCCGTTTCTCTATACTTTCTGCAGCTAGAGTAGTAAAAGACCGTGCATCAGGTTGGTCAAAAGGGTTTGGTTTTGTACGTTATTCTAATCTTGAAGGGGCTGCTGCCGGCATAGAGGGCATGGACGGGAAGGTCAGGATGGTCTTTTAACGTTTTAATGTTGGTTGTCGGTCAAATCTTAAATTCTTAATGTCTTTGTTGTGTATATTGCAGTTTTTGGATGGTTGGGTTATATTTGCAGAGTACGCCAGGCCAAGAGACTCTCCTCCACCGTCACCTCCTTCCTATGCAAACAACCAATATGGCCGCCAATGAGCTCTTGTGTGAACCTATATTATTGGTTTCGAAGTATTGTTATTAACGATGAAGATTCATTCATGAACTACATATTTCAACTGTGTTGGTAGCTCAAACACCAAAGTTTTGACCTCTATCAAATGTTGGGTTATATTTATATGTTGCTTTATAGACAATCTTTGATTTGCTAATTGGAAAACAATAATGGTGTTGCTATATGTTGGACCTTTTTGTTTCTTGAAGAAAATTTTGGCATAGAAATGGCTATTTAGTGGTGTTTGCTTAAAAATGCCAGTCCTCATAACACCACGAAAGGGGCTAAATCCGCTCCTCATTGTGCTTCATGTGTAGCACATCTAGGAGTGGCCGTCCCTGCAAAACTTCACGCCATACTGACCATTTTCGATGCCCCTTTGCTTCCCCTAGAATTCCGTGCACTGCAGAATATCTTAAAATCGCTCAGGATTTTGGATTGGTGGGTTGAATATGTGAACTGATATTAATTCTGTTAGAGACATCCGTTGTAACTAGAAAACAGTTAAATTTATCTTGGATTTTCGATTGACTATTTTAAATTTGTTTATGGATATGAGTAATACAGAATACTAGTATACTACCGAGTGATTTAGCAACAATTTAAGTAATCATTTTCTAATTTTGTTACAATTTAAACAATCATTTTCAACTTCCATTCTTGAATGAACCTTTTCTTTGTACTCTGTAGTTATTTTAATTGATTTTTTTCTCCCTCTCATATCTAGTTAATAAATTTAGGTTATATATTTTTTAGTTTGCCGTTAAAAAACGTAAGTCTTGAAAGTAGAAGGCCATTTCTTCTATTAAAAAGTACTTATGCATGGACAAAATAAAGAAGAGTTTACAATAACTCTCTTTCTCAAACTTATTGCTCGTGATTGATGCAAACTTAATGGAGGTAACATCATACTACATGGACTAATTAGGTTAAAATGATACTATAAGGCTATAAGATCATGGGTTAGCACGATTATATATAAACGGTTCAACTGCATGACTAAGAGTCTAACATAACATATTTAAGACAATTAAAATATTTGCATTTTAATCACACGGATGATATGACAAATTTAACATCTAGTGTTAAAAATGATTTTCTTTTTAAAAAAAATAATAACTTAAGAACATGCTACGGTTTTTGTAAAACTAAAAGAAAACGTAATAACAAGTTAATAGAAAACAAACCCCGGGTCATTATCTTTACATAAATTCAATTTTAAAATCATAAATATTTGTTCAAGAGGCTAAATCAGCATGAAGTAATTAACTATTTTATACAAATTAAAAAATATTTTTATATAAAGTCAAATGGATGGAAAGCACGATAAAACTTAAAAGAATGAAATATTTTCCAAACTAACATAACCACCTATGACCTATGGCTATAAACTAGTGGTCTGTCAGCTAACCAGTTGACCATGTTTAATCAACTATTACAACATATCTGAAGTTAATTTGCTTACCTTAATCGAAGCGGGTTATAAAAAATTAAGAGGAAGAAAAAACATTTAGTAAACTAATAAAGTTCAATTCAAACTAAAGTAATTTTTTTTTTGAATCGGCAATACACTCGGTTACTGCCAAGAACTTGTTACAACCGTGACAACGAACCATTTCTTCCCATTTGACATATCACACAAATCAAAGAGCTAAATACTTCTTCAATCGGTTGGTTGGTTCACTCCAAAACTGTGAGTGGGACACACGATGAACCGGTAGGGTACTACGTTGAGAACATTGGGTTGACATTATTGAAGTCGACTGAGAGTCTGGAGCAGAGGAGAAGGAGGTGAAGTCTACTTACGAAGTGAGTGAGAGCATAGCAGAATCGATTGGGGCCTTTGGGGTTAGGGTTTTTTTTGTTAATCGCTGAGTGAGCGCAAAGCAGAATCGTAAGTTACGGTCTTACGGAGATGAAGACGATTGGGGGTTAGGTTGACTCAAAATCGATTTGGGGTTTTTTGAGCCTGGAACAATTAGGATAAATATGCAATTGGGTCTGGAACAATTAGGATTTATTAAATTGGTTGCTCTTTTATTACTAACCGATTAATGCTAAGCTATTATGGTTTCTCATATAAGACTATTATTTATCAACTAATCACAAACACAAATGCATTAATACACACCAATTCAACGAACGGTGTGTATTTGTGCAAAACATAACATGATTTTTTTTTGAACGGCCAACAAATATTATTAACAAAACCACCAAGACGGTGGACCAACGTACATTACACCGCCAAAAAACGAGACCACAAAAACCAAAACATAGAGAAAGTCACAGCTTTCAAACCCAACCCCAAAATGAACATACAATCCTAGATACCATGGAGGTTGAAAGATCGCCATTGTTCCCACGTTATTTTCTTTTTCGAGCGATTCCCAATCCAGAGATAACTAAGCACCTTTAAGCTCTCCAAGACTTCCTTTACTTGTAACGACGAGCGGTTGAACCGTATATCATTCCTCACTTTCCATATGCACCACACAGTCGTTAAGATAATACCTTGAACAATCTTTTTCTTAACCGCACTTCCCCTTGTATATCGATGTAGTACTAACAGTTCTTTGGCCGAGAACATGAAAATAGGCTGCAGATTGCACCACCTGCTAACAAAATCCCACAGAGATTGGGCCAAGCGACACTCCACAAACAGGTGATCGATAGTTTCGTTTGCTTCGCCACAAAAAGGACAAGTCACGGATTCAAGATGTACTCCTCTGATCTGAAGTGCATCAGCAGTCGGTAACCGATTTTGCTTGATCCTCCAAGCTAAGAAAGATACCTTTTTTGGTATCCAATTGTTCCAATCAAAACTCGTATCTTGCGCCAGCTTCCTTGAGTCTGACATTGTACTTTTAAGGCTTTTAACACTGTAAATGGGTTCATTTTTTCCTTGCCAAATCCATTTATCCTCACCACCTTGTACCTGCACATTAGAGACACTAGCTACCAAATTTTGTAGCTCAATTAGTTCCTCCGACGTAGAGGGCTGCCGCCTCCACAGAAAGTTTAAAGCATTACCAGATGGTGCTGTATGAACTCGATCAGCAAAAATACATCCCTTATGCACTTCAAGTTGGAACAGATATGGGAATTGGGAGGAAAGGGGAGCATTACCGTACCACGTATCCAACCAGAAGAGGGTGTTCCGGCCATTACCCACCTTTACCTTCATCATACATGTGAGATCAATTCCCAATTTTAATAAATCACGAGAGCAGGCCGCCACTTGTTTCCATGGGCCTTTGATCAAACATCGATTAGGAATGAAGCTCCATGCCCGGCTGCTACTATGGATGTCCCATATTATTTTGCGCCATAATGCATTTTTTTCGCTTTTGAATCTCCACCACCATTTCGCCATGAAGGCTAAATTGCTATCCTTTAAGGATCCAAATCCCAGCCCACCATGTTCTACTGGGGCAATTGTCTTGTCCCATGAGACCCAAGTTATCTTCTTACCATAACATGATTATTAAACCTTTTTAACAAGTATTTATTTTCGATGTTATAAATACCTTCTAATGAGTAATTCTTATAAATCACATGTATAAGTTAGAATCCACTTCAAAACTTTTTAACGGTCTAAAAGAAGAGATTCACACAGATTTTTTTGGGTTTGTAGATGATTATAGACTAAAACCATCAAATCATATAAAAGAAACATAATGACTTTAATTATCGCTAAAAATTTCTAAGTAACTTTTAAATCTTTCACCTTTGGGTAGGGGTGGGGATTGATTATTATTATGACACAAAGAATGAATGTCTGGATGTCAAGGGCATAATGGTCTAACCAGTGGTTTAATCATCAAGTTCATTTAATCAGTAACTTGTAACAAAAATACTATATATTTATTATTATTGGTGACTCACCTGCTCTAATTGTCTACCTAAAATAAAATAGTTCATTAAGTTATTAATATTACTTGTAAACCGTGTGTATCATCAATATTCAATATAAAACATAAAATAAACTAGTTTTATATATTTTTATCAAAAATAATTTAATTAAAATTACTTAAAAAAGTAGGTAACTTTTATAGTAATTTCTTCTTTATAATCATATTCAATGTATTACTTTTTTTAATTGTTAACAAATATCTCGGAGAATCAGAAAGTATCTACATCAGTTGAGTTCGTGAGCGGTTGAGCGGAAAAACCTAAAAGCTCAGGTATTAAACTTGTGACATTTCAATCCAAAAAATTAGTAGTTATTTAATGTATTACTTATTTACTAGATTTACCTAATTATTTGTTATTTTAAAACACTAACTTGACCACCTTTGAATTACAAAAAAATATATATATAAAAAGTTACAATATATAACGAAATTTTAGCGATACTTTATTTCGAATATCAGCATTTCGTTCGAGTAGTGTTTTGGCAAGACTGAAACCGGATCTTGTCCCTGCTACATAACAACTCAGATTCCTGCATCTTCCTCCTCTAAATTTTCCATTGAATCTAACTGTAATAGAGCTCAATAACTTCTAGCATCATCAGGTAACTCATTAACCTAACTTCCGTTAATCATTCACATTACCATCTCCATGATTTTGCGCTGATTTTTTCTCTGTCGATTGATGTTATTATTTATAATTGGAGTCTCAATCGGTTTGATTTGGTGTTGCTTCACTGTTCCTCATTGATTTGTTTATAGTGGACAATGACGTTGAGCCCTTTGTTGGCTGCTGAAAAGTAAAAAAAGAAGATCTATATAATCAACTATGACTTTGGATTTGTTATATTCATGTTTTCTGTTGAGAGATTTAGAAGTCGAGATAGTTTGTTCTACGATTGGTACTCTATTGTGGCCGCAAATTACGATTTCATATTTCTGAATTTCGTCAGGAATCGTTCGGCTTTGGAGCATTGTGGTATGGCTCGATTTGTTCTTCAGACGGAACATGATTTACATGCCTGATCGTGATTTTTATCTCCTGATATGATCTAGCACGTTTTTATTTTATTTTATGATCTGCTTCTCCTTTCTCTTTCAATGCGTGTTATGAAACCGTATCAATCATCCACAGTTCACTCACAATACTTGTTTTAGTTTCTAATTCATAGTTCTCTTATTTTCTATATTTCTGTTCTGATAGTTTGTGAAGTCGTTTCTGCATTTAATTACATAACTGTGCTTAGCTCTTTAATTGGGGGAAGATAGATAAAGAACATAGAGAGTAACAAATTTGGATATTAGGTCTAATGCAAGCTGGAAAACAGATTCTGATTTGAATTTTCATGATTAAGTTTGCTAGATAATACACTCGAAGCTTATTATCAATTTGCTCTGAATTATGATCATAAATCTTGTGGACGACTTCCCAGGTGTGTTGATGGTTACTTGGATAGGATATATTTCAGCTCCAGAAAAGAGATGAAAGAGAGGTCATCTGGTCTGATAATTGGGATCTCAATAGGGGTGGTAATTGGAGCTCTTTTGGCCTTAGGTGGGCTACTTTGCTTTAGGTTTCACCGAAAACGACCCCAGATAGGTAATAGCAGTTCTAGGAGGGCAGCAACTATCCCCATTCGTGCAAATGGTGCTGATACGTGTACCGTCTTATCTGATTCATCAATGGGGACAGAATCATCAAGAACTTCTGTACAAAATGGCATTCCATTATGGTTTGGTGGTTTTAAGAAGGGTCACGTGGTTGCTGCTTCTGGAATTCTCGAGTATTCTTACAAGTATGTTGAGTTTAGTCTGATGATCTTCTATTTTGTATCTTGTGCCAATCATTTATACTTGACGAGCAATTTTTTTTACCCTTATCTTTCTGAGCATCTGTCTTATTCTTTTATAAATCAAGCAGAGATCTACAGAAAGCAACATGCAATTTTACCTCCTTGATAGGCCAGGGAGCATTTGGTCCGGTTTATAAAGCTCAGATGGCCACTGGTGAAGCAGTTGCTGTTAAAGTTCTTGCAACTGATTCCAAACAAGGCGAGAAAGAGTTCCAAACGGAGGTAATAATGAATCATGCTCACATTCATTTGATCATTTCATGATTATATGTTTTAGAACAATTACTTTTAGTTAATTAATATCTTATAACTTTTTTCAAAGCATTCTTTGACACTTTATTGTTGATGCATGACGATATTTAGATATAATGATGAAGGTTTAAACAAATTATTCCATATACAAATATTTGTTATATAAATCATCATCTATGTAATCTTGAAATTGGACACCAAGATTACCGTCTTCACATAATTAAATGTCGCTTTATTTGAGCTTCTGCCATTGTTAGTTTTGCATTTGAGCTTTACCCTTGTGTATATACATGTTTGTAGGTTATGTTATTGGGAAGATTACATCATAGGAACCTTGTGAATTTGGTAGGATATTGTGCAGAAAAGGGACAACATATGCTCATATATGTCTACATGAGCAAAGGAAGTCTAGCTTCTCATTTGTACAGTAAGTGATCATTCAACTTTCTCATAATTAGTAAACAGATAACTTCCCTATAACTCATTTCATCATGATAATTGATAAACACTTAATAACCCTCTCGGATGTTTTTCTTTAGTATAAGCGTGTTACTTTTGAGAATTTTAGGCGAAAAACATGAATTGTTAAGCTGGGATCTAAGAGTTCAAATAGCTTTAGATGTAGCTAGGGGATTGGAATATCTCCATGATGGAGTAAGCTCTAATCTTTATTTCAGCTACAAGTATTTCCATTTTGGCATTTTTCTTTTTAAACCATACAATTTATTGATCGTTATCTCGTAATTCCAGGCTGTTCCTCCAGTCATACACAGGGACATCAAATCTTCTAACATCTTGTTGGATCAAGCAATGAGAGCTAGGGTTAGTTTTGAATATTTAACCCATGTAGAATCTGATTTGGCTGCCTTTGGGTTTTGAAATTATTAATACTGATGACTGCCCCAATCATGTTGTGTAATCAGGTGGCTGATTTTGGACTTTCAAGAGAGGATATGATTAACAGAAATGCCTCCAATATACAGGGAACTTTTGGATATCTTGATCCTGAATATATATCAACAAGAGCTTTCACCAAAAAGAGTGATGTTTACAGCTTCGGAGTTCTATTATTCGAACTTATTGCAGGAAGAAACCCTCAGCAGGGTCTCATGGAATATGTTGAGCTTGTAAGATCTCTCTCTCTCTCTCTCTCTCTCTCTCTCTCTCTCTCTCTCTCTCTCTCTCTCTCTCTCTCTCTCTCTCTCTCTCGTGTGTGTGTATTTGTGTCAAATTATACACATATATAGCAAAATCATACTCAGAAAATAAAGATAAATTTTTTTTATTCATTTTTTGGTGCAATTTTTAAGAAGATAATAAAATACTTAAAAGCTATTTGAGTTTAGAAAAATGATGAAACTAGAGTTAAAACAAAAGAAAGTCAACAATTAAGGTTGAATACTTCTCTACCCTTTTGGCTATTTAGACCTTTTTTTGTTACTGTCTCAATCTTAAGAGTTGAAACAATAAGGAAAATGGTCCAGTTCACTTCCTAGCTTGGTAGGAGATACTCACCTTTTATTTGATCTGAATTATATATATAGGTCCGTTTTTTATTGACATTAAACGGGTGTAAAATATAATTAGGCAGCGATGAACACCGAGGAAAAGGTTGGATGGGAGGAGATCGTGGATTCTCGTCTTGAAGGAAACTTTGATGAGCAAGAACTGAATGACATGGCAACTCTTGCATACAAATGCATTAACCGTTCCCCAAGAAAAAGACCATCAATGAGGGACGTTGTGCAAGCACTTTCTCGTGTTCTTATGATGCGGCATAACAAAATACATCATAGACGTGACTCGTCTGTTGCAGCCGACGAGGTTGCTCTTAATGTAGACCAACTAGCTCGTAGAAGTCCTATGAACGGTGAACATCGAAGGTTTGACTCTTTTGGTAGCACAGCTGACTCAGTGTGAAGTTTAATGTGACCCTTGGCTGCTTGTTTTGTAATATATTTTGAAGTTTGCAAATAGAAGTTCCAGAGTATATAGATCAGGTTTTGGTGTGTTGTTGAGTGAGGAAATCAGGTTATAAAATGAGTGTGTTTGTATAATTGATTGTTAAACCTGACACTATATTGATTGGTAACTGATGGTGTTATGGTTCAGTTTTGTATAGTGATAGAGAGAACATTGGATAGTCATAGAAGACTGAAAGAAAATGAAGCCCAAAACCGGTTCAGTGCTCAGTTTTGACTTTCTTAGTCACTCATTTTTTAAATATTATTCTCTGTCTTTTTATAATTGGTCTTTGATAATAATACTAGCGGTTTACTCTTTTGTGTGTTTCAAGATAGTATGGGTAAAATAATAACGTTAGAAAGAATACAGACGGAACTAAAATGTTAAAAGAAAGGAAATAAAACCATCAAATGTAAGAATTGTTCGTGTAAAATAAAAAAATAATAAAAAAACACTTTTGTTATATGATTACGGTACAAATGAATAAATCGGTAAATTACAAGTACTTATAGAAATGAATCAAATGCAAGACATAATATGAATAGCAAAAAATAAATAATAATGGGATAGCTAAGAATTCGTGTTAAACTAGAGGTCAACCGCGCGTTGCTGCGGTCATCGAATTTAGCATAGAAACATCTAGTAAAAAAGAGCATACTGAAGTATATGAGTTATTAAGATTATCACATATTATACATGAAAATAGTAAATACAATGCTACATGAGTAGATCAATATATAAACCATTTGACAAACAAAATTTTATTCGTGTGGCTTGAGCAGACCATTCCGAACGACGTGTTGTATTAGTAGCCGAGTATGTGCATTTGTAGAAATTATATAATAACAAAAAGTAGGTTAAAAAGGGAAATAAATGTATATACATTTAGATTTCATTAAACACCAACGTTGTAGAATCATGTGCCTTCATTTGAAGTTACACATATAAAGCCTTTGAAAAGCCACTTCTCTATTAATCCCAACATAAAGTTATAAATATAAAGCCTTTCAAAAGCCAATTCTCTATTAATCATAACATATATCATCACTATAGATAACATGTTTTGCATCTTTAATAATGGTAGCTACATTAAACAACAATAAAGGGGATAACAGTAAAAGCCTATCTGGCCTAATCAAAGGTGATACATATACCAAGATGCATACACAAAAACTAAGCATGTTATATAAAACAGTGACATACATTTATAAGAATTATAATTTGCACAAATTTTTTCTTAAGTCAGTTGCAGATACATAGCTAAAATGTCTTATATTCATTCTAAAACATTGAGCAGGTATTAGTCTAAACAAAATATCTCATAGGCTGACAGTGTTCCAATCGAACACATATTTAAAATCTAAGAAATCCTATTTACTCCCCACTTCATTGTAATTGTTATTTTTGTATAATGAAAAACTTGACGAAACATCTTATTTACTCTATAACAATATACTTAAGTGATCATAAAACCTATATAAATGACACATCTCCTAACAATATAAATATAAGAGGAAGAAAATTTAAGTAGAGAGACAATATCTCAAATAGACAAAATCTGGTAACATAAAAAAACATTTAGGCATCAACCGACAACCAGTGGAAACAATTCACGTCGAAATGAAGTTAAAAATAAACACATAAAAGCTGGTAAGAAAAACCAAATGAAACTTTATAAAACATATATTAAAGCTGTAAGAAAAAAAATCTGAGAAAATGAAACATTTAAGCAATTTTGATGGCTTATATGTTTATACTTTGATAACTTTTATGTTATTACCCACAACTCGGTTTTTAAATAAAATTTACATCGAAACATGGATAAAAATGAGTATGTCATAAAAATAAATCCGAAGTTTTATAAAATAGTCTATTTTAAGGGTTATAAGAGAAAAATAGAAAATAAAAAGCTATACGTGAGCTATTTCGGTTAGTTCAGAAATCAAGTTAAAAAGTGTTGGGTATACATTGTAGGTTTAATAAAAACTTTACGGTCCTCAAGTGGATATCGCGGTGGTTAAATTATGTACCTTAAAAGCAAAAGGTTAGGGTTCATATCCCGTAAGGTGCAGGTTAAGATGTATTTATCCAAAAAAATGGTTGTGAGCATCTAGCTTTTCTTGTTCTGTATGTTGATACTTATTTAATTTGATGTTAATGATAAAACTTAAAGAAAAAAAAAGCATTTAAAATTGTTATTATAGTGGTTAATTACTTCGATATTGAATAAAATGGTTGTGAGCATCTAGCTTTCAATCAAAGGAGATTTATCCTCGTTCAGTTATATACGACAAACACTTACAGAGATTCAAAATCAATGAAATAATTAAATTACATCTAAAATTACAATAGGACCCTTTTAGCATTACAATAGGACCCTTTTAGCTAAAAATTCCGTAAAAAGAGCATAATTGCGACACCCAAGGTTTGAACCCGGGACCTGAACTAAGAAACCAACTGAGTAAACCAGCTGTGCTGCTTGGCCTTTGTGTTAAAAGTTTACACCTTTAATATATAATGTAAAAGAGTCAGAGGGCCGGGAAACTAACGGGTAATAAAAAAAATCAAGCAAGGAAAAGATAAATTCATGGTTCGAAACCGTGACCACTCCAAAAAATTCCAGCACACTTACCGGCTGAACCAAAAAAACAACTGTATATTTTTCCAACAAACATATATATATATGAAATATGGTTCTTGTTTGCTTTTGGGCACAGTTTCATATGTTTGTTTGTCTATTGTATATATATACAATACGAGTCTCTTTAAACATTTTTTAATTTCTCAAAATAACCCATTTGTTTCCAATGTACAATTAGCGAAGCAAAATGTATTGTCAAGGAGGACCTAACACCCGGAAGATTATCTTGAGCAAAAATAAGTAAGATGAAAACGAAAGTTGGAAGAAGACTTAGAGAGATTAGAGTGAAAAACCATGACAATTGGTGTTGTTTGATACATTGTTACAATCAAGGATTACGACTGAAACACTCCATTTACCTTAAACCAAACTTGTAACACTCATTCAACCTATGTTATAGGTTGAAGTACCTATTAAACATTCATAATGAGTTGAGACAAACACTCATTTTCTGTCTCTGGAAGACTCACTCGGTTATTGGAGGTAGTTCCAAGTATCATTAAAAAAGATATGAGCGTTAGGCGTATTTTAAGAGAGATTTTAGGGGTGTGTGTTTACCATTAAAAAATAAAGGTAATATTTTATTAACTTATAATTATATTTATTATAATTTCGTAAAATAAAAGCGTTTAGTAATAAAGACAAATTAAATTTTAATAAACTAAACTATGATAATAGATCGCTCTTAAGTTGGGATTACTATAATTCAATTCGTATTGAGAGACTAATGGACTACATTCTCTTATAAATAAATTACATCTATCTAGCTACAGTAAATTGTCTCATTTAATGGTGGCACTCCACCAAGTGAGTAAATTGGCTCATTAATTGGTGGCAGTGACACCTATAAAAAGAATTATTTGTCTTTTGTTTCTTATCCAACTATAACAAATTTAACACATAATTTTATGATTGTTTAACAAATGAGTTGATTTTGAGATGATGGTGTAATAGACATTGTCATGTAGCATAGTTTTGTTTTTTTTTTTCTATTTTCAATCTCAACGAATTTAGCAAAAGAGTTTATGATATGATAGGTACAGTCGTGTAACATATTTTTTAGATCGTAGGCTTGATACTTTAAGCATATGGGTCGTTACGCGTTTTCTTATTTCCATTTTTTTTACATGACGTTACAACAATACAATGTTTTGTATGATCGCGTTATCTCTGCGACAACTTGCACCAGTAAAGTCTAGTTTATAACAAAATTAGAATAATAATAAGAGTAAATTACGGATTTTGTCCCTGTGGTATGCACGAATTTCACATATAGTCCTTAGCTTTCATTTATTACGGATTTAGTCCTAACCTTTTGACAAACCGTTGCGGATTTCGTCCCTAAGCCTAATGACAGTTAGTTTTTTTCGTTAAATATGTGTCAAATGACCATTATACCCTTGTTTTTAATTACTATATACATAAACTACCTAAAACCAAAAATAAAATCAAAGAAAAAAAAAGAAAGGAGAAAGAAAGAAGGAGCAGCGACGCTGCCGACTCCGGCGACCCTCTAACTCCGGCGACCATGTCCACCGCTTCATCTCCCTACACCCCCACACCCATCACCGCACCACTTCTCCTCTCTTAACATCATTCATCTCCCTCCACCGCCACACCCATCACCGTTTTCCGTTACCATCAACGAGATACCATCAAACTTCACCGGAGACATCGCAACGAACGGCGTCGATTTACTCACAAGCACTTTCCCTGGTTCGATTTTCCAATTCCCCTATCTACAGATTGAATCTGGTGTAAATTTATTAGATATTTTAATGATAAATTTGAAGGTCCAGTTGCACCTGGTATTTACATAAAGTCATCTGAAAATTAGAGTTCTTAATTAGGGGTGAATTAGTTTAACGAAGAGATGCCATCGAATTTGAAAAATGTAGTTCGATCATAGCTAGAAGGAAGGATAACGACTAACAGTATAGGATTTGAATCACCCATTTCGTATGTTTTTGAAGCATCGATGTCATCCAGGTTGAAATTTTCCGGTATTTGTAGAGAAAAGGGAATGAAGAAAGTTCGATTTAGTCCATTTGGTTGAGAGCTGGCGTCGGCTAGGGTGGTGGAAGGCGACTGTTTTTTCGCCGTGCAGTTTTCCGACGAAAGGGGATTATAATTGTGATATTAGAGTGAAGACGGGTGGGGTATAATTGTAATTTCAGTTTTTCTTTTGTTGTTTATTAAATAAATGTTGAGGGTATAATGGGTATTTTAATAAATTTAACAGAAAATATTAACTGTCGTTAGGCTCAGGGATGAAATCCGCAACGTTTTATTAAAAGGTTAGGACTAAATCTGTAATAAATGAAAGCTAAGGACTATATGTGAAATTCGTGCATATCATAGGGACGAAATACCATATGGACGAAATCTGTAATTTACTCTAATAATAATATAGATTTCTTTGTGTGAATAATATGGGCTAGGCCTTTAGTGCTAGTATAATTCATGTGTGCTGGGCTTGTTAATATCCTTGGCCCATTTATCTCATCTCCGATAACTGATATGAAGCTTTATCCTCTAGCTTCTTCATCCTCCATTCATCTATCAGGATAAATGCTCTGAAATCTGGTCCACCTTCGTTGAAGCAAAACCTTCATAACAATGGCGTCCATGGCTACTCTACAGAGCTCATTTACCGCTCTTTCTCTCTCATCCAAATCCTTTCTCGGTCAACGCTTATCTCCGTGCCCCTCCGCACCTCCGGTACGCCCCTTCCCCTATCATTTTTACTTTAATTGCAGATTTCTTTCACTAATTGCTCTATTCGTCGTTTATTTTCTCGATTCTAGAATCTCGTAACATGTTTACTGAATTCATCATCTGTAATTTGCTATTGTTACTTTCTAGGGTACTCGGTGTCGAATTGTTACCCTTTGTCTGCATTTCTGGGCAATTGAATGTGTTTTGTTTGCTTTCAGTCAATAGATGAATGTTTCCAGCAAAATAAATTACATTGAACATATAAACATGTTCATAAAATTGAATGAATTATGAATTTCAAATGTAGTTGAGCTGCTGCAATTTAGGGTTTCAGTGTTTTCAATCAGATCTATGTAGTAGAATCTGGGAAATTGGAATTTGAGGGCTGAAATGGAGCTATACTGAAGCTTTTTGACTATGAAATGTTGATAACCACTGAGATGGAGTTTCTAAACATGATTTCAGGCTTTATTTTCAAGTGAAATCTTAGAATATGAAAATATACTTTGCATCTTTAAGTTTTGATTGTTACATGAATCCGTTGCAGGTGCAGATCAAGTCTACGAAAACATTATGTCCTCCTATCCAGGCGAAGGTTGGTATCCAACATCCATGCCTGCCTTGGGTTACTTTCTGTTCTTTCAAGTTTGCATAGATGTTGAACTTTTCAATTTTGGCCTATGCAGCTAAAGAGGTGGGAACGGATAAAATGCAAGCCGAACAGTCTTCCAATTGTGCACAAGATGCATGTGAAGCTTGGTGACACGGTTAAAGTGATTGCAGGACGTGATAAGGGCAAAGTTGGTGAGATAACCAAGATTGTTAAGCACAATAGTACTGTTATAGTCAAAGAAATTAATTTGAAGACCAAACATTTGAAGAGCAAAGAGGAGGGCGAATCAGGCCAGATCGTTAAGGTTCTATTTCTTCTCCTTTATAACTATGTGAACGAGTTGGGTATAATCTGTTAAAATCTGTTTCCCTTTGGACTGAGTTTTGAAAGTGATTATGTGATTTTTCATAATCAGAATAAGATAATCAGTTGTTTGTGTTTCATGGGCAGATAGAAGCGCCTGTTCATAGCTCAAATGTGATGTTGTACTCGAAAGAACAGAATGTTGCAAGCCGGGTGGGTCACAAGACCCTTGAAAACGGTAAACGGGTAAGATATCTCTTAAAAACTGGTGAAATAATCGACAGTGTAGAAGTCTGGCAGAAGGCAGTGAAGGGAAGAGAGAAGAAAACCGAAGAAATTACTGTTGCGTCATGATTCTACCAAACTGTAATTGCAAAATTATGTGCATTTCTTGTAACTCAACTTCCTGTTAGTAGTTTGTGATGTAATGCTATCTGGCCTCTTTTTGATCCTCACATTCCAGTAGAAATTACTGAGAAATATGATGAAGAGTGACATTATTCTCCCATTGCATCAGAACTTTCATTGTTGCTTATCTTACCTCATTTAGCTTGCTTCCTGTCAAGCACAACTAATGGAAGAATTGGAATCAAGGAGCTTGTGCCATAGGAATAACATTGGTAGGTGGTCCATGTGGTTGTTTTAGTCAGGTGGAAGATCAAAATGGTAAGCCACTAATCCAAAGTATTTGGGTGTCAGCTTATTGTTTTTAGTTAGAAAAGGTTGATATTAGTTTAATCGTTTGTGTGTAAGTTATAAATAAAAGACTTGAGATAATAGATATCGTGAACCCGGGTATGAAAGAGACTTACCAAGAGAAAAAGACATGTCACGAAGATGAGAGGCCCGAAAGAAGGCATCGAGACGTCTAGAGAGGGATCGTGAACGGTCATGTGACAAGGACCGTGGTAGGGGCCGCCATAGGGATAAAAAGGACACGTGCTCATCTTCATAACTACACGATGGTTGAACCATAACATGACGATGAGTGGGATTGGAGCCCGTAACCCATGGAAAAATCAAATTTAGCCAATGAAGATGAGCCAACACTGCATAGCGATGCTTGCATGATGTTCTGATCCCCTTGCTTAAGCAACTTTGTTGTTTCTTCTCGATCACAAAGTTTCTCATCCATTGTTGCAGTATCGGGGTCTTTGGGAACATATATATGATACAAAACGTGATGGTTTATACCCACATAACACCTTAAATGAGATCATGCCTATAATGGAGCGAAAATTCATGACATTCACAATAGCTCCGGGTTCTAACAAATTTAACTTCAATTTCATGAAACATTTTGGGACATTCTCGGTCTAGATTTCAACCGGATTATGAAACACTTTCATTCATCAGGGGTAATAAGTCAAGGTTGTACCTAATTCTTCAATTATCTCCTGACCTATTGTTATTATCCAACTTTTCTAGAACAACAATTTTATTAAGCATCAGAAAAAGGTCAATCGAGCAAGGCACTAGGAGAGGCTCTCCTAGAAAACAGAGACCCAATTACATTATACAAAAGTTCACCCAATCTATCATTTTTCTGCACCTATTATCAAACCAAACATTACACCAAGTTTTAATCTCCTTAATGACTCTACTAACCGACATAATACCACCATTGAACAGGATGACATTCATTTCTTTCCACAATCACCAGCAAGTAGTAAGAATAATACATGGACCATATCCTTTTTCTTGTCTCCGACGCCCTTTCCTTGTATTGTTGAACCAGGTCTTCAAAAGAAAAGGCGAGAATGACAAGAATTTTGCACCAAATAGCAACCCGTTGCCAAATCACTGTAGTAAAGGAACATCCTATGTTTTTCTATTTTCTAAACACTTTATTGTCATCTACTTCTTGTTGGGTTATACGGTGGCTTGTTTCCAATTGGGCTTGTTAATGGGCATGGGCCCAACCCGTACTAACCTTAATTCCTTCTCTCTACATATGTATGCATTGTAACCCTAGGCCTTTGAGCATAAAGAGAACAAAAGAAATATATCACTAGTTACAGAGTGGACCTAGGTCAATTTAGACTGAACCACTATATATTGTGTGTATCCGTATTTATTTGTGTGTTTTTCTCTCGTGATTTCTGAGTGTGTGCGTGTGATAGCGTGTTGTGTGTCAGATTTGCAGTCCATATAGACCCGGTTGTACCTAACACTTCTTGTTAGATTGTTGCTACTTGTTAACGTATTTTTAAGTTGTTGTTAAAAGGATTTGATTAGCTTACTATAAAATAAGTTTACAAAAGGGTACAAATAAAGTCCATGTCACATGTCACAACATGATGCACATGGCTACACAAAGAAAAAGTTCATGCTCAATGAGTGGGCCGAAAAGTACGATGATAAATCATCCGTTGGTTTAAAGTTTTAACGGGGTCTAGTTACTTACACTATTTTTTTTGTGTCTGCAAGAACAATATAAACATTTCTTCACTTGCGTGACGGGTTATAACACATTTTTTATTAATAATTAAATATATAGGTTTTTGTTTTGAATATGTTACGAATTGTTACTTAACGATATAATGGATTGTATTTTTTTACTTTTATTTTACTTTGTTATTTATTAACCGTGTTAAACAGCTTGATTTATGTTTTGTCGTGTTACTACGCATGTTAGGTAACATCTAACATCTCTACAACCAATATTGTCTGTTTTGCCCGGTAAGAGCTCAAGGTTTTGCTTCTGGTTCCCCGAGCGGCCGAGCGAAAACTTCCTAGGGGTTCATCCATCTCTGGATTGCTTTCATTCAAGCACGCTTAACTGTAGAGTTTTTCTCCCATCCACAGCTAAAGCGTCCAAAACACGTTGATGATATTTGAGGCTAAACGTTTCTTATGAACCCAACATCTCTCATGTTAACTGCCGATATGAGATTTACCTTGGGGGTGTTACATGTTATATTTAATCTTGTTAAACATGTCATGTTCATATAGTTTACTTATTAACATGTTCATGTTTGTATTTATGTAACTAACAAGTGTAGTTAATGTATTAATAGTGTCATACCTTTTTTACCAGCTTAAATCAATATCAAAACTGATATTTCAACCGTATAAAAGTAACTTATTCTTAGAAATAACAAATTAACCATCAACCTTAATTACCATGGAGGCTGTTTATTTATATAACTAATCGAATAAACCTGTTCTTTTACATAAAGACAAGAAATGACAGATTTTAACAACTTTAATCTTTTTAATAATTAAAAGAAAACAGTAAAAAACAAGAGCATGACACATGGCAGCACCAGTATGATCACGTGACCACTGCTAGAAAAAGGTCAAGATCCGTCAATAAGAGACCAGAAATTGCGCTGACGGTTGAAGATCGTCCATGGAGCACCAATACCCCGACCACCGTGTCGACGGCCGCCGGACCTACTGCGTCACCGGAGCAACAGGCTACGTCGGCTCATGGCTGGTAAAATCTCTCCTCGAAAAGGGTTACGCCGTCAACGCCGCCGTCCGGAATCTTGGTTCGTAATCGGCAACCCCCTTTGTATTTAACTAATTACAAACCGATAATTGTTCTACTAGAATTTAATCTGGAATCTTTTTTTAACGTTATCAGGTTCTTGTGATCGTTTGTTGACTTTATGGGGTGGCGGCGATCGATTGAAGTTGTTCAGAGCTGATTTGCATGAAGAAGGGAGCTTCGACGACGCCGTACATGGCTGCCATGGCGTTTTTCATGTTGCTGCTTCCATGGATGCCATCGTTAACCAACTTACTGATGATGGTAATTATTAAGTTTCAGTTTCTGATATATGAATCAAAATTAATTAAGTACAAGGTTATTGGTTAAATCATGTTTTAATTGTGTTCATCATACTATTTGTATTTCCATTTCATCTTTATATTTAATCTTTATACGTGGTCCGTATAAAACCATAAAATTTGCAAAAGGTATACGGTCACGTACGATATAAAAATACATACGGTCAATAGGGACTTAGGGAGAGGTTCAAATGAGAAGTTTGTTTTGGGTAAGAAGGATAAGAAGGAATTTCAGCCATTGGATCTTGATCTAATAAAAAAAGGAAGGAGGGGTATTTTAGTCTTAACCACTTTTGTTGACTTTTTATCTACTTCCCCCATTTTCTTTAAACATTCATAACTTTCACATACGACATTATTTTTAAAAAAAAATTACACCATAAAAACAAGCATTTTTTTATCTTTAAAACGCATATAGTGTTGCTATATAAAAAATGGAAAAAAAATACTCTTTCGATTTTTGACACAAGTCATTGTGTCATTGTGTCAAAATAATGTTCAGATCATTGTGTCATTGTTTCGTCGTGTCAAAAGTATATAGTGTTGCTATATATAAAATTAAATACTCTTTCGGTTTTTTGCACAATATGAAACAATGATCTGAACATGTGTCAAAATGTTCAGATCATTGTGTCATTGTGTCGTCGTGTCAAAAGTATATATAGTGTTGCTATATATAAAATTAATTACCCTTTCGGTTTTTGGCATCATATGAAACAATGATCTGAACATTCTGACACATCATTGTGTCATTGTGTCAAAATGTTCAGATCATTGTGTCATTGTGTCGTCGTGTCAAAAGTATATATATTGTGCTGGCGTGCAGCTATATATAAAATTAAAAAAAAAATATTACTCTTTCGGTTTTTAACACCATATGACACAATGATCTGAACATTTTGACACAATATGACACAATGATCTGAACATTTTGACACAATGACACAATGATCTGAACATTTTGTTACAATCGAAAGAGTAAAAAAATTTAATTTTTTATATAGCAACACTATACGCGTTTTAAAGATAAAAAAACGCTCGTTTTTATGGTGTAATTTTTTCTTAAAAATAATGTCGTATCTATAAGTTATGAAGGTTTAAAAAATGGGGGGAATTTGATAAAAAGTCAAAAATACCCTTTCATCTCTTTGTTTTCTTTAGTTTTTCTTTCTAATTTACCCAGAAAAATTTTAAGCCATAGATCTTCATTTGATTGAAGATCTAATGGCTATGATTACTTCTTATCCTTCTTATCCAAACTAAACTTCTCACAATAACCTCACCTACGGGCAATATAGATAAAAGCTATAAGGCCCAGATATTAACAATTAATATACGGGAAGTATAAATACAAAAGGACAAAAAATACTATACGGGCTGGATAAGTTAGTATACGGACAGTATAATAACTAGTTACGGGCCGGATTGTTTTGTATAAGGGTTGTATAGTTGTTGAATATTCATATCTCGTATATTCGTCTCTCAATAATGAATACAGTGAGCCCTATATACGAGATATGAATATTCAATAATAGTTACTAATTTTTGTATTTTTACCTCGTTTTCATAAATAATATACGACTCGTATATTAAATTATATGCTCGTATATTAACTATACTGCTTGTATATTAGTTAATGGGGGTACACATATTAGTTGGTGGTGGGAGTAGAAACATATACGTGAATTGTGTTTTTGTTGATGATTTTAAGACAGAGATGTGGAGGCTAAGGTTATCAAACCTTCGATCAATGGAGTGTTGAACATTCTTGGATCTTGTTTGAGGTCGAGTTCGGTAAAACGGGTTGTTTTCACGTCTTCGATTAGCACTATGACTGCTAGAAACGAAGAAGGAGAATGGTTGTCGGTTGTTGATGAATCTTGTCGGATACCGATTGATGTTGTCTGGAACAAGAAATCAAGTGGCTGGGTAATGTGTTTCCTTAATTTTTATAGTGATTGTGTGATTATTATTGTTTTTCTTTGGTTTTTAGGTATTAGGTTAATCTTGATAAAGTTTAGGGGTTAAAAGTTGTTAGATAATATTATTCTACCTAGTCTTCTAGAAGGTATTTACAAGTCAAGTTGTTTTCTAGTAGTTGGGAAGTAAGCATTCGTGTAAAAGCAAGTATGCAAGTTGCTTAGGTGTTAGTATCCATTTTGTATCCTTATATATATTTGTGTAGTAGCATGTAATCAAAGTGTGAAATACAAAGATATTTCTCCATCTGTTTACTATCTATTATCTGGTTCATCTCTACTTACATGGTATCAAAGTCACACCAAAATCAATTCATCAACCCTTGAATCAATAATTCTAGAAATTCGCTTCAGTTCATCAATCCTTACTCATATAGCGACCCCTGTCCCAAAATCTTTTTTCGTCCACAATCAGATCTCATCTCCACCACCATAAAACTCGCCACCCTCCGAATAGCCAACCTACCAAATTTCATCGTCGAAGGACCACCGGCGCGCTGTTGCTATCCGCCACTAGCCGGCACGTGTACGCGTGTGGCTGACCTGAATTTCGCCAAACTTATTTTGTAGTCGTCGCCAGACCTCCTTATTCCATCTGAGCACTCAATTTCGAGTTTCGGTCAACTTTCTAAATCGACAAAACTCTAACAAAATTTATGTATAAGCTCTGTAAAAGTTCTGTTAAGTCTAACTGGAATTCTGTTATCTCCGTTACACGTTGTGAACGGATCTCTGTTAAACTGCCACGAAATTCTATTAAAGTTCAGAATTTCGGTTAAAAAAACAATTGTTAAATCTATGTAACCGAAATCCTTTAAAATCCGTTGAATTTTCCATTATTCTATCCAGTTATCTGGTCAGTTATTATCCGTCATTTCTTTTAATTTTATCCAGTTATTACCTGATCAGTTTAGTTTATCGCGTTTTATCCAGTTATCTGGTCTTCTAACTACACTTAAAATGATTAATAAAACTGGAAACGAAAATGAGTCGGGAAAAGGTGTTAAAATTACTAGTAACTTTGATACCCAAATAATAGCAACCCGATTCCCATACACCAAACTGGATGGCTCCAACTTTTATGAATGGAGCAAAACAGTTCGTATCTTTTTACGAAGTGTTGGGATGGCTTCTCATCTCACATTTAATCCTCCTAGAGATAATACTAAAGATCGGTGGCTACAAAGCGATGCTCGGTTGTTCCTATTTATTAGGAATCCAATCAACAAGTCCGTCATTTCACTTGTCAATCACTGTGAGTTCGTCAAAGATCTGATGGACTATTTAGAATTTCTATATTCTGGACAAAGTAACATGTCTAGAATCTTCTGTGTTTTCAAGTCTTTTCACATGGGGGAGCAATCAGATATTTCACTCATCGCATATGTCATGGAGTTCAAAAAGACGTGTGAAGAGTTAAGCTCTCTTCTACCCCTTAGTGCCAACGTGAACAAATTGTTGTGATGAGTTTCTTGATTGGCCTTCGACCAGAATTTGACATCATTCGATCCCAGCTTTTGAATAAATCTGCCATTCCGTCTCTCCAAGAGACTTTTGTTCGCATACTTCTTCATGAAAGTATTCTGTCTCCCTCACCTTATGTTCATAACAGCGTGTCGGTTATAATGGTTGAGCTCTAACAGCTCATTTCGTTGCTACTCCTCATAGCAACCCTGACACTAGCAGTGTTCATAAACCCGGAAAACCGGACCATCCCGTTTAAACCAGAGAAATAATACGGGTTGGGTTTGAATTTTTATAAATGGTTTGGGTTGCGGATCAAAAATTTAAAACCCGGGTCTAACGGTCCGGGTCGCGGATTGGCATTTTAAAACACGGGTTCAACCCGGACCGGCCCATTAATCTTTAGTTTAACTATTTATAATTTTATATATATTATATAATACATATACATATTATATTAATCTTTAGCTTAATTAACTATTTATAATACATATTATATTAATCTTTAGTTTAATTAACTATTTATACATCAGACGAAAACTTTAGTTAAATGAATGAATGGTAACTTTGGTTATCGTATACAACTATACATATTAGAAACTTAGAATGAATACGAATTTGAATATTATCTTGTTTTGGATAAGGCAAAGTATCGGTTATTCCATCAAAAAAATTTTAGTTGAATGTATACATATTAGAAACTTAGAATGGTTATTTTTTTTTTCTA